>VDFB02358134.1:134893815-135198430 GCA_007258455.2 Sequoia sempervirens | reverse complement strand
AGAAGGCTGCAAGCATATCAAAATTTTCAATTATGAATGCATGGAAACAAATATATAGTTATTCTCAGAGTTAGAGAACAGAATGTGTAATAACCCCTACCAAAATAATTTTAACCATACTTTGGAATTTTTAGAATTGTTGCAAGGCACGCATTCCGTCAAACAGTTGGCATATATGCTAGTCTGAAATAATCTTCATCTTGTTTTGAAATGATATCATAAACTAACACCATAGTTCTCACTTTCCAATGCTCATGTTAGTTATAACTTCATTCTTATAAAATTCATTGCACCAAAATAATCACACAGAAATTATTTATATATAACTTAGCTTTGCTGTTATAATATTACGATCACAGAAATTACCAACAGCAAAACAAAATATTCAACATTAAATTTCAAATGCTGACCTTTAATAAGGAATAGTCAACATACAAACAACACCTTAAATTTCTTTGTGAAGGCTGTACGGCACCTCTTTGCATGATACAACAGCTCCCATAAGTGGTACGGCAGCATTGTATATGCTAATATTTCCTTGGATAAAGTTTGTGCTGACCTTGTTGACTTTTTATATGCTGAGTTGGACTTTATGAAGGTTGTGATGTAAAGAACCAACCTTTTATGAATTTCTTAATGCATCACCCCTCTTTGATAATCAATATCAAAGGTTACGCTATCTTTCTTTGTGTGTTGTGGCTGCCTTCAGAACTCCTAGGCTGCGCTAGGATGTGGGAAAGGCTATAAGGCCTTTAAAGAAAACATATATGAATCTGCCCTTTTGAAGATGTACAGCTAGGGGTACTCAGCCATAAATAAAAACTACATGAATTTTAAACCATTTCATCAATGCACACACTGCACCATATTTTCTGATTTTTCACCAGTGCACACACCATCATAACAATTGTATTGTTTGCTTGCAAATTTAAATAAATTTGTATTACACCAGGAAAACCAGTAAACCTGATGATAAAACCAATTTGCTCCAAATATGAACTCTAAATGAGCCACACTGAATTAACCAGGGAGGATCTTTCACCACCGAGATTAATCTTCTCCGAGAGGGTTTTTGTCCTCAAGAAAGTTGTGATGAACCAAGTTCAATCTCACAGAACTACAAGGGTTTCACAAGAGGGAATCAAATAATCTGCATAATTCAAATGAGCTCACAAGACCTCCTTATATACTTTTCCTGCCAAACTTTCCGGAAGATACAATTTAAAGTTCACTTTTTAATTAAAAGCTCCTTTTTGCTCCAAAAGACCCTTTTATCAAAATAATGACAATATTTGATATGCAAGGTCCCAATATTATGCATCCATGATAACTTCTCATCCTCTTTCCGATGAGCTATTACACTAAGATGCCCATTAAATTATTGTAATAAAATTAAGCAACCTTACCTAAATAATCAAATTAAAACCAATAATACACCTAAGTTGCAGAAATTGTCAAAAAGCATCGAAATTGGAAACTGACTACACAGGAGTGATATTGATCCCGATCAGATGACTCACTATAAATAGACGCATTCACCAAGAATCTAGGAGAACACACCAGAAGCCGGAAATAACTTTGTAAATTCTCATACGGGTCCTCTATGCCATCTAAGCTCACTAGTAACATCAAATAACTCCTCTAATAAGGCTAACACACATCCAAAAGGCCAATGCCAACTACAATGCAAGAGAGCCCGAAAATGGGGACATTACAAAATGTCATGAGCAAACAAGAACCAAGAAGATACACAAGAAACACTATGGATCTTGCTGCAATTACAGTTGTGCATAATTCCATTACATTAGTGAATATATAAAGCACAAAAGATATATATCTGGAAGATATCAAAGTAGAAGTAGGGCAATGCAAAGCATACACAATTTGGCTTTCAAAAATACAACTCATCCAAGATAGAAAAATAGAATGAGGATAAAGGAAAAAGTAGAGGCCAAGAATATCTAAAGCTTTGCATATGTGTAAGCATTTATATCTCAAACCACTTAACTAATGTTCTAAATCCCTTCCTACTTGCTATTGAGAAAACATATGCAGTTTTCTCCCCAAATGGGGCAACTCTTACTGAAAAGTGGATTGTTAACACCCCTTTGCATGTGTTACTAAGTTTCTTGTGTCCTACCAAATAGATTGGATCCTTTCAACTACTAGTTTGACTCCAAAAGTTGGATAAGGCTTCCTTTGTCACATTAGATTCAAAATCAGGAACAATGACCTTAGGATGTGTAAGTCAAGGCTTGGTGGTCCACATAGAATGTGAACGGCTTCGCCAGCAAGTAATGCTTGAATTTCTGCACTGAGTACACCATCCTGAGTGCTTCATGTTCGGTCGTACTATAGATTTTCTCTGCTTTTGAAAGTAGCCGACTTGCGAAAAACACCAGATGGTCCAACCCGTGCACTCCCTCCCACTTGACCCAGTGTTGCTCCGATGGCGAAGTTGGAGGCATCCACATGTACGTGGAACTCCTTGTTCCAATCGGGGTACGCCAATATTGGTGAACTAATCAATCGATCCTTCAATTCATTGAACGCCATTTCTTGTTCCTCCGCCCATATGAAAGGTTGTCCCTTCCTCATTAGTAGGTCGAAAGGGTAAGACACTTGTGCAAAGTTTTTTATAAACCTCCAGCAGTACCCTACGTGCCCAAGGAAGGACTTTACACCAATGACGTTCTCCGGGGCCTCCATCTATACGATTACTCTTACTTGCAAGAAGAAGATGTTGCCTGCAGATTGTTTCCTTACACATTTGACGAGGAAGCCTCTTACTAGTATATCCATTTGCCAGCTAATTCCATTCGCACCTGGCAACAAATGAAGACCGCTTTCCTAGAAAAGTTTAGGCCACCCATTGCTCCATCTGATTTGTATAGGCAATTTGTGGAAATCAAAAGGCAGGAACATGAGCCGATTAGCACATTCAATAACAGATTCCACAAGGCTTATACCCGGCTAAGAGATCCTTATTTGTTGGACAATGCAGCAGCATTGCCAATTTATTATGAAGCCTTAGATCGTCTTACTACCATGTTCGTGAAGTCAACAAATCCGCTTCCAGTAGATTTGAAAGGAGCATATGCTGCAGCAATCACAGCAAGCACTGGTCTCGGAGTAGGTTTGGCCCCAGGTCCACTCCACTACTTAGGAAATGCAGCCTCTCAAAATCAAATTCAGGATATTAATCGAGCATTGGCCCACCAAACACCCATGATGAATCCAGTCCCAAGTAATCAAATGGTTCTCCACCCAGGGATGCCCGTGTCTCAAATGCCACCAACGCAGCCAATATATCTCCAGAATGTGACAACCTCCACGCGAACTCAGGAAGATAAGGATGAAATGAGAGAGTTGATCGAACAAGTCAAGAGGCTGTCAACTGAAGTCACCTATCTAAAAGGTCAAACCAACCAAATGCAAAATTTTCAAAAGAACTATCAGCCACATCAAGGAAATGACCAAGGTCAGGGCCATTCCGGATATCAAAGAGACACCCAGAATTATCAGAAGGACGCTCAAAATTATCAAGGAAATAATCAAGGTTTTAGGAACAACAATCCAGGCTTCCAAAGGAAGACTTGGAACACTGCACCTAATAATGGAAATGTGCCATCACCTTTAGATAATCCGCCTGCCGACAATCGTCCTGATAAGGTATTCTTAGCTGAAGCAGCGTTATCAGGGTGGTGCAGATTGCACAACACAGATCAGCATTCTGAGTTACATTGTCACGAGTTTCAAGTAGCGGTAGACATTTTTAAAAGTGAGAGGAGAAATTCAGAAAATCCTCCGGTAACCAGATATGAATTGGTTCCCGCGCCAAGATATGATCAGGCCCTTGTAATTGAGAGCGCTCAGTACCTACCTCAAGAATACCCACAGTACCAACACAATCAAAGATTTCCACCAGCATCAGCTAATGGACCCGTGGAGACGCCACCCACCGTCTACTCATACACAGTTGCTGAAGGACCTGTAGAAGACACGACCAATTATTACTTCCCGCCATTGAATAACAACGTATTGGTCGAAGGTGTAAAAGAAATTCAAGCATTCCAACAAACAGGCAACAATCCACCAAAGGTTTACTATTGGAAAAATCAGGAGCCTTTGACCTCATCAATTCCTCCACATAACTTCCACACGCCACCACATCCAAATGCAAGCAATAACCCACCTCTTTTGAGAGACATGCCACAATACACGCAGGGAGATACTGCTAGTAGTAATACTAGTAATCCTATTCCTCCTAAGGATGAATTGAGAAGATTGAGTCAATATGTTACGGAAGAAGTAAAGAAAATCAAGGTGAGTGTGTCATTGTTTGAATTAATGAAGGTTCCAGAGATAAGGAATACGTTCCTTGACAGCTTGAAGGACACAACGCAAGATTCAATCAACAAGAATGCCAATTCCACAAACAATGTGAACGTCGTCCAAAATGAACAATTCCAATCTACTCAAGAAGGACATCGGAGTTCTAAAGGAACTCGAGGTATGTATGAAGTAAAAGAAGGCATGGAGATGCCAGGCCAGAAGATAGCTAGACCTAAACAAATGTGTCCGGAAAAAGGAGCAGAGACTCTACAGATTGAGAAGAATACTAAGATTAAAACCAAGGAGACGGAAGCCAGCGCACAAAAGGGAAGCCCCGTAATATTTTGTCAAGAAAAAGATGAGCCAGCTCCTTTCCTCGTCTCGCTCCGGATTTTCAACAAACTCCTACACAATTGTCTAATTGATTCAGGAGCATCCAGCAACGTAATGCCATTAGCAATTTGTCGCAGATTGGGTTTGACACCCACAAGAACGAACAAGAAAGTAACACAATTAGATAAGACAGAAGTCCCAGTCATAGGAGAATTAAACAACATCCATATGCAATTATCAACCGATCCAAGGATTCAACAGTTCATTGACATTTCTGTAGTTGATATTCCTGATGGATACGGCATGGTTTTAGGAAGAGACTGGACTCGCAGATTGAATGGCTACTTCGCCACTGACTTCTCACATATGTGGTTACCTTGGAAGGGTATTCCCAACCAAATCAGAATTGAAAGTACGCCTAGACTTAGACTGATGATCACTGAGAATGGGGAAAACAATGAAATTCTATTTTGTGAAACAGATTTGGGCCAGTACATACCACAGGCACCAGAGGTTTTGATGTTACAATGTTCAAATGATCAGTAAGAATCACTAGAAATTGCAGATTCAACGGAAGTACCTACGGAGAGTGATGAAGAGCTATCACCAGATGAAGGTGAAAGCATGTTCGAGAATTTTAGAAGATTTGTGCTCAAAAGTACAAGACAAGAAAGAGAATTGGGAAGTCATGCTTTTGTGCAGGACTTGTTACTACCCAATTGGTGCCGTATACATAACGCTTTCCATTCCGAATTCTCTTGCGCCATGTGCAAAATGGCCTTAGATCAAGTGCGCGCAAGAACTTCCCAAATTTCAGAAGATGAATGTTTTGATTTGACAGTACCAGATGAAGAAAGAGATCTCTCGTCAGAGGGAGAAAAGATTCAAGATGTAAACCAGTTCCAAGAAGATCATTCTGCTCCAGAAATCCAGAATGAAGAAAGTCCCACTCCTCAAGTTTGGACCTTGAGGTTCGATGGTTCAAAATCCAAGAAAGGTAACGGAGCTGGGTATGAGCTTATCAGTCCATCTGGCGAAACCTACCTGGCCACCATGAGATTGCAGTTCCCATGTACCAACAATGTTACAGAATATGAGTCATTAGTGCACGGATTGCTCCACGCAATTCGCAAGAAGGTCAAAGTGCTACATGTCTATGGCGATTCAGAAATTGTAGTAAGGCAAGTAAGAAAGAAGTACGCTTGCCATGACAAGAGACTGAGAGGATATAGAAACCGTGTCTGGGATCTCATTGAAAGTTTCGATGCTTTCAACATAAAATCAGTGTATCGCTCCCAAAACAAAATTGCAAATTCCTTAGCCCAATCAGCAAGTTCCTTAGAGCCGCTTGAGATGGATGCAGTGAAGAAATTCACAGTAGAGATCACTTCAACACCATCAGTTCCAGATAATATTACAAATTTCCAAGTGTTTGATGATGACAAGCACATCCTAGATTTTCTGACAAATTCAGATGTTTTTCTCACCCAAGTCATTGATGAGGAAGAAGACCAAGGGGAAACGGAATTTGATACAGAAGGCATAATGAGCTTAAAAACCAATAACATTCCCAAAGGAATGATCCAGTTAGAAAGGATCTTTGACCAAGATCAGATCATCGCCATCAAATACCAAAGAAGTGATGGAGCTCAACACGAAGCTGTCAACCTTGGAACGCAAGAGGAAGTGAGAAATGTTCTCATCGGCAAAGTATGCACACATGAAGAAAAGGAACAGATAATCAAGAGTCTGAAGCAATTCAAAGACATTATTGCTTGGAGCTACGAGGGTCTGAAAACATATGACACTTCAATTATTACACACACTATCCCCCTCAAAGCTCGCAGTAAACCATTCAGGCAGCGCCAAAGGCCTGTGAATCCTCTGCTAGAGCCCCTTATTTTCCAAGAAGTGAAGAAGCTCCTCTCAGCAGGCATTGTCTTTCCAGTACGCCACTCAACGTGGGTCGCCAATTTGGTACCCATCCGCAAAAAGAATGGAGAGATAAGATTGTGTGTTGACTTCAGAAACCTCAACAGGGCCTCAGAAAAAGACAATTATCCACTGCCCTCATTAGATGAAGTCATTCAAATAGTAAACAGATCCCAAATGATGTCATTCCTTGACGGATATTCTGGCTACAACCAAGTGCTCGTAGAACCAGAAGACAGGCTCAAGACGACATTTACAACAAAGTGGGGCACATTTGCCTACAAGAGGATGCCATTTGGTCTGATCAATGCCGGAGCTACCTTCCAAAGGGCTATGGATATTTCTTTTAAAGATCTCATAGGAAAGTACATCATTGTCTATATGGACGACCTTACGGTGTTTTCAAAGAAAAGAGAAACTCATGTTAAAGATTTGATAAGGATATTCGAAAGATGCAGAAAATATGGAATATCTTTGAACCCGAAGAAATGTGTGTTCAGGGTAACTGAAGGAAAGCTGCTTGGCCATGTAATAACAGAAAAGGGTATTCTTATAGACCCTGATCGAGCGGAGGCTATTTCCAGAATTGGTTTGCCTTCGAGTCAGAAGGAATTGAAGTCTTTCTTCAGAAAGATTAATTTTGTGAGAAAATTTATAACAGGATTTGCTGAAATAGTTAGGCCCTTGACTGAAATGCTTAAAAAGGATGCTAAGATAGAGTGGACGGAGCCAGCAAGAAGAGCTTTTGAAGAGATTAAACAGGCCATAGTTGACGCTCCTGTCCTGGTTAGTCCTGATTATACCAAGCCATTCTACCTTTATTCTTTCGCGTCAAAGCATACATGTGCCACGATGTTAACACAAAGAACAGATGAGAAGGATGAACATCCTATTGCCTTCATGAGTGCACCTTTCAAGGATGCTGAGATAAGATACCTGAACGTTGAAAAGCAAGCATATGCTTTGGTTAAAGCAATAAAGAAATTTAGGCACTATGTATTAAGAAGCAAAATTTTTGCCATAGTCCTGGATGTCACCGTCAAAACCCTCTTGATGCAGAACGAATTAGGAGAAAGAAGGGGTAAATGGGTTACAATCATCCAGGAATATGATATTGAGATTCAACCAATGAAGATTGTCCGCGGCCAAGCTTTGACACAGACCATTGCTACAGGACCTGAATTAGTGCAACAGGTGTATGAGTTACAAGAGGTATCCCCTGATGAATGGTATGACGACATCGTCTACTTACTTCTTAATCACAAATGCCCAAATCATTTAAAACCAGTACAAAAGAGGGCCCTACGAATGAAGAGCCAAAGGTACATGTTGCAAGGGGCAGTGTTGTACAGGAGAAATCACGAAGGAGTTTTTCTAAGGTGCCTAGGAAAAGAAGAAGCTAAGCAGACAATAGAGCATTCCCATTCCAGATTTGGAACCGGCCACGGAGGATCTCTTGCAACAGCACACCAAATTTTGATGGCCGGCTACTATTGGCCAACAATATTCAAAGATGCATTTGATCACGTGAGGACTTGCCACACCTGTCAAATCACTGCCGCGCGAGAAAGGAACCCAGCTATGCCACTGCAACCTGTGATTGAAGTGCGACCTTTCACAAAGTGGGGACTCGACTTTATCGGTATGATTAATCCACCTTCCTCGGCACAACACAGGTATATCCTAACCGCAACTGACTACTGCACGCAGTGGTCAGAAGCTCAAGCTTTAAAATTTTGCACCTCTGATATTGTAATTAATTTTTTAGAAGAGAACATTATCACCAGGTTCGGATGTCCTCATGCTTTAGTGTGTGATAATGGTTCTGCGTTTTCTTCATTGAGATTTTCTAACTGGGCTTTTTGTAACAACCTTACCGGTCTACGGTTTCAAAAATTCAACCATTTAATGATTTCAGCCGAAGAACAACTAACTTGTCTTCATTCTAGGGTTTCCAATCGTTCAACTGGTCATTTAAATTTCCAACTAACTTTCAAGTTTTCAGTTCAGCTGAAAGGTAACATCTAACTATTTCCATCAACCGACTCACCGAAGATTTACTAAATAACTGTCAAACTATGGTTTTCCCAAAATAAGGATAGTCACTCTAAAAGAGAATAATTACTAGGGCACGATTAACCAATTCGCATCCTTCTCCTATTTATAAAATCTAGGGCTCCATTTGCAGCTAAAAGAGAATTCAATCCATATGTCGTTACACTATACACTTCGTCAACTATCTTTTAAATTTCATTTTCAGCTGAAAAGAAACTATTAACTATAACTTCTAACAGGAATTTTGCAGAAGGATAATAATTACTTTTCTTTGCTTCCAGAAGATAATGAATAATTACTACAACTATGAAATAATATAACAGCTGATTAAATTCAAGTAGCTATCTCACTGAGAATCTTACAATGTTCATTAACATAAGAATAGCATTCATGACATAGATGAAATAGAAATTCAATTACCATTGCATGTACCTGGATTTACGAGAGAGGGAGAAATCCATTTGTCATCATCTCCATACTAACTTACTTGGAAATCTTCATTGAGGAAAAGGAGAGTTATCATCAGGGGCTTTACCGCCCAACCAAGACCTACTGGTCTCCCGAGTTTCTTCAACTGAAGAACCCGCCCTTCACGAGGGTAATCAACATGGATCAATTTATCATCATGTCTCTGAGCCTGATGTCCACGAACCTATACTACTGATCGATCCTTCCTCTATAGGTACCTCCTATCAAAAGAATCATCCTGATCAGAGTATATCTGGTCATGGAAGCTGACATTGCCAAACGGGCATCTACCTTGGCCAAGGATTTTAATTAATTATTTGTGGCATCATTGTGCCGACAGCATGCATCCTTGCTCGACATGATAATTCTCTTATCAAGTTTCTTATTAGTGCAACCTCTGGTTGGGTTATCAATCTTCTCTTGGATCGAGGTTAAACTTAACCTTAGGATTTGTCGTTATATAACTTGCTTGAATCCATTTTTAGTTCGAGGTTATATCTTAACTGAGATTCAACTCCACAATAATCTGATTAGGAATCTCATTCTTTTAAGATAAAGTTGTTTTCATTGAGCACTTATGCACAAAATGACCTATTCAATTAAGTGGTCTTCCAGACCATATCATTCAACTTCATATTTGGTCTCAAGGTTTAATTTATAAGTCAAGTTAAGTTTTCTTCCTATCCAATAGATTCTCATTTCAAGTTCATCTTGCAGCTGGGATACAAATCAGGAGAAGTTCATTCTGATCAACAGAGATGAGAAAAGACACTAAAGGTTCAGATTTGAATTTCTTTACCAGAAAACATGAACTTAAACCCTTCTTACATAAGGATGAACATTTTAACTACACACCGCTCAAGCTATTCATAGCTTGATCTTTACTCTTCCCAGACCAAAAAGAAAAGACTAGGTTCAAATGCTTAAGAAGAAGAAGAACATAAAAGCTCCTAACTGTTGTTTGATAACAAATTTAGGAAGGATAGATTTTTAGCTCGTACCAGATTGATTAGGGTAGAGCAGTAGTTAGACGACCTTCAGACCATCTATCATTTCATGAAGAAGAAGAGGGTATTTTGAAATCTAGTCTATTCATTGAACAGATCATCTTATTCAAACTTCTTGTAACTCAAATTCCAATATTTTCATTCGTTTGAGAACCCAGGGAAATTCATCTTATCATGTTATTCAGCTAAATAGATTCATTCAAAAGATTTAAAGTTTTCATTGTCAAAAATACTTTACGTGCCTGGAAGAATGGCAAGGTCTTGATGAAAGAACTCGAACTTGCAGAAACCTGAAGGTAACTCCAATGAATGAGAAGTTCACTCTGACTGAAGCGGCGCTCTCCCAAAACTCAACCATGATATAAACCCCGATCGGTGCCTTAAGAGAATTCCAATTTGAAAAGAGAAATAGGATAATAGTGGGGATGCAACACACAAAAGTTCGGAGGGTTTAGTTTAATGTCGAACTGAGATTGCAAGATTGGCGTCACTGCAGAAGGGAGTGAAGAGTTCACGGATAAGGATAGCAACGATAAGAAATGAATGAATGAAATGTGTGCCAAACGTGGACGAGTTTAGAAATCTTTGTTTGCTAAGAAGGCTAAGTTGAATCTTCTTAGAATTCGACTTGAAGAGAAAGGTGTTTGAGCCCTAATTATGGCGGAATATTTGCTGTGGAAATCTCCGTCCCAAACAGAGCCGGGTTTCCCTGGTGAGTGAAAAAGAAAAATGCGATGAAGAAGAAGAGGAATGCGTTCAATACAGAGACCTCCTTCCTTAAACAATTGCCTTCCCCGACTTCTTGAATTCCATTCCCCGTTTGAAATTGGTCACCAGACCAAAGTATGGCGGTAATGCCTTTGCCAAGAAAACCAAAGACGTTTCCTATTCTTTACGATTAAGCCTCACTTTATTTTATATTAAGAAGGTTGGCTTAGAAATCATATCCTTTGTTATTTATTTAATATTTGATTACCTTTGCAAAAGAAATATTTTTATATATATATCAAGAATGGTTCGCTCAATTCCCAAGAGGATAATAATAAATATTTGATTATATCTTTTATTTTAATTTAATATATAATAACCATTTGTGATCTCCTTTAAAGATGATTATTGACTTATATATTTAAAATTGGCTTAACTATTAAATAATTATATTAAATTATTTATGGCCAAGTTACAACTTCATAACCTGTCTTTCACCGACTCAAAGTTTGATGATAAAATTGATCCATTGTTAACCATGTCCTCTCCCTGATGATATTCCCCTTTCTCTCGTGGCATCAACAGTCCTGCATCCACTGACGAGGATTGTGGTTAGATCGTTCTCAACGTTTATAAATATATTTCCACATATATAAATATAATCTCACTATCACATACAACTTTTCATGAACAATAATTCGCTGGGAAAATTAAAAGTTCGTTAACATTATAGTTACGATAAAAGATCAACTATTCATTCCCAATGTCATAATCACATGAAAGCGGTTATTTGCACCTAACATTGCATTTGAAATACATAACCAAACATAGTCTCAATGTAAGGGTTGTGACACTTTTGACAATGGTATCACTCTGAAGTTTTCATCAAATTACTATCCCCAAGGCAACGGATTAGCAGAATCCACCAACAAGAACTTATTGAACGTCATCAAGAAACTGCTAGACAAAAACCCAAGGGACTGGCACACGCAATTGAGATTCGCTCTTTGGGCGGATAGAGTAAGAGTAAAGAGTTCCTTGGGTACATCACCTTACCCCCTGGTTTATGGACAAGATCCAATATTTCCTATACAGCTGAGGATTCCAACCCTACAATTCATGCAAGAATGTTTAGAAGAAGAGAGGGTTAAAACCAGATTATCGCAGTTACTTCTTTTGGAAGAGAGGAGAGATCAAGCCTTGGAGAAATTTGCTAAACATCAAGGCATTGTCAAGAGATGGTTCGATAAACGAGCAAGAGTCAAAGCTTTTCGAATTTCCGATTTAGTCCTTTGTTGGTACAAAGCACACGAGGGAAGAGGAGACCACAACAAATTTGACAACCTATGGATGGGTCCCTTTCAAATTTTGGAAATTTTGGGAGACAATGCTTTTAAGTTAAAGACGCTGACCGGAGAAGAAGTTCCTTTGCCCGTTAACGGGCAATTCTTAAAGCATTACTTCCAGTCCTAGACTCCCAGTGGGTCTTGCTTTGTACATAGCTAGTTTAGATTTATTTTCCTGTTTGGGTTTGGTTTTTGCTTTCGGGCTTTCCTGCTTTCTTAGATTAGTTTGCTTTGTTAGTTTGCTTGCGTTCGTTTGCTTTCCCGTAGATTAGTTGTTTTGAATAAATCAAGGATCTCCATTTGCAAGAAGGTGAAGTATTCCAAACACACACTGGTCTTATTTCACAAAGTAATGTTAGATTATTCCGTTGATAAATACCCGTTAGGAATTTGGAATCCGAGACTGAATCCTTCTAGTTTAACTTTAGGTTAGGATTTGTACTTGGCTAGAAGGGGAATCGTATATTGTGTCTAGACACTGAGTATTGAAGATCATTATATTTTTACACATTTAATAATTTCTCTGAGTTATTACGGTCTCCTAGGAGAAGTCAGGGTTAGGTTAATCAAAAGTCTGGCTCCAGCGCCACTATAATACTCAAACCCATGTGAGCTTCACTGCTTACAAGCCAAAATGTGGAAATATGTGAAAAGAAAAGAATTATCAAAAGAAATAAAAGAAAAAAAAAATGAAAAATCAAAGCATTTGGCTTTTGGGTGTGCGGACATCTCTACAGGCGTGCACTCAAATCGATCAATCACCAAAAGAGAAAAACAAGAAAATCTAAAGAAATTATAAATCGCTGGAAGTAGAGCAATCTTCGTGAGTTTATAGAAGATAACCTTGCCGGGGCTATAGACGCTCGCTGGCAGCAAGGCTCTATCCAAGGATGCTTTTGGAGTTAAGACAAATTACAAAGCCTGCCATGATGGAACCAAAGAGTTATACTGATTTCACGAGATGGAATAAACACATTTGCACACACTTGTGATTGAAGGGAAAAGTGTCTTGATCCAATCTACGTTTCTTTTTCTTTCTAAGTACACCTTTTAACCTAGAGGTAAGTTAGTTGGATTTAGTTGGAGATTCCAGATTCAAAATAGGTCTTTATCTTTGGAATGTTCAGGAACATTCCTCACGTGGAGTCGCCAGATGTTGTGACCTAATTCACACCTCGCCCCATTGCAAATGGGGACCCTTGTTTTTTGCCTTTTAGGGTTTTGCCTTCGCATGCCTCTTTTTGTCTGCTCTCCATTTGGGGGTTTTGAGTCTGAATTTTGAATGGTCACCCGAGTCAAGCAAGTGAGTTTTAGCCTGGATCACTGTATAAACGTCGCCATCATGCTTAGAAGGCCTGGTAGACGAAGATCGACTGTCATTTCGGTCAATTCCGACACCTCCCAGTTTTTAGGGTTTTTCACCCCAGGCCCCCTATTTTTTAGGACCTACCTTTTTGGCACTTTTGGGCAATTCTGAGATCCCTATTTTTTAGGTTCTATTTTTGGAAAGTTGCTATTTTTGAAAAATTTCTATTTTTAGAATGTTTCTATATTTGGAAAGGGCTCGAGTTTCAAAAATCCACTCAGAAGTTCGAAAAGATCAACAAAACTCTCAGAAAATCGATTCAAAATTTTTTGAAATTTTGGTAAAATTCTGGAAAATCACAGAAAAAGTTCAAAAATCTGGAAAATTTGCTTGAAAATGGTGAGAAATCTGGTGAAAATCACAGAGAATCCTTCAAAAATCACAGAAAATGGTGGAAAATCTGAAAAAATCAGTCTAGAGATCACTGGAAATAATGAGAAATCTGAGAAATTCTTGAAAAATCTGAGAAATCCATGGAAAGAACCTGGAAATCTGAACATCCATGGCGAGGTAATGACTGAGAATTCATGGAGAAGACTGAAGTTTGTGAGAAATTCGCCTAAGTATGGAGTTTACTCAGCATGGAGAAGGGGAAAGTAATGTCAGAAGGTTTCAGCCTTAGTCTAATGGTGAATGGCAATGAAAAGAAGCAAGTCCGCCTCAGCCAAGGGATGGAGAGTGGCATAAAATCTGATGGAGTCCGCCTTCCAATGGCTATCCAAAGGCTAAAGTCCGCCCAGCAACCTGAGATGAATGGCATGCCAAGTAATGAACTCCGCCCAGCAACATGAAGATAATGGCTCAACATGATGGCAAGTCCGCCCTTGACCAAGCAATGGAATGGCTATCCAAAGGCTGAAGTCCGCCCTCCAAAACAATGAAGATGGCTACCAACTTGATGAAGTCCGCCTATGTTCATATGTCCAATGGCAAGACCATAAAGGAAGTCTGCCTTAGTCAAAGGTTAGGTGGCAAGCAAAAGAAGAAAGTCCGCCCTTGGTAATAAAGTCATGGCCAAACATTCTATGAAGTCCGCCCTCAGCAAAAGGTTAAATGGCAACCAATCTGATGAAGTCCGCCCTTGGAAAAGAAGAAATTGTCTAAAGAAATGGAGCAATGGCTAGCCACAAGCCAAAGTCCGCCCTCCAAATGGCTAGCCACAAGCTAAAGTCTGCCCCATGTCTAAACATTGAATGGACAAACACAAGCCAAAGTCCGCCCTAGACATAAAATGAAGTGGCAAGGAAACTAGCAAAGTCCGCCCTAAGTCAAAAATTGAGTGGCAAGCCAAAGGTGAAAGTCCGCCCCAAGCCAAAATGTCCAAATGGCAAGCCAAGTAACCAAGTCCGCCCCTATCCAAAGGTTAAATGGAAACAAAACTAAGAAAGTCCGCCTTGGGCAAGGAAAAGACGGCATGATAAGTGATGAAGTCCGCTTTAGGGTGGTAAAAAAAAAAACACAAAGTTAAGGAATGGCTAGAAGATGGATGAAGTCCGCCATGTATAGAGGAGTGTGAAAAATTAAAAACTTTTGCCTAAGTATGAGCCTTGGAAAGTGTTAAAATATGCCTAAGTCCAAACATCAAAATGACTAGAGAAAGATTTCGCCATGCCAGATGATTTAGGAAGATGAAATAAATTTTGGCCAAATAACTTTGGACGAAAAGAAAATAATGGCCAAATGAAGTTGGACAATCAAGAAACATGGCAAAATAATTTTGGACAGATAAAATTAGACATGGCAAAATAATTTTGGACAAAAAGATTTATGGCCAAATAAAATTGGACATGGCGAAATAAATTTTGGAAAAAGAAAGAAATTCATGGCCAAATAAATTGGACGATAGAAATTATGGCAAGAAATTTGGACAAAATGAAAATTCGCCTAAGGCATTGGCAAGAAAAAATTTCGAAAAGGATAAAATAATTCGCCATAAAACGAACGGGTTGGAAATGACACATGGAATAATTATTTTAATTATTCATTTTCCAACACTCCAAAAGGATAAACTTAAAAATTTTGAAATTGGAAAAAAGAACAAAAGAGCCTTATTGAACTGGCGATGAAATTGGAAACTTTCCCGGACAAGATCGTTGAGGATAAAACTTGCCACCCGGAAGCGAAGTGGAAGATGAGTTTAAACTCAATTCGAAGGAAACATTGAAAATTTGCTAAAAAGATCGATTTTCTCACCTCTATAATTGATTTCACTTCTCATTTGCATAATCATTCGATTTTTGAAGAAGGTGTGAGAAGAAGCTTGTTGAGAAAATCTGCAGCAAAGTGAAGGAAATAATTTTTACCAGCTTGCATCGTGATTGTGATCACTTCTCCAGAAGTCACAGGCAGATTTACTTTGTCCACTTCACTTTGGCATGAAACTTCATTGTTTATTTTCTTTCCAGCTTGATTTTTTTTCACGAAGTCTAAATTGATAACTAGCTGGAATGTCTTTCGAACAGATATAAATTTCGAATTCTGATTATTCTTTCTACTTTTTCTTGCAGATTTGTTTTTCGAAACGGTAAAGATGAAGTTTGCCAGAAAAGGTGTGCAAACACAGTCGAAAATCAAGTCAAGTGGGAGCACGTTGTGGACACCGATCTTGGCCACGTTGACCTTGAGGACTTCAGGAAAAGAATGTACAAGACTGATGGACGTCTGCCTACACCAATTGCCATGAGGATGATGCGCAATGGAATCGTCCACGCAGCTGGATTTCCACCAGCAAAAGAATGTCCGGAGCTTATGGTAGAATGCGCACTACACTACAATGCACGAGACAGGCAGATAGAAGCCCCTGACGGAAGAGTCCTTGCCTACTTGTCCGAGCCAGCTATCCAAGAAACTTTCGGAATCCCAGTCTACAACCGAACATCTTATCGCACCAAGGAAGATGCACTCAAGCTTTATCAGAGCCAATAGGATCTCTGTGCGTCCAACATAAACAAGAATTGGTTACTAAAGCCCAAGCCTACTGCAGGCAAGATGCCAAAGAAATTGATCAGAACTCATTTCAAGGAGGAATATGGTGACATCGTTTTGCTACTAAACAGAATTGTAGGCAATTCCCATGGTGCACCTTTCGAAAACTGGATGTACTATTTTATTGATGAAATAATCACTGGAGTCAAGATGTTCAATTGGTCCAGAATGATTAGTGATAGCCTGCACGAGCAGTTAGTCAACTTTGAGGAGACCAAAACTTTTCACATGAGCTCATACATCGTATATTCACTTGCAAGATATTACAAGTATCCTGGCTTGACCTGCAAAGGCGTGGTCGGCAATGGCGAGGGGCAATTCAAAGCCTACGATTGTTATCCGCAGCTGCAGCTGAAAGAGAAGTCTCATTTCCGACGAGCTTATGACGCCTTTTTGATGTACATCACCCGGCTTCTCCAAGGCGGAACGCACCAAAGACTCTCACATGAGGCCAAGAGCCTAATCAGTCGGTATGGATTCTGGTTCATTCAATATCCTAAATTCACTTACATCAGGATCCAAGGATTCTCAGGAAATCCTTACAGACTGCCCATCTATCCGACCAACAAGATGGTATTGCTAGAAGTGCTGAGGCAATTAGAGGCGTATCAGAATATTCAAAGGCCAAAGCAGAAAGCGGCTGTCACCTTTCCTTTTTTCATCGGCAATATGGAGGAGTCATGTCCGACAGCACAAGCAGCAGAGGCTGTTCGACTGGAAATTCAACAATATCCATTCATATCATACAAATCCAGGAACAATTTTGATCCACTCCATCACATCAGAACTGTAGACGGAGAAAAGTATAAGCATCGGGTTGATTTAGAAGACTTCTGGGCTAACGCAGCAGATGAATATGACGTAAGGAGGAGGTTGTAGTCAAAGATTGCAAACAAAGCATGATAAGACCATGAGCTCTTCAAACACCCGATCAACCTCTAGGGATGTTGGAATATAGCACAGCAGGAGACTATTAGAAGGAGCCGCCCTATAAGATGGACACGAGAACACAGAGATGAGCCCTAACACATACGACACATTTTCAAGAAATGTTATTCAGTGGAGTGGATAGATCGGTGGTAAAAGTGCAAGACAGGAAAATGCAATTCACCTACAGATTGACATCAATCGCTATTCTTCCATCTGGTACATCTAAATGGAAGTCAGACCAAGCAGTCTGCCTTTCGAAGAGAAGAGGAAAGGGTGATGCAATACCGAGAGGTAAAGTGTTGAGAAAGAAGGCCCTGAGAAAAGGCACAAAGTCTAAACTTTTAATCAGCCCACTTCGAGAAATATAGAAAAATATAGCCACTGGATGAAGAGTCTTTGAAATACAAGATCCACTACAGTGGTAGAAACCAGACCCGACACAAGTAGAAGATGATGACCAACCTTCTCCAGCAAGCACAGAAATCCTAGAATCAAATAATGATACAGACATGATGGATGGAGAATTCGAGGAAGGAATGATTTCCGCCCTCAAAGGAATCCAAGATGACCCATCCGTCCAAGAAATTAAGGGTATGCAATTGGTCCAAGAAGTTCAAAATATGCCGGAGATTCAGGAAGAGCAGGAAATACAGGATATACAAGATGTCCAAGATCAAGAGGAGGACGGAATTGAGCAGCCAACAATCCCAGAGTGGCTGAAAGAAAGATTGAAAAGAAAGGTGCCAGTAGAGGTTCCTAAGGAGGACAATGACACAGATTTTCTGGCGAGATTAGAGCAAGTTGCCCCAAGGAAGAAGGCCAAGAAATTCTCTACCATCCAGAGAGATGAGGTTGGCAACCACACAGTACAAATTGCAATACCTACAACCGACAAGTTCCAAGATGAAATTGCTCCTGATGAATATGCTATCACGACCATCAACATGGGTCCGACAACAAAAGGGCAAGAGGTCGAGGACTTGGACAATTCCGTGGCCACAATCAAGTCCAGGTTGGAAAAAGAAGTTGCCAAGAAAAAAGAATATAAAAAAGAAATTCAGTGCCTAAAAGACTACATCTAGCACCTGACCAAGCCACTGAACGAAGGTGACCAAGCAGCGCTTCCACCTCCTAATTCTTCACAAGAACCAGTTAGAAATTTTGAAGAACAATTGACCACGGCAAAAGAGGCTAAGGACTGGATGGCTGAAAGGAAAGAAGAGGCGTTGGCGTTTGCAAAAAAGTTGGCGCAAGTAAATGAGCAGGCTTCCTTTATGCTATCACGAGTTGCAGACCTAGCGGAATCATGGAATAGTCTCGAAGATATTCAAAGCAGGATCATCCCATGTATTCGGGAATTGAAGGGCATCTCAAAGCAAAGGTTGATTGAGAACAAGGTTATTGAAGCCGGAGCTGCGTATGATTTCAATGGATGGTATTATGCTCTGATCTCAAGAAGAAGAGTCCTCGAAAAAGTGAAGCAGGATGGTGCTTAGAGTTGAAGAAGAGCAAAACCAAAAGAGAAATTGATGAGTGTAAAATGGTACAAACCTTACTCAACCAAGGATCTGTCCAAAAGAAACACTTAGGTAGTTTAAGACAATTACAGAAAATTTTCTACCGCCACCACCGTTAATCATGAAAGAAAGCTTCACTAAAATTATTGAGCTTCGGCTGACGTCGAGAAGTCTTTCTTACTCTGGGGAACCAGCATGAAGCGACTATTTTTTGCAATTAATCTTGGGAAGCTTGGATTCTTTGAATTACTGTAATGTATCAAGCGTCTTTGCTGGAGCATGTGGAGAGTCGACGTCCTCGGATTAAGCTAATGCAGGGCCAGCACAAGTGGATAAGGATGCCCTCAGGATGTAAGGTTCTATAAGGTTAAATTTGGTTGGGGTTTTGAGAGGCCCTAATTAGGGTTTAGTTCCTATTTAATCTGGGCCGTGAAGTCGCCATTTCAATCTTGGCGTTCATTGTAATTCTGAAATACTATATAAACTCCCGCTCCCCCCCCCCCCTTCACTCTCTCATTTTCATTAGAAATTAGATCAAAAGGAGAAGAATTAGAATTCATTAGAAGTTAGAGCAGATTCAAGAGAATTAGATTGTAGAAAATAAAGAGAGAGTTTTTATGAGATTGTTGTGAAAACACTACTTTGATAATAAAGTTCAAATGCATGAGGTGCCTTGAATACTTAATTGTCGAATGGTTGCATGGTCGCATATTTTCTTTCTCGCTTAATAATTTGAATTAGAATGTATGTTAGAAGAATGATAGATTGATAACGGAGATTAGTGAAACCGGGCTCATACTTTCTTTGAGTGGATGATTTTCACTCAATGTGCAATAGATTAGACTTTATGGTGTTTAACTACATTTGGATAATTATTATTCGATTTGATGAAGTGATATTCATTCAAGTGAAAATCATGTCACCTTCAGGAGATTTTGCTTACTTTACAATGTGGTTAATGCGTTTAGCGGCAAACTGATGTTATGATTGAACATTTAATACGTCTTCTCTTGGAGTTGTTAAGACATAGGATCTCTAGAAACCCTTGATCTTTTTCACTTTTTTTATAAAATCATAAAATCCAAAATGATACTGCACTTATGTTTCCGCTTTTCGAATGACTTGCAAAAGTAAATCTCAATTGTGCCCACAGCAAATCACATCCATACCGCAGAGTCTATCCGCATTCATCTTAAACATTGGAATTACCCTATGATCTTACTTGCAATCTTAGCATAGGAGGTAGTTTTTCAAGAGAGTATAGAGCGTCTGTGACACTTTGTTCTAAAATGTTTGTTGTGTCATAAAACACGCATCAACACATCCAAATGTACGCGTACACCCCGTCCTCGACCACAAAGGTTGTCTTCAACTTGTCTTCCTCAATAATGCTAATTTGGTTGTATCCAAAGAACCCATCCAAGAAAGAGTACATCTCATGCCCGGCGACCTCTTCGAGAATTGTGTCGGTGAAGGGGATTGGAAACGGGTCTTTAATAGTCACCACATTCAAGCACCAAAAGTCGACACATCTGGATCTACTCCGATTCCTTCTTCAGGGAAATGACAATTGGTGACACCCAGTCGCTGACTTCTACTTTGAAAATAATGTCTGCTTCCAGCATCTTCTCAATTTCATCTTGTACTCTAGCGGCATAATTTTTGTTCATCCTATAGGATCTCTTTCGTACTGGTTGGCCTCCCGATACGAGAGGGATCCTATATACTTACAGCTTCGGCAGTATGCCCTTCAGGGCCTTGTACGTCCGAGAAAAGGCATCTTTATACTCCATGAAGATTTTAAATACTGCCGCCTTTAGTACGAGGTCCTAGTCATCACCGACAAGGATCCCCTTAGGCTTTTCTTGTTCACCGAGGTTTACTTCCTTTAGTGTCGGTTCCTCATACTTGATGAATTTGTCTCTTTCAAACTTATGGGTTGGCTTCTCGTCCAATTCTGTCGCGCCTTCCTTATACTCGTATTCAAAAGCTAATAAGAGTTGTACCGGAGAAGAATGCAAGCACCGTATGAGTGGAAAGTGAGGAGATTGGTCGTATGCGTCTTCAAAAGCAATACAGAACGAAACGACAAGTCGCACAAAGAGGAAGCCACAAGTTCGTACGAAGCTTCTAGAAATAATTCGTACACAACAATAAGGAGATCGTACGAATTAGTGATTCAAAGAAAGTTGTACGAATTGGGTGTCTGAATAAGGTCGTACGACATAGTAATCTGAAGAAGGCCGCACCAAACCTCAAATCAAAGCAGTCAGTACGAATTTTCAAGGTACAAGAGGTCGTACAAAATTCCAATCGAAAGCTTGTCGTACGAAATTTTAAATGGAAAATTGTCGTACAAAACTTTAAATTAAAGTATGTTGTGAGAAATTTTAAATTGAGGGAGTTAGAAAAAATTGCCAAAATACAACAGCTCGTACCATTTAGCAAAAGAAATATTGCCGAGAGCAATGTGGAGAGTGATAGTTATTGTAAACATTGGCAATCAATAGTTAAAACAAGCGATTAGAATATGGCAGGCAAGCGTTGTGAAACAAAAGCACACTAGTGTTATCAGGAAAACAAATATCACCAAAAAAGGAAAATGGCAGCCAGTTCCAGCAAAGCCAAGAAGTTGACTATCATTCGGCCAAAGGTTGCAGGGGGCATAACAATGGCAAGAGGAAGCGACAATGCCATCACTCCAAAGACAATCACTTGGGAGAGTCTCAGCAGCACAGAATGTCGGTCGTGGTGGTCTTCAACGCCTGACTCACACATACTGAAGAAAGCATTAGAAAAAGCACAAGCGGACAAAGCAGCACAGGTGCCATTCTTTAACACCAGAGATTTCAAGCCATATTTGCGCCAATTGGTAGCAGCTATGATAGGCACGGCCATCAGTCCATAATCAAATTCAGGGGTTACGACATGACAATGTGGTATGGCGCTCCTGAAATTACAAGGGTTTTTGGAATTCCCTCTCAAGGGCTTGCGTCGACAAAACCACCAGGCAAGATGATGAAGTAGAAAAAGGAGGCCCTCGTAGCCAAGGTTTGCAGGTCCAATCTGACACAGGAAGAGAGAGATACCATTTGGGGTGCTGGTAACAAGGGACTACAGAAGAACTTCCTCGGCAATGCCAAGTGCAAGTGTATACTTGATTTGATCAAAAGCAGACTTACAAGAGCCAGTAGGGCATCGGACATTGTTGTGTGGATGACAGGGCTAATGGTCGGATTGGTTGGTGGTACTATGTACAATTGGGCGACTCAGCTTTCAGAACGGATGAGAGACTTTATGAGTTTGCAACACAAAGCTTGTTACATGGCGCAGCATGCCATAGGGGTGTTGTTGGATGCAATCCGTCGGCAGGTGTCGGCTAGCCATTGGGGTGCACTATAGCCGTTGGCGAATATTGACGACGGATGGCCCACGGTGTTCTATTGGGCCAATCTTGGCATACAGAGCACAAGAGAGGAGGCACAGCATTCAACACCGTCGGCCAAGAGGAAACAACAGATGGTTAGCTCACCGCAGAGGCCGAGTGGAGAGGAGTACGAGCAGGAGGAAGAACACAGTGGAGAGGGCGACACCACAAAGGATGCGGCCATTGATGTGTCATTGGACAAGGACGAGGAGATGAGCATAGATGAGGTCTCGATAGCCGGGGAGGTCGAGTCGCAAGAGGTGGAGGAGGCAATCATTGTCGAGCCACCAAATGTGCCCCAACAGGCCATTCCTATAGTCCCTCCACCAACAGCACAAGGGACTCCAGCAACATCCACACCAACAACAGTGGCCACCGACGAAGGAGATCAGGAGGATGACGAAGCCTTGGATGCATGGCTTAGCAGGATGGGTGAATAGGCACAGACAACTCCACCATCACTAGGCATGGCCAAGGAGCCAACTCACATCTCTATACAGGACACTACACAGCCGAGTAATCAAGAGAGTGCCCAGCCGGAGCTGAGTGTGCAACCAGCCACCTAGCCAACGAGCGCACAGGAGAGGATGCAGTTGCCGCAAAGCACACAATCGCCCTTGAGCACTCCATCGAGCACATAACCAGGTGGGCAGCAAGGGGGAACTTTATTTGGTCGAGTAGTGGTAGTTGCCTCACAATCACCACCAACGCATTACCATGTGGTGACATGGGCAGTGGTGCAAACGACTCCTCCATTAGGCCATACATTACTTCATCCTCACGGCCGAGGCGACGAAGATAGGGGCAATTTGGAGAGGCAGCATCGAGCGGGGATGAGTCGACGGGACCGGTACGGATGGCACCGGCAAATCCGCACGACCCTCTCGGCACCCTACACAGGGACATTGCAAAGTTGAGTGCCATGGGTAGACATATACAAGAGTTGAGTGCCATGGGTAGACATATGCAAGAGATCGGGGAAGTGAATCAATAGCTCATCACGGGACTTGATCCCCTAGTAGCACAATAGGCGGAACGCATTTTGGCGTTCATGCAACAGGGATGTGAGAGAGAATTCTTCCAATGCTTCACAGCAAAGGGTTGGCCAAATGTGCTGACAACAGAGATGCGAGACGAGATGACGGTTGCTTGGCAACCAAGCCGACCAACAGCAGTAGGAAGGCATGGCAGGGTTCTCACGGCGCTCCATGGTATGGAGCGATGCTACAGAGATGTCTATTTACGATTGCGCCAACAGTCGCTCCTCATCAATGAGACAGAAGGTGAATGAGACAAGGCCTTGGCGTAGGCAGCTAGAGCCGTACGGAGCTTGCGAAGCAGATCCGCAAGTCACAGGAGCAGTTGGCTTAGGTGATGACCTGTTGATGTGATTTTCGTGACCGCACCAACACAAAATAAAGTCGCCAATGGCTACCCTATTCTCTCTTGATCAAAGTATCCAGCACGCTAAGATTGCGAGAGAGTTCGTGCGTTCAACTCCAAGGTTCCTTCAATGCAATAGAATACACTCAGTTGGGTTGATGTGTTTTTACTGGTATTTCAAGGGGACTTATGCAATTATTCGGCAGCTAATAGCAGACAGCAGATTAAGGGTTTCACGTGGTTCGAATGATTTGGCAGGTGAGCACAAGTTTCCTAACACTAACTAGAAATGAATTGAATTTAAAGGAGTGTAGGGATAAGAAGGTTCTAAACTCTACTCTGAGACGGGATGTGGGATTAATCTCAACAAACTTTAACCAAACTCTACTCTGCCTCGCGTTGGACAGCTTACACAAAGTTGGTGCAATCTTTAAGGGAGTGGCAAGAGGTTTTCAAGTCGCAATTCAGCATCGAGACACCATCAAGATGATGCATGCCAAGACGTAAATCACAACCGAAGTTAAGCTTGTAAAATTTTCCAGTTGACCACACAAGGCAAACTTGCCGTCAGCAAGCTGCTAGTGGTATGGACTAAAACGAAGTTGCCTTGATTAACACCACAAATCCACAGCTAACATCTACTTGCATGAAAATGAAATTACGCTACTTTACGCTACTTGAAGTAGAAGGGATGAAAAAACCTTGCTAGCTGCTTATAACAAAGATGAATTCACCATTCAATGAAAGATCTTTTATTATAATAGTTTTCACAACAATCTCTTACAAAGTTTTCAAGGGAAAACTTTCCTTTTCCTTCAAACTATGCTATGCTAAGCTATTACAACTAAAGTCTATCTACTCTACTCTCTAATCTGATCGAGTGTCTAACTGAATTACAAATGAGGGGGGGATGCCCCTTTTATAGACAGTCCAGTCCAATGGACGGCTCAGATTACAATCAAATGAATGGCTTAGATTAAGCCACCTCAGCCCTAACCCTAAAAAGAGGAGTGGAGTAATAAATGAATAATTAATGTCCACCATCCTCTAGAAGATTCTTGTTTGTAAATGTGTTCACACTATTCTTCTTTCTGACTGCAAACTAGATAAGTCTGATCATCATTGCTTCAACTTCTTGAAAGGGTACGGCAGGCATGTCCTCGATCCGACTCCAAGGTGACAACTTCTTTCTCCCAATTGACGATGATTTTCCTCCTTGATGTTGTTCTTCAACTTTGAAGTACTCGCTTGGGTTTCCATTTTTATTCCTTAGAGAATTTCACCTATCTTATACTCCTTGGGCGTACTTCACTTTAGCATTTTGAAATTACCTGTGAAAATATTAATTTTATTGCTCCCTTTTCATTTCACTGGCTGAGGTGTTCACTCTGATATTTCATCCAACTCTGGCTCGAGAAAATTGTTTTCATCAGGAACTTGATCAAAAATCATCTAGTCATCATTTATTCCTTGCCTCAGAAAATTTTTAAATTTTCCCCTTAGAAAATTCATTATTTAAATGCCCATCAAAATCTCCATCCCGAAGGCCTCGGCAAAGTGTGGAAGACTTTAAAATCCATTCCTCATCACAGACGTCCAATACCCAGAAGAAAATTTCCTTCAGAAAGCGTCGAATTCATGTGTCTTCAAACGAAGGGGTACATTTAATTTTTGAATTTTAAACCTTAGAAAAATATTTTGCCAACAATTTTATTCTTCATCTTCATCTCTAGGCATATTTCCTTGCTTGGCCTTGAAAACTTTATCATCTTCGTGACACTGGCACCTTCTAACTTCTTCTTGCCAATTTTATTCATGCCTCTGAAAATTTTATCTCCTTCATCAACTTGGGCGTATTTTCCTCTAGAGGAAGGTGGAATTAAATATTAACACTTAGGAAAAATATTCCATCACTTTGTTACTAGCTTGGGCGCATTTCACATGTTGAGGTGGACTTAACCACGCTTTAGCCACCTTTTCAAACCTTTCCTCTAGCATGCACTTTGGGCGCATTTCACATGTGGAGAGGGATTTTACACTTCAACGCCTAAACTCTTTTTCTTCCACTTTACTTTCATCTTGCCTTCATCTTGGACTAGGCGCATTCAAAGGGTGGAGAAGGAAGTCAACACTGGGAATATTCTCTATTGCATGCACAACGCCTTTTGACTTGCCTTGACCCTTCTTCTTGCATGGGCGCATATAGGGGTATGAGGAGGACTTAAGTCCTTGACTTGGAATTTTCTAACACCTTCTTAGCATGAGGGCGCATTTAGCCTGTTGAAGAGGAATTAAGTCTAAACTTGGAATCTTGACTTTGCATGGGCGCATTTAGGGGTGCCTGCAAGATATTTCAACACTTAGAATCTTTTTCCATCTCATGCTTGTGAAGTGGGTGCATTTCAAGGGTCCTGCTGGACTTATCTCTTACTTAGAATTTTTTCTACACCTTCATCCTTCCTTGGGCGCATTTCCATGGGTGAGCTTCAAGTTTCACGTACTTAGAAGAAATTTCATGCCACCTTCTTCTCTCCTTGGGCGCAAATGACCCTCTCTACTTCAAATTTTTCATACTTAGAAAATTTTCCAAGCTTCTCTTCTCCCTGGGCGCAAATAGAGGGTCAAGCTTTGAGTTTGAATGCCTTAGAATATTTTTAAAGACCTCTTCTTCATGGGCGCATATGAGGCCTTGAGCTTCAAGTTTGCCAGACTCGGTGAATTTTTTTATGGCTTTCATCTGATTTGAAGTGATTTGTTCACGTTGCCCCCGGCTTGTCCTAGCTTTCTATTTTTAGAAAGTTTCCCAAATTTTGCATTTTAAGCTGATTTCAAGCTCCGGAAAGCTTGATTTTACTTTGCCTCAACCCTCGTGACGTGATTGAGCTATTGGTGTCTGATGCCTACCTGTACCTGCTATTTTTAGCAACTTACTAAAAATAGTAATTGCTCAGAATGTGCTCAAACTTTGTGTGTTGATTGCCTAAAGGATGTCGATTATGACTAGATACTGCTTCTGTGTGAATGTCGTGTTTTGCCCTAGATTTTAGGAAACCCTAATTCCTCTGCACAGGCCTACTAAAAATAGTAAGTGCTTGATTTTTTGAATCTCTGCAACTCCGTTTGACCTGAAATTCGCGCCATGGGGTCTTCATCACTTGCTTGACCTGTTCATTCTGATGCTTCATGCTTACCTGCTATTTATAGCATGTTTCTGAAGGTGGTTTACTATTTATAGCAGCTGCTTGATTTCATGACTTCCCCAACTCCGTTTGACTTGAAATTTGAATGTCGTGACCCTCATCGGTAGACTTGCCCATCCACACTGGTCCTGATGCCGACTTACTATTTATAACCTGTTTCTGGAATGCCTTACTATAAATAGTAAGTGCTCCAATTGCCTTCAAATTTTACCGGTGGATAGCTTGAAAGATACTGATTGCAATGGGATACACCGGTTTTTGGAAGTCGGCGTTTTGGCCCTGTTTTGAGTCTGGCTTTCGAAACCCTAATTTGACTTGCGTAATGGATCAAAGCGGCCCTCACCGATTTGAAATACTGTTTCTAATACACTTAAACGTTTGTGATCACGATCGTTAGGCGTCACAGGAATGAACACCTTTAAAAGTAAGTAAGTCTTTGAGAAAAGTGGTGCATCTCATCTTGCATGTCACATCCTTTAAGTAGCTCTTGAAAAACCCATAGGGGAATATCGGACATGCATTGTTGAAAACTCGACATACAAACCCTAAAATGGCCTCAGAAGATGGCTCTGAAAAAGGTCTTGTTTCTGGTTTGCATGTTATACCACTGCGAAGCCCTCGAAAAACCCATAAGGAATGTTCAGACATGCAAAGAAAATTTCAGCATGCAAACCCTAAAAATGGCCTCTAAAGGCTGAATTCTGAAAGTCATCGCCTCATTTTGCATGTTATATCATCGTGTAGGTTTCTGAAAACCCAGAAAAAATCTCCATACATGCATTGGGAAACTTTGCATATAAACCCTAAAATTTGCTCCGGAAGCTGAACTTGCTAAAAATAGACAGTCATCAATTTCAGCTCAAAATTTGCAGACAAACAGCTTGACATGCCCTAGATGCAGTGTGACTGAGAGAACTTCAACAATGCTGAGAGAATGCCCCAAATCTGGTACTTACTAAAAATAGTAAGTTGTCGGAATTCACTGAAATTTTGCTGGGGACCTGTTGGGAGCATGCTGATAACAACTTTAGTCTCAGATTTCAACTTGATTACTCCATTTGACTTCAAATTGACCAGAAAACTCAAAACCCTAATTCTATAGACTTAGCCAAAATCTTACGTTTAAGCTCACAGACAGGCACATCCCTGGAAAGGCAGACAGCAGAAAAGAGAGACACACAGAGAGAGAGAGAGAGAAAACCAAAGCCAAAAGACAAGGAATGGAGCAAAAATTAGGGGGGGTCCCCATTTTGAATGGGGTGATGTGTGAAAAGGTCACAACTCGGCCGAGCGGGCACAGGCCTTGGCAGTAAAGGAGGAAGAGTTGGCAGAGAAGGGCAAGCAGTTGGCAGAGAGGAATAACTTGTTGGCAGAGAAGGACAGGCAGTTGGCAGAGAGGGATACTCAGCTAGCAGAGAAGGACAAGGACTTGGTGGGTACGAAAGAGGAGTTGGCGAAAACCCAAGCCAAACTCGCCAAAGCAGTTAAGATGGTGAAGTTAGCTCGAGACCGGTAGAAGGCGACCACCCAGAAACTCCAACGCCTCCAACAACAATCCACGACGACTCCCTCTTCATCCGTACACCCAAGGGAGCACTCTCCCATACACCCAAGGGTGCACTCTCTTCCTCCCCCTTCTTAATTCCCTTTTTTATCCAGTTTTCATTTTGGGTCATCTGGAAGACGACTACTTGATGGGCCAGGATGATGCAGCTGGCCAAAATGTAATTAGGCGGCCAGGAATAAAGAAATAAGACTTAGTTAGTTGATATTTAATGTAATTGTTTTGTCGTCCTAGTTAGTGGTTCGGGAATTAGTTCCTGAGAGAATAATTAATGTAATAAAACGACGCGACGGTTGATCCTTCAACCATTGTCCCCACACTGTATGTATCGAGAGTCATGTAGTTAATGGACATGTTACTGTTGTTGCTGTGATTGTCATAATATACTTGTACAGGCATATGTTTGATAAATAAAGACAACAATGATGGTTTTATGCTTTACATTCTAGTACGGTGTTATGTTCTATAAATTACTCTCGTTTACTCATTGCGTACATTGGAATTCATTCCATGAGTAAACAAAGCTTTGTTGAATGATAATTTGAGCAAATTGTAAATGCATGAGCAGTGATGGTTAGCTATACAGAAATTGATTCTCCTCATTTCTGAGCAATCTATTAGACCTTTGATAGTATATGAGGCCAAGCAAGAATTGCAATTTGTGATCTACATGCTAAGCATTTGATTCATCACTCAATGTAGGTGGGACTGCATGAATACACCATTGCAGACAAAGGACTGTCCACTCAACCCAAAATCGTTTGCAGAGAGGCAAAATCGTTTGCAGAGAGGCATGGGAGAGTAGCTACTAATAATTCAGAGGAAAAATGGGGGTTTGGGATGCTATTGAGACTGTAGGTTGAAGAGACCATGATAGTTCTACATCAAATTTTCTCTTGTTTGTAAAGCTCAAAAGCCCTTTTAACAAACCTGATGAGAGGGAAGGTAGACATGCTATGGCATAGCGAAACCCAATCAGGTAGTGACAGATACATAGGGATAAAGTCACAATTATACAAATCTTGTTGTAGGTCTGTTGTTCTAGGTTGCTAGTTTCTTTGCATCTAAGAGAAATGTTTGCTTATAGTTTCATCAACCTTACTAAGAGGAGAAAATTCGCTTCCAAGAGAGTGAAGAAGGTAGGTTTTGTTCATAATACCTTACAACTTCATCATTGGAAGACAACCAAGTACAAGAAGGAACCAGCCACAAGGTAATTATTAATCCTAAGGGGACAACACAGGTAGATAAGGAATGTACATGGATTCAGTAAGATTTGATAAGTGTAACACTAAGCATCTTTAATGAGTCAGATTATTAAATATGAAACTAGAGTTAGAACATGGGCTGTATAATATACACTCATTGCTTGCCTCATGATTTTTTGTTACTTGCAGTATATATGGAATTTTATCATTGATATTTCATATCATTCAATATGATTTATGGGTTATTGGAGCATTAGAAACATTGAATCCAGATGTGTGGTCACAACTATCATTTTGTTTCACTCTAATTAGGCGATAATTGACATGTCTTGATTTAGTTATAACTTATTATTGATTTCATTACATTGATTTGTGACTAGTAGCTTACAGCCAAAAAAATTGTTTTTTTAATTTCCTACATTTCGTATACTTTTTTATGATCATGGTTGGGACGCCTATGTAGGGTACCCTGATGTCCCCTGTCATCACCTAAAATTTTGGGGCGTCTTCCCACATCACTTAGGTACCCGTTCACATACCCCCTTGACCCAAATAACAGAAACTTTGTGTGCCATTGTCCTTTTGAGAGGTACTTTGACTTATCTTGCTAACTACTCTTTCTGGTCTTTCCTTGCAACTCTTTTCCATGATTTGAAAGAAAGTTAATGATCTCCTAATGAAGTGTAGACCTTTTCAGGGCCATCACACATGCAGCAGAAAACAGCTGTTTTAGCTGCTTTAACTACCAGCTCAAACGACCACCTATTTACTGTGGATGGAAACAATGTGACTGAGGAAAATGGAAATCACAGTCATGACAAATTCTTGGCATGGCATGTAAGCCAATGTAAGACCTTTTCAGGGCCATCACACATGCAACAGAAAACAGCTGTTTTAGCTGCTTTAACTACCAGCTCAAATGACCACCTATTTACTGTGGATGGAAACAATGTGACTGAGGAAAATGGAAATCACAGTCATGACAAGTTCTTGGCATGGCATGTAAGCCAATGTATTATTTACCTAAAGACAGCAGATTACTTAGCCTTTGGGAAGATATATTTTCAACAATATATCTTGAGATAAAAATTAAATTTAGCCACATAAAAATACTCCAAAAAGTAATGCTTTCTAGAGAGTATAGTCAAACCACAAGAGATAACCATCCTACTCAAACAATTTTCATTTATTTGCTTTAAGGTTTTACATACAAGTCCAAACAGTAATATGAAGTTGGGGAAGTTAAACTGAAAGTTACCTGCTTGAATGTGGCTGTCTGGTATAGAGGTGTGCTAAGAGCATCATAGGGATCAAAAGAGTTGCTAAAGTTCATAAGGACCGTGGAAACGCTCAGCTCTCTTTTATGAATATCTGTATCCAATACAATCTGACAGTCAAATACAGGTTAAAACCCTTAGCCCATACAAATGTAGAAACAAACAATCAAAAGTTTCAAATGTTTGCAGACCATACAAGTAAACCTATTTATTCATAATATCCAGGTCAAGCTGAAAAACATAATGATTGAAATAAAGATATAACACTAAATATACATGTACTAAAAATGATATCTATGATTATTTATTTCCAGAAAAACACTAGTAACCAGATAAAAATGTGGCAAGTCAATGTTTATATCCTTTTACTTTTTTTTAAATGATCCATAAACTGAAGCACATATTCCTCAACAGCTCCTCAACAACAGATATCTTGCAATGCAATTAGCCCTACTTAAAAACCTCAAAATGACTCATACGTGTGATTTTCTACTACACAACCGATCCTAACTCATTTGCAGTGTTAGAGATGCATAGAAAAACATGTAAAACCCCAAGAACACAAGGGAAAGAGCAAGATAATGATTGATATACACTGGGGAAACCCTGTAAAGCAGAAAAATTCCAGCAAGAGTGACCTACCAGCTTCTCAATCCACTATATAGTCACTTGCACATAGTAGTAGGATGACATGGTGTCAAAACACACTCCTCAACATAACTGAGCGAGAACAAGTACAAAGAAGTCTACAACATCAAAACTCTGCTCCACAGTCCAAAACCCTACAATGTGAACATAAAATGAAGATTACAAAGAGAGCTAACTCTTCCACAATATCTAGAATAGTCATATGTAGTCTTCCCAGGTTTCTAATGGCACCGACAAGTGTTCACAAAAACCCTTCAACTTCACTTATTGTTCATTCTGATCAAAACAACCTCTTGCACCAGGGAGCAATTTTGAAAACATTGCTTGTATGCAACAGGCAGTCATGAAACCACAGCTTTCTGTTAGAACCATGACTGAGGAAGATCAGCAGTTGCAAAACCACTGCTTGTGGAAACCAATAGTTCTGACAACTCCAAAAATCTGCCTCTTTCTCTGCACGCACCTGCCCTCTGAGTTCCCTCTGATGCTCTGTATCATCCCAAGGCTTCATCTTAACTGCATATGTACATGTATGTATGTATACATATATATATATATATACACAATAATGATGCTTGCAGCAATTATTGATCCTCATAAATATGAATATGAATACTAGACTCTTATGCGCTTGATTTACACTAACAACATCCTCTGAATATAAAGAACAGATCGAACAGGAAATAAGGGCATCAAATGAAAGGAAATAGAAATTTGTTCCTTCTAAATCAGAAATAATTAATTGTTGGCATATGTTCAGCAGTCTGGTTTTTTGAGTTTGATGGTATGAAATCTGATTTACAATAGTGTTGTTACAGTATAATTTAATATAAATGATTGTGATTGTTTAATTAGATATTTGAGGTACTAATGATACATTGCTGTTATGACTGCTTACTTATATCAGCGTATATTGGATTGATATTTTCCACAGTTTATTTGTCGTATGTCCTGAATGTTTTAGCCACAATAGAGGAGGCAGGGATTATAAGAGGGGTACAGTGATGGGGCACTCTCCTAGGTACGCCACCTCAAGGTGGAGATCAGATAGTCCCAAGGAGGCCACAGGGGTACAAAGGGTATTGTGCTTTGGGCTTAGGAGATATGGGCTACCAGGGCACCCATTGTAACCTCACCCCTCCATCATGATGTATCAGCACAAGAAGTCCAATCACAAGAGAGGGAAAGGGTTGGCAAGATGAGGGGACAATGGAAAGGGGACACCTTGTAGTGTCCCTCCAATTTCGACATACTGTTTAGTTTGATTCTGCTCGATAGACATTTTAGATTGCTTAGATATTATGTTGTTTCATTTCTGAGGTGATTCTAGATATAATGTTGTTTTGATTTTGAGGATGATACATCGACATCCTGGTTATTTGTTTATGATGGTTCGATGATACTATGATAGATTCATTTATGATATGGCTTATTGATTATGATTATTGCTTATGTTATCATGTTGACATGATTGTATATGATTGATTTGCTCATCTGTGTCAGTGGATAAGACAGTGTGGCATTACTCATTCGTGAGTATCCTGCCATGCTGCAATTCTTATTCACAGTGTGTTTTCTAACATGAGTTTATATATATATACATGTTTTAACTTTGATGTTTTCCTGCAGACACAGGTACCGGGTAACAGCTCCACCTGCTTGTCAGGTCTGAGTGTACCCCGATCCAATATTAATATTCAACAAAACATACATATATATAAAATTGTTGCAGAAAGACGATTCTTTTGTTATATATATAATTTTTAACAAAAACAGTAATTACATTTATATTATAACTTAAAATCTTATTCATTTCCTTTTTCTTATACATAGACTCATTATTAACTAACACTTGCGCTTAATAAGTATCTAGTAATAAATAGATTTACAAATATGATTTCCTAATTAAGGAATATGTCCGTTTAATGCATGCAAAGATGAAACGGACAAAGGACAAGTATAAGTTCATGATTGAATATCTCATCTTAATATATAAGACTAGACTCCATGTATTTCAACGCAAGTAAGAGTAGTTGCAGGAAAGAACTAAATGAAAACTTTACAAAACATAACTATTAGAGGTTTCTGTAATTTATATTTTTATTTCAGCTGAAGAAATCATAGGCACACAGGTATAACACAAACTTAGACTTAGCAGATTTTGCGCCAAATAAAAAGAGATCTTCAACTTATATCACGCTATTCTCATAGTAAACTAAATGATAGAAAAGAAATTTATTAAGCACCATACATGCTGTAGGGAATGGCTATCAGAAAAGTTGATTATAGAAATATTGCATATTCACAGTAAGTAAGAGTAAGGGTCAACGCCTATATCTGCAAGTTTATATGACAATTTTCTTAATATTAACAGCTAATAATATAGCAAGATAGGACAAATTGATTTCTGAAAGAGATTCTATCGCCTAAAACTCAGCCGTTGCTTCATTCAGTGGAAATAGACTCAAGACAATATTATTTTCCAGCGCCATTGGGTGATAACCTTAATTAGTATCAAAGACAATACTAATGCAGTTTTCCATCAGCAAGATGAAGGCTGGGCGCACAGCTATCTTAACAAGTTTCAACTAAACTAAAGACGGTAATCTATAGGTATATAAAGCAATGGAAATACCAGTCCAAATAATTTGTAATTAGATACGAATTATCAAAATCAATGATAAGTGACACGAGATTTTATTATCAAACAAATAGGCTGGTGAAGTCAAGAAAATGAAAACAAATATAAGTACGGCATATAAATGAAAATACCAGATTATTTGATGCATACTAAGCAAAGATAAATATAAAAGTTCCAGAGAATGGCAAATTTCAGACAAAAGATTAGTATAATCAAAGATCTATTACCCAAACAAGAAAATCGACATCAAGCCAAGATATAAAGATTTCAAGGAAATCTCAGGGATCTACCTAAGACATCATTTATATCGATTGAGTATTTTTTTTTTTACTACGAGTTTAATGGCTTACTCATTAAGGTACAACGACATTTTTAGGTCTAAGATTTGCATACAGCAACCGATATTCTGAACATAATCAATTAAATAGGACGGCATGCAGATTCTTGGCTGGTGCAGCACCTATATATGTATATCCATTATGTTTTAGTTGCAAGAAATACAGGAAGGTGATTAATTCTCAGTATACAGTTTAGGTTTGCTTTGAATTCATTTAGAAAATGTTCAGGAATAAAATCTAAACTAACCTCCAGTAAATCCTCAGAAACCTAAGATCAATGATTTGCTTGCAAAGAATGTTGATAAACTGGCGCACAAGAAGACTCGACCAGTTAAAGGAGAGCATGTTCAGTATGGAGGTCATTAAAAGGGACAGACCATAATTTAAAAGAATGCCTTTCATATCATTGAACTGCCAGGACGTATTTCTCTCTACACACTAAATTTCTTTCACATGCACAAAGAAGACAAGCTTTGCGAATTGAATAACAAAGAAGGTTAAGAGTCCTCCAACCAGAAAATAGAAGTTATGGAGAGATCCGCGCCCTTACAGAGCTGCAACCCAACCACGGAGATCACCAGCGACAGGGTGTAGCTCACCACAAGGGAAAAGAGGATTCTCTTTCATGCAATAATGAAGAGCACCGTGGGACACCAAAACTCCACCACCAGACAAATCAGCCATAAAATTTTAGGGTTTTCAATAGTATTCTAATCACCCACCAACGCAGGAACACAAGATGGCGTCCTCAAATTCACAACCAGTACTGCGTGAGAGAGGAGAGGTAGAACACGTGCACTTTCCTGAGCAGACAACCCATTAATTCCTTCCAAATTTTGATTAAGAAGTAACTACATCCCCCAATTCCATAGTCGGCCGAATAGAAGGAATAAAAGATACCACTGGAAGAGGGATTCCCCAACTAACTAATTCCCGTCCTCCCCCTTGCAATCCATTTTTTTTTTTAATATGGTCGACCAGATCAACCTCACATTAACTCCAAATCCCATCTCTTGAGGAAGACTTCTTCACATGCATATCTATTTCCACTATTACAGGCACTTAAACAAGAAGAAGATCTTATCTACAGCCGGGTGAATAGGTAAATGTAATTCATTTAGGGAAATAAATAACTTTGGCCAAAATTAATCACTGGACAATAATCAAATCCAAAGCCAACATGTTTAGTTTAAGATAGCTGCGAATAATCCTACCTTTTTTTTTAAATTAATTATAATTTTGCATTTGTTCAGTACAGGCACCTAAATTATCTCCCAACTAATAGTAATAGCTTTCAAATAGAACTCATAGTTAAAAGTAATATACAGCACATCATGCATAAAATCAAAATTTAAATTAGACTATGGAGATAATATATATCGGTAAGTCTGGGAAGACAAAACTTAATATTAACTAAATACGCTTTCTTCAGCCAGTAAACATTAAAATGGATAATATATTATATAGCATGCATGTAAAAACTAGTAGTTATTAAATCCATGCATTAAATTTGTAACTTAAAATATTTCAACATAAAACTAGAAACACTTATAATCTAAACATCTAATACACTGATTTTCTTCTCTTTTTTTTTATATGCAATTCGTGAACTAATTTACTCACAAAGGATAGGTTATATATTTGATCAAATTTCTCTTTTAATACACAATAATAAACAAATATATACCTATTTAACTCATAGAAATAATTTAATATTTACAAAAGAATAACTTTACCAATTAAACAAATCAAAACTTATTAAATATTTGCATACATGGTCAAACAATTATACGCTAAATTTACATATAGAATTCACAACCAATACGGTACGAATAAACATGACGAAACACAACCAATAAGAACAATAAAGACGAATACGATGATGATGAAGACAATGATGACAACAAAACGAAGATGACAACAACAACACAGGAAAAGACAAAGATACTCATTCACAAGGAATGATGGCTAAACATAGACCTGTCAAAATCTCCGGTCAACATATTAATATTGGATCGGGGTACACTCAGACCTGACAAGCAGGTGGAGCTGTTACCCGGTACCTGTGTCTGCAGGAAAACATCAAAGTTAAAACATGTATATATATATATATATAACTCATGTTAGAAAACACACTGTGAATAAGAATTGCAGCATGGCAGGATACTCACGAATGAGTAATGCCACACTGTCTTATCCACTGACACAGATGAGAAAATCAATCATATACAATCATGTCAACATGATAACATAAGCAATAATCATAATCAATAAGCCATATCATAAATGAATCTATCATAGTATCATCGAACCATCATAAACAAATAACCAGGATGTCGATGTATCATCCTTAAAATCAAAACAACATTATATCTAGAATCACCTCAGAAATGAAACAACATAATATCTAAGCAATCTAAAATGTCTATCGAGCAGAATCAAACTAAACAGTATGTCAAAATTGGAGGGACACTACATCCTCCTCCCCTAGGATAAGGCTTACTCCTGGAAGCCTGCAAACAAAAGTACATAACAAACACATCCAAAATATATCCTCTAAAGAGATAGAAGACTCATCACTAGTATCCCACTAGATCCGTACTCAATCATCGTCTTGATCCCTGTGGATCAACTCCTGACTATGAAGGACATGCACGATTCTCAAAGAATGATGCCTACCCTCTGACTGTGCTCTGAAGCTCGACCTGACGGTCATCCACCGCGGTAAACACCCTATGCAATCTGCCTATGTTTCCTATTGTCGGCTCTGAAGCCGTCGGTCTCTGACTGAACCCAGAAGTGCCTTCTTGATGATATTGATGAGCAATGTAACCTTGTTGACCCCAAGAGAAACATTCTATACTCCTAAATCCTCTATCACTAGGAAATACACTAGACCAAAGAAAAATACCTCCACTAACTACAGACAAAGAACTCTGTGCTAGGTGATTGGAATGATTACGATGAGATCGTAACCAACTCCAATATCTTTTCTTTTGAAACCAAATACCACCATGTTGGGACTGAGAATTCTTATGCTCTGTCTGCGAGGGTTGTTGCTGCTCTCCCTTTGTGGGTACCTGAAGCCCCTTGGAGAAGCTCGCAACCTGAGATTAACCATCTTGACATTCAACACCAATAGAAGGTGCACTGCCAATCTGAACCCTCGTCTGATCACGTACGACCAAAGATAGATTCTCTTCAATAGCTTGAGCCTTGTCCATGGCTACCGCCATGCTCAACGACTCATGCGAAACTAAGGAAGGTGATTCCATTGACTACCTCCATAACTACCTCCATGACCATAACCGCAACCTCTACCATGACACCTAGACATGATCCCACACAAATACCAAGACAAGTCTTGTTATAAGACAAACTAAGCAAACGAAAAACACAACAACCAAATCTAACATCCTAACAACCTAATGGGCTCATTAATCCAGAGCACCCAGTGTTAGAACCTTTGCTCTGATACCAATCTGTAACGCCCCGCCTTGGTTACCGCTATAACAAAGTGTAATGAGTAAAATTAATCGAATAATTTTTTTTTAAAAGTTAATTGATTACACAAATGCTATAAAGTTTCCAGGACAGTGTTACATAAACATATTAAATAAACTCAACACATTCTCATAGTTCAAATACAAAACTAATGTCACGAATATTCCAGTATACATATCTTATTATAATCAAATATCCAACTGAACTGATTACATAATGAGATATTTCAAGTAATCTCAATACAACAATAAGATGGTACAATGAGTATACTCTTATACAAGAGGTAAGTTTACAAAATAGAAAGTGATCACAACATAACTAATGTCCATACCCTCAAAAAGGCTTCGCATCCGCAGTCACGATCCAAGAGATAACTGGAATCTGCTGCAAACATAGGATCATCTGCAAGAAAATATAAGGAAGATAGAGCACGGTTTCCTCCCGACCACGTGAAACCCGAAGGTCCACTCCCTCCGTGCTAGGAGATATTTGACAGGTCCATAAACAAAGTAGACAGAACAATACATTTACGGGGTTTACAAATTCACATAACGACATTACGATTACAAATTCAAACAGATACCATTCAAGTAACAAATCTCATCAAAAGAGAAAACTGAACACAAATAAACACCATCATGATATAGGCTAAGAGTGTCATCACACCGTCAGGATAGGTTACCCTGGTGAACCTTCCTAGACTACCGGCCCTCTCACCAAGAGTTACCCTGGTAGTCTCTACCGATTCCCGGCCCCTATGCAGACCAATGTGGAGTCGACACACCTTTCAAGAAGACAAGATGGCGACTTGCCATTCCAGGCCTTCTCAACCTTTTCTCAACCTAAACGAGCATTAAGAAATAGGTGAGGAAAACATTATTTGAATTAGTATTTACAACTACCCAACCCCTAAAAGATTAGTTTAGTTTCCACTTGGATTAACACACCTACGATAGGTTACCCAGACAATCACTTCCGGATTTCGGCCCCTATCGCAAGCCACTCTTCTATAGCATGACTCAACATAAAACTCTAGGGTAGCAACCAAGCGTAAAAATTTGGAATCACAAAAAAATTTACATCTTTCACTGGAGATAGTCCAAAATCTCAAAAATGTCTCTTTGGACAATAACACAATTTGTGGAAAGAGTCTTCATTCATGAAAACACAATTTATATAGGTACAAATATTTCAATCATGTCATGGATCTATGTCTTCATATTGACACCGAAATAACAATCAAACGTATAAGACCTTTCCCTTATATATATATAATCATGGAAATGAAACCTAAAATGTAAACATTTTTGCCATATATCACAAATATAATTTTCCTATTCTCTAGAAGTAAGAATCTTGATAATTTTCAATATTTGACATCCACTAGTCAATCATAATTCCCAAACTTACATAACTTTTCATAATATATTTTCTAAAAAAAACAATTCCAAATCTCCACACTTACACCTCTTAATAATTATCACTACTTTCTCTTAAGTATCATATGCAAACAACAAGATCATCTTAATACCTCACTCAATTCAGAATTAATGTTAGAATATTAATAAATATTAATATTCAACAAAACATACATATATATAAAATTGTTGCAGAAAGACGATTCTTTTGTTATATATATAATTTTTAACAAAAACAGTAATTACATTTATATTATAACTTAAAATCTTATTCATTTCCTTTTTCTTATACATAGACTCATTATTAACTAACACTTGCGCTTAATAAGTATCTAGTAATAAATAGATTTACAAATATGATTTCCTAATTAAGGAATATGTCCGTTTAATGCATGCAAAGATGAAACGGACAAAGGACAAGTATAAGTTCATGATTAAATATCTCATCTTAATATATAAGACTAGACTCCATGTATTTCAACGCAAGTAGGAGTAGTTGCAGGAAAGAACTAAATGAAAACTTTACAAAACATAACTATTAGAGGTTTCTGTAATTTATATTTTTATTTCAGCTGAAGAAATCATAGGCACACAGGTATAAAACAAACTTAGACTTAGCAGATTTCGCGCCAAATAAAAAGAGATCTTCAACTTATATCACGCTATTCTCATAGTAAACTAAATGATAGAAAAGAAATTTATTAAGCACCATACATGCTGTAGGGAATGGCTATCAGAAAAGTTGATTATAGAAATATTGCATATTCACAGTAAGTAAGAGTAAGGGTCAACGCCTATATCTGCAAGTTTATATGACAATTTTCTTAATATTAACAGCTAATAATATAGCAAGATAGGACAAATTGATTTCTGAAAGAGATTCTATCGCCTAAAACTCAGCCGTTGCTTCATTCAGTGGAAATAGACTCAAGACAATATTATTTTCCAGCGCCATTGGGTGATAACCTTAATTAGTATCAAAGACAATACTAATATAGTTTTCCATCAGCAAGATGAAGGCTGGGCGCACAGCTATCTTAACAAGTTTCAACTAAACTAAAGACGGTAATCTATAGGTATATAAAGCAATGGAAATACCAGTCCAAATAATTTGTAATTAGATACGAATTATCAAAATTCAATGATAAGTGACATGAGATTTATTATCAAACAAATAGGCTGGTGAAGTCAAGAAAATGAAAACAAATATAAGTACGGCATATAAATGAAAATACCAGATTATTTGATGCATACTAAGCAAAGATAAATATAAAAGTTCCAGAGAATGGCAAATTTCAGACAAAAGATTAGTATAATCAAAGATCTATTACCCAAACAAGAAAATCGACATCAAGCCAAGATATAAAGATTTCAAGGAAATCTCAGGGATCTACCTAAGACATCATTTATATCGATTGAGTATTTTTTTTTTTACTACGAGTTTAATGGCTAACTCATTAAGGTACAACGACATTTTTAGGTCTAAGATTTGCATACAGCAACCGATATTCTGAACATAATCAATTAAATAGGACGGCATGCAGATTCTTGGCTGGTGCAACACCTATATATGTATATCCATTATGTTTTAGTTGCAAGAAATACAGGAAGGTGATTAATTCTCAGTATACAGTTTAGGCTTGCTTTGAATTCATTTAGAAAAAGTTTAGGAATAAAATCTAAACTAACCTCCAGTAAATCCTCAGAAACCTAAGATCAATGATTTGCTTGCAAAGAATGTTGATAAACTGGCGCACAAGAAGACTCGACCAGTTAAAGGAGAGCATGTTCAGTATGGAGGTCATTAAAAGGGATAGACCATAATTTAAAAGAATTCCTTTCATATCATTGAACTGCCAGGACGTATTTCTCTCTACACACTAAATTTCTTTCACATGCACAAAGAAGACAAGCTTTGCGAATTGAATAACAAAGAAGGTTAAGAGTCCTCCAACCAGAAAATAGAAGTTATGGAGAGATCCGCGCCCTTACAGAGCTGCAACCCAACCACGGAGATCACCAGCGACAGGGTGTAGCTCACCACAAGGGAAAAGAGGATTCTCTTTCATGCAATAATGAAGAGCACCGTGGGACACCAAAACTCCACCACCAGACAAATCAGCCATAAAATTTTAGGGTTTTCAATAGTATTCTAATCACCCACCAACGCAGGAACACAAGATGGCGTCCTCAAATTCACAACCAGTACTGCGTGAGAGAGGAGAGGTAGAACACGTGCACTTTCCTGAGCAGACAACCCATTAATTCCTTCCAAATTTTGATTAAGAAGTAACTACATCCCCCAATTCCATAGTCGGCCGAATAGAAGGAATAAAAGATACCACTGGAAGAGGGATTCCCCAACTAACTAATTCCCGTCCTCCCCCTTGCAATCCATTTTTTTTTTTAATATGGTCGACCAGATCAACCTCACATTAACTCCAAATCCCATCTCTTGAGGAAGACTTCTTCACATGCATATCTATTTCCACTATTACAGGCACTTAAACAAGAAGAAGATCTTATCTACAGCCGGGTGAATAGGTAAATGTAATTCATTTAGGGAAATAAATAACTTTGGCCAAAATTAATCACTGGACAATAATCAAATCCAAAGCCAACATGTTTAGTTTAAGATAGCTGCGAATAATCCTACCTTTTTTTTTAAATTATAATTTTGCATTTGTTCAGTACAGGCACCTAAATTATCTCCCAACTAATAGTAATAGCTTTCAAATAGAACTCATAGTTAAAAGTAATATACAACACATCATGCATAAAATCAAAATTTAAATTAGACTATGGAGATAATATATATCGGTAAGTCTGGGAAGACAAAACTTAATATTAACTAAATACGCTTTCTTCAGCTAGTAAACATTAAAATGGATAATATATTATATAGCATGCATGTAAAAACTAGTAGTTATTAAATCCATGCATTAAATTTGTAACTTAAAATATTTCAACATAAAACTAGAAACACTTATAATCTAAACATCTAATACACTGATTTTCTTCTCTTTTTTTTTTATATGCAATTCGTGAACTAATTTACTCACAAAGGATAGGTTATATATTTGATCAAATTTCTCTTTTAATACACAATAATAAACAAATATATACCTATTTAACTCATAGAAATAATTTAATATTTACAAAAGAATAACTTTACCAATTAAACAAATCAAAACTTATTAAATATTTGCATACATGGTCAAACAATTATACGCTAAATTTACATATAGAATTCACAACCAATACGGTACGAATAAACATGACGAAACACAACCAATAAGAACAATAAAGATGAATACGATGATGATGAAGACAATGATGACAACAAAACGAAGATGACAACAACAACACAGGAAAAGACAAAGATACTCATTCACAAGGAATGATGGCTAAACATAGACCTATCAAAATCTCCGGTCAACATATTAATATTGGATCGGGGTACACTCAGACCTGACAAGCAGGTGGAGCTGTTACCCGGTACCTGTGTCTGCAGGAAAACATCAAAGTTAAAACATGTATATATATATATAAACTCATGTTAGAAAACACACTGTGAATAAGAATTGCAGCATGGCAGGATACTCACGAATGAGTAATGCCACATTGTCTTATCCACTGACACAGATGAGCAAATCAATCATATACAATCATGTCAACATGATAACATAAGCAATAATCATAATCAATAAGCCATATCATAAATGAATCTATCATAGTATCATCGAACCATCATAAACAAATAACCAGGATGTCGATGTATCATCCTTAAAATCAAAACAACATTATATCTAGAATCACCTCAGAAATGAAACAACATAATATCTAAGCAATCTAAAATGTCTATCGAGCAGAATCAAACTAAACAGTATGTCAAAATTGGAGGGACACTACACAATTGTCACATATTTATCAAAATTTTCAGCCTTAACTTAACTTATTCTCAGATTTAATGAATTAACAATTAACCACAAACAAATAGCACATCAAAGACACAAAGAAAACTAATTTTTTTACATGGAAACCCTATTAGGGGAAAAACAACAATGGATGTTAGTTCACAGTATTATACGCTGTTAAAAGTATAATGAGAATAATATGGGGAATGCACTTGCATTTAGATGCACTACCTAGAGATCATTGCTCAATTACAAAGGAAGGTTGATTATCTTACAGATAAACAAATTTTATCCATAGGGTGGTGAATTGAAAGAATAGCTTCTCCATAAATCCTGATTACAGTTCCAGTTAACCACAAAAAACTTCTTCAAACACTTCGCACAAACTTCTCCACACTCTGCTCTGCAATCAAATGATATGATCAATATTCACACACTCTCTTACTCACTCTTCCATTCTTCTCTTCACACAAAACAAACTTCCTTATTTATCCACAATATGGATTTACATCAACAACTTTGTCGGCCAAAAATAAAATATTAAAATATAAAACATTTACATCATGTCGGCCTAATTTACAATTCAATTTACAATGTGAATCAAACTTAGTCATCCAATACTGAGTTATGATCCAAATCAAAATCTTCGATCATGCTAACCATTCGAATTGTGATATTCAAGGATTTACAACTCATTACATTCACTATGTCGACTAGGAACAAGAAAACTGAACAACCAAAGGAAAAATCATCATCCACGAACACCTTGATCAATGAGGATGTACCACAAAGATAGAGTATGATCTAGAAGCATCCAAAAGCATCAAAAACCATCAAAGAAACTTCCATAGCAACTAAGCTCATTGAAATCACTTCAACTTCAATTAGGAACACTAACTAAAGTCACAAAAAAATTGTTAGAACACTTTTGTTCACAACACAATCAAATATTCATGCGGACTTCTAAAAATTTTGATGGATAGACTAGATACACTCATCATGAAATATTTTAGAGCAAAACACCTAGTGATCAATGCACTGAACAATTCACCTTCATGACCTCCACTAATAAACTAGCAACCTGCTACTCTTTAACAATTTTCTCAATATTACTGGCATATCCAGCTTCCAATATGATCAATGCCAATAGTGTTGACATCAATGACAACCACATATTAGCAACACAGCCACAACATCCAACAACCATGTGTAACGCTCCACCACATAACCCTAGAGGACGATGCAAATACAATGGAAGCATTACAATTTTGTTTTTTTTTAAATTGTAATTAATAAAAGTAAAGTGAACTACACTAACGCATAAATCCTCTAGGGTACACGAAAACACTTACATTCAAATCCCATAACTTAAAAAAATAAACTAACCATAACATATAAAATTAAACTTGTGATATAAACAACATACATCCAAAGCATTAAACTCATCTCATAAGATACAAAGTACATGAAAGAATCATTCATAGATTGCATTCATACCATAAAAAAGTTACAAGACTCATTTCCAAAATGAGAAAGATCATACAATAATGTTATAATAACAATGATACATGAATCCTCCTCGAATACAAATGATTAGTATATATACATAAGTATCCATCTGAACCAACAGTAAACAAGAGATGGTACAAGTAACTAGAACATGCAAGCTCTCCAATTTGGAATATCCTGCCATGACGAACATGTAGTGGAAACCCAATGGTGTAAGGTGCACATTCCATCCAACCAAGTGGTACCTGAAGGCCCACCCCCCATGCTAAGAGATAGTAAAACAACTTTGTCCTAGGAAAAATCAACAACCTCTAGACATAGGAAACATACAATACTATACCATACAAGAACAATAGATACTTAAAGGTTACATTGCTTCCAGAGTAAAATAATCAAGTATATCAACTACACAATGCATACTATTGTCATGGGAGGAGTGTCATCACAAAGTAGCATGGGTTACCCTCACAGATCTTCCTAGGCCCTGACCCCCATCTCAACTTACCCTAGTATCCTCTCACAATCCTCAGCCCCTCATGCAAACCGATGTGGAATAAAATATCTTTCAAAGAGACAAGATAATGATCTTTCCATTCTAGGCCTTCTCGTCTCATCTCAAGTCTAAACAAGCCCTTGAGCCCATGAGCGAGGCACAATTAACAAGTTATATGACTTAAGCTACCCTTTCCCATAATACATTTATTAATTTCCACTTAATTAACTAACTCTCACATGAGTTACCCTGGCACCACCTTGTGCGCAAACCCCCATTGAAAGCCACTCCCCTACTAACAACACAAGGATCTAATCCAAAACCCAAGGGTAAACAAAGTGCGCACAATGAATATTAAATCACAATCTAAAATATAAGAGGCATCACATCCCATTCCTAGTAACCGGGTGTTTAAACTAAATCACAACCGAGTGCACTACCCAAGGGAAATCAAGGGTTGAACCATAAATCACAACAACCCCATAAAGTAACATCATCTAGAAGACTTACACAACTAACCAATTTCCCCAACTTACATGAATAGAAAAAATCATAATTTAAATAGGCAATTCAAGCAGGAAATAAATCTACCATTAGGATTTCCTAAATCCAATTTCCATTTCAATAAAATACAATAATACATTGCCCAAAATAAACTAACTTAATACAATTTCAACTACAGACAATAGAGAAATTAAATCTAATTGTCTATTTCACTTTCTCAATTACATTTTAATAAAAACCAATTTCTTCTTCTTTTTAAAACATTTTATTTAAAAATCATCTACTTTTGCATTTAATGCATCTATTATAACAAAATATCCATTAAATATATATATTTAAATATATATATAATTATATATGTATATATACATATAATTATATGTACATAAATATATTATTTAATTATTTAAAATTGAATTGAAATATCCAAATAATTACAAGATATTTATTAATATATATATACATATATATAATATATATATTATATTTTTAAAATTAAAATCCATATTAAAATGAAAACATAAGGTAGGTAGACGAAAGTTCTTTGTGGAGTTGTATACACAGTCGGCTCCCCATATGGGGCACACAACCTGTGAAGGAAGCGTTGGGCATTGCCTCCACAACCCCCCTCCCCCTATGGGGGGTAGGTCTGGGGGTAGCCCCCCCAACCCCCTCTATAAAAATTTCAGACATGTGATTTAAAATCGCTATACAGTTTTCAATTATGGATTTTTTTTATATTTTTTTTTTCAAAAATGATTTGTATAGGGATTTAATAACATATATATATATATAATTCAACAACATGAATGCTCCAGTCAGGCAATTTATTTTCACAAAAAAATTTCTAAGGAAGAATTTACAAAATCTTCCAGAGGTTTTCAATTTCCTAGCCAAATAAAACTAATTGGGAAAACAAAACAATAATCTTTATAGGAAGATATTTTCCAATACAAACAATTTCCTACAGAGGATCTAAAGCTTTTACGGAAATTTTCCAATTCCAAACAAATCAAAGCTTAAAACAATTTCTACAAAATCTCAAAGCTTTCACTGCAATTTCCAAACAAGATAATCTTTCAAGTTTACAAAATATATTAAAGCTTCTACACAAATAACATATTCTACTTATACAGGCAATCTTTCCAATTTGCATGTAAATAAAAACAATTTAAAGAACCTATTTCTGAATGTTTGAGGATATGATGTTTGAAGTAGAGCTTCGCCTTCACATTCCAATTTATCAAAGCTTCTTCCAAATTATCTAATTCTCCATAAAGATGAAAACAAAACTAGAGCCAAAATTTCTCAAGAACTTCTTCCCCCAAATTTTCAACAACAACCTCTTTTTTCAAAATATCTTTTTTCATTGCCATGAAGTAGCCTCTTTCCTCTTTTAGTTAATGCAAATATTCTCTCCGAGAATTAATTCCCAACAACAGTGTTTAATTTTTCTAACACATGTCAAAAATAAAATATCTTTTCAACCAAATCACAAATATTTCCTCTAAGATAATTATAAGATATTTATGCATTTAATAATTAATAATTCACATATTAATTTCTAATTAAATTTAATCTAATTAATTTAATCACTTTATAAAATAAATTTAATCACTTTAAATAAAATAAATTTAATCTCAAAGATTAAATCACTTTACAAAATAAATTAAATTTAATTAATTAAGTCAAATATAAAGCTTCTAACAACATTCATCAAAATTAATTAAATAATCACTTAAAAAAAATTTAAGTATTATTTTCCCACAAAACATACCTTGAAAAATAAGTAAACGACAAGGAAAATGGGGACATCATGACAACAAAGCAAACCAAAACAAGGACTGACGACACATTGTGAATAGGGTTGTGGCTTGAGAAGGAAATATAGTTACTATCTCCCAATCAATAATACCATTGGGCAATGGACATGCTCAAACCTATGAATCTAAATGGATTCGATGTAATGTACCTGCAATCCTGTAATCAAAACATATGTCACATACATGTATATAGATCATAAAAAATCACACCATGAATATAAATTGTGGAATCATAGGTTGCTTGCAAGCGAGTGATGCATCTCGTTTCCTTCACCAATATAGTGTCACATGAAAACTGACAAAAATAAAACATCATTTAACTATAGATGAGCATATATCAATATCAACTCAAATAAAAATCTATGCTAACTAGAAAGCATGTCACAATTCATAAACATGAATATAATGTACCATCATCGCTCCAATGTCAGCGATCAAATAAGAATAACATATTATCTTGGTTTATCAAAGGAAAAGCATTGTCTGAAATATAAGCAAATCGGAGGGGTGCTACAAAAAATGCTTGTAGAATGACTTTTGGAAATATATTTTAAATAAACGCTCATTTGTTATTTGATTAAACATAAACTATTTAGGTTACTTTATACATTTGGATAATTTGTTCAAAGTTTTTGTAAATTACTCTAGTGACTATAAATTATGGTAGCAAATTGTTGAAATATATATAAATTGTTTGTAATTTTTTTTTCAAAGTAGATAGTAATTTTACTAATGCATTTTAAAAATAAATTAATGATGATCTATGTGTTGTGAAAGCAACAAGTAGAAAACATTAATTAAGAATCTTCTTCAAAACAGAGTATAAGTCAAATCAATTTAGACCAAAGTTGAAGATTGAATAGGGCGAGGTGAAAGCATATATATAGTTAAACTTAGTGAAACAAATTTTTCTTGTAGTCAAATGTATATTAATATATTATTACAAGAATAATAATTGGACCAGTACATATAATGAAATAAATGCTTACATTTATATATATTCAATTTAAATTTGAAAATGCATTAGAAATGATAAATTAATATCGAATTTAATTCAAATTATAAATTGTATTTGTGGAAGAATTGAAATATTATATTTGTGTTTGGAATGTTGATACAAAATATGTGAATGTTGTGCTTGTGAGAAAAAATATTGCAATTATTCTAAACATTTAATGTTTTTTAAGAAATATATTGGTTTGTAAATAGAGTCTATTTTTTTAATAATTGTATGTATTTTTAATTTAAACTAAGCTAATGCACTTGACTATTGAGAAGTTCTGGAAATTCACTTTTGGAAATATAATTTAACTATTATAAATTTTTTATAAGACATGATTGGAAAGTAAATATAAATTTAGGTAGATGTATTTTTTTTGTTCAAGTTTAAAGGTTTCAATATAAAGTCTTAGAAACACCTTCTTTGTACATTTGTAGTACAATAGACATAGTTTTATATTTGAGCGCTTTCTAGTAACTTGGGCATAAATTTCATTTTGATTTAATAATTTCAAGTGCAGCAACAAGAAAATGCTCAAGAAAAGAAATAAGATAAATGATAAATAGGTATAGTAGAACACAATACTATACAGTGTCGGTATGAAGAATGCATTGGAAGAGACAAGTACATCAACAATTCCATCAGATATTACGAATGAAAAAGCTCATTAGATTGAGTAGTAATATTAAAACAAATCATGAGAATATGAAAAGCACAAGGAAAGTAACATTGGCTAGGATGGAATTGAAGCCAAACAAACTTTGTACAAGCATAATGCATTTATATCAAAATTAGAATAAATATGCCCATCTAAGAACCATGTGTAATAAATGTCATATCTGATAGATTACATTGGACAATATAATGTATAATTGATGTGAATCCAAATATTTTTATGTACATAGAGTCAGTGAACTTGAAGTATGTGGAAACAATAGCTTCATTGTGATTATAGCTATGTGGCTATCAATCAACATCAACTAAGCCTCCTTATCAAACTTCACTGATATAGGTAATTGAATGAAGAGATTAAAGGTAAAAATTAGCTTATGCAACTGATAGTTGAAAGCATAAAACTTGTAAATATTAGAGAGATAAATTGTTTCATATAGAAGACATTGAGAATGGGAAAATTGGTACAAGTATTCTTTTGGGTACTTCTAAGAGAGCGGAAAGGATAGGAGATTGATACCAAAATCCATTGATGGGGAGTGTGTTTGAGTCCATTAGATGCCTTGTTTTTTGTCAGAAACAAAGGAGCAAGCATTGATGAATTATTGTGTTTACTCTAGAACTGAACAGGAAACAGTCAATGATAAAGACAATGAAAGAGGAAAAAGAAAAGAAAATGTAGAATACAACAGTACTTGTAAATAATGTTAAAACATACAAATCGCTTGTTTCTTGTTTTGAAAATGAAAGAAATTACACCTAGCAAGCGACATAGTCTTCATGTTGATTAGTTTTCCCAAGAAAATGAATATACAATGCAAAAAATAAGTGTGAACAAGATATAGAAACTTACAAACCAATTTTTTTTGGCCTTGAATATGATTTGTATAAAGCTTCCCAGTAGACATGGATTTTGTAGAGATTTGAAGCTACAATAGGTTTTTTTTTTTGAATGTATAAGATGTAGATCCTATGAACATAGAGAGACATGTGTTTCATCAAAAAATCCATGCAAGTTAGTAAAGAACACTGAAATGATAGGACAAGAACAATTTTCATAGTTCTTGTCTTGTGAGGGGAAGTGCAAGGAATTGAATAAACACTGCAAGGGTTTCAAGTTTATAGAAAAAGCCATTAAAACGAGTTGAACTAGTGTTGATTGACATTAAAAAAAACTAGCACACTCTGTATGCATAAGCATGTTGTTAGAATACCATTGATACACAAAAAAAACAAATTTGAGAGGACAAGGATATGAAAAAAGAGTAGAAGCCATGAAACATTTCTAATGTATAATTAATTTTTATTATGTCTACTCATGCATTGCAACTACACTTGAATTTATTGAATGAAAATGAAAATTAGATCAAAGCAAATGGGAAATACATTATAAGGTTGTATGTCTTTTACAGTGTTGTTCTGTAGTGGTTTACATATTTTCATTGTATCCTTTACTATCCTTTATCGAGGTTAGTGTCTATTGTGGAGTTAAATAATTAATCTCCTTTCAACATATTGAATGAAAGTGGGGATAATTCGTAGTTTTAAGATTTGCTGATTTTCAAGTTTTAGTTGTGTTGAGCTAAGTATTATTTCTATTGTGGGAACGATAGGCAATAATGCATAAAATGAAAAAATGCAAAAAAATAGAGTGACAGTGCAAAGGATAGAGGAACTTACAGGTAGCTTGTTTTTAAGTTCAACTACAATGGGCATAGATCTTGTCAATAGAAAAAGGCTTTGCATGCATTAAATATTTTAAGGAGATGAATAAGCACTGCAAAAAAAAACTAATTGAAATGTATTTGGCATTGCAAAAGGTCTAGGAACTTAAATTTTCTCAATGGCTCATTTGCAATACTATAGAGATAAGATCTTGTGAAGAGAAAAAAATATGATTAGCATTAAACAATATGAAGAAATGTGTGCAAAAACAAAGGAAATGACAGTTTATTTGATATTTGAACTTACGAAAGCCTCATTCTTTGTGAGGAACCCAATCTAAGCAGACACTAACCCATAAACACATTCCAACAGAGATCCTTAGCAAATGAGAGAACAACGTAGATAACACTTTGGTTGAGAGAATTTAAACTTGAAGCCCAAGAAATTCTTCAAATCTGAACAATTGTCATTTTCACCCAAATAAATTGAAATGCATTTACCTACTTCTATTCTTAATCATGAATGGTAAATAAATTCACATTAATGAATCACAGTGTCAAATATCTAACTCAACAATAGATAGCAATCTATAAAAGTAGCCATCAGACAAGAAAGGGCAACCCATATTTACACTCATGGAAACAACCCAAGCAAATGGGAAAAGGACACAAGCAATACTTTGTTCAATAGAATTTAAACTTGAAAATCAATAAATATTGAAAACATGAACTATTCTCATCTTCATGCACTAAATTTAAATGCAACTAACTATTTAACTTGGCAGTAGAAACCAATCCATAAAGAATAGTGAAGAATAGACATAGACATGCAAAATGAAAATGACATGAACCAATAGACATTGACTTGTAATATGCAAATATGTAAAGCACTATAAAATTACAATGTGAAACACTATAAAGCCTTTCAATAGACACAAATTCTATGATTTTATTCGAAGACATTTTTCATTTACTTACACCTAATTTTCATTTGCATTCAATAAACTCAATTACAGTTCCAATGCGTAACTACATTGAGTAGAAATTAACCATAAAATGTAGATAGATTTAAGACTTTGCAATAAAAGCCATAACTCAATTGCAATTGCATATAAATGGATTACATGATTATTAATAGATTCCAATGTGAATAAAGAAGATGAACAATTGAGTACACAACACATAAGAATGAAAGTGTTGTAGGTGTGAAAACCAACCATAGATACAAAAAATGTAGGAATCAACACAAAGCAAATGAGCATTGTATTTGAACAATGAAGATAAACAATGTTGTTCTAAACATAGTGGACACTTCACATCATAACCTATTGAAGAATTGCAATAGTGCATATAAATTATAAAAGAACATTGAAAAGGGTATGAGAAGATACAAACACCTAATTTTTTACCCATTAAAGCAATAAATAAAAATAAGACACGAGAAAATTTACACCGTCTTTGAAGGGAAAAAGCATGTAAGTGGATCGATAAGTATAATCAATTATGAAATAAGACAAACAAATTGAATGTGCAATATAAGTTTTCTAGATTTAATCTAAGTACTATTATTTTGCTATGTAAATGCCTCTGTTGCTTTACTGTTTTTGTATTAACATTTGTTTAAACAATGATTCAGTTTTCCAAAAAGGCATTGCAAAGAACCCTACAAACTATTTTTTTAGATAGAAAATGCTTTGCAGAAACATCTAATATTGATTCTCTCTCAAAGCAGTAGCCTAATTTTTTTTCCAAGAGTATTGGAAAGAAGGACAAAATCATTTTTATAGAAAAGTATTTTGTCAACCAAGAAAGCATTATATGCAAAATGAGCAACCATTTTTGTGTAAATAATTTCTATGTCACATAAAAGCATTGTTCAACTGGTATAGTTGTTTTTTTTAATCAAAAACATGCATTAGTACGATTTGCAGATAGCGTAAAGCATCACACATTAAAGTTTACTTATAATTTTTGTTCAAACTACATAGACTCTAATTTATAAGTATAGTATGTTGCATGGAAAAGAAAAATAAACAAGTTTCAAGTAATGTGCTACATAGGATTGGTCAAAATAAAGTAAAACATAAATTGTGTTTATGAAATTGAAAGAAAAGTTGTTCATATGTATAGTGTGTATGTTTCAAATAGAAAAAATATGAGTTTCAACTTGTTCAGTGCATAAAGCAACTGAAAATAAAGTTTTGGATTAGTTTCCATAAAGAATTTAACACATTTGTTTTCTTATCGATTGTGTCCAAAATATATAAGGAGACTAGACTCCTAGACATTTTTCTTATTGACATTTGTTGCATGCTAGAGCGTTGCATTTCCTCGATCCTAGTTCACAATCAATAAGCATTATATTCATGACACTATGGTTTGCATGATTTGATATGAATGAATAAGAATTAAAAATAGAATGGTGCAATGTAAACACCTGTACGAAAATTGCAAATGTATTGTTAAGTCATTGAAGATGATTTGCTACTTGGTTCGCCTACAATTCATATGATGCTTATCCATTGCAAGGGTGAACGTCCCTTGCAGTTGAAATTTCCATAGCAAGAACATTATTGTGGACATGTCTCTCTTGTACTCTTCAAATGAAATTGCAGCTAGCTTGGGGAAACTATTTCAGAGCTAATATTTGTGTAGATAACAGTCCACAACTCCCTTTGTTGTTTGAACAGTACATTGGAGAAAGTGGGCATAGACAAATCTTGTGTCAACTCCACATGAGGGCATCATGCATAGTATCATTTTTTGTTCTCTGTGTAAAGAAAAATCTGTCTACATGTAATGCAGATTGGTTTGTATGGGGAAAATTGAACATTTTTAGGTCTTAGTGTTCCTATCACCTATAGGGGTAGTGCAAATGCAATTAGCAATAAATCATGGCAATGCTCTATTTACAAAGATCGCTATAGAAAATCATATATGGAAAATGATTTTGAACAAAAAACTACATTATAATGTAAAAGATAAATGGTTGACATGTATACTTCTGTGTTTGAGGTCTTCAATGGTTCTAGAGATGCTTTTGTAAATGCATCATTGAGCTCATTAATGAAACTATAATGTGTTGTTTTCATCAAATTTGTGCCTTTAGGCCCAAAATGAACAATATTTCTAGACAATATGAAAGGGTATTTTTTTGATGCCAGGATCAATTGAAGCCTTGAATACAACTTTGCATGGCTAATGGGAACTATAAGCTACAACATAGAGAATCATCAAAATGAAAGTTTGTAGATGAAATCAGTTTAAGAATTGAATGACATTGAAATAGTTATAACAGTAAACTATTCTATTAGCAAGTTTATTGTGTGCAAAACAAGTTGAACAAACTCTTTAATAGATTTGAGAAAGAAAAGTGTTGAATTATGTATGCTATTTCCATGTTTTTTTGCAAGACATATTACACTTGCAAATTCATCTTGGTTCTCCCCATCTTTAACTTGCAACTCATACTATGTTAGTGCTTGGAAATGGCTAGTAACAACAACACCAATTGATCCAATAGAGAAATTATCATTTGATTGGATGAGTTGTTAAATGGTTGTGTTGGGAATCAATCTATGTTCTTGATAGACTTTCTCAATGGGCTCAATAGTACTCCTAGTAGTCAGAAAAAGGGAGTAATTGGAATCTCCTCTTTCATATTGTGCTTTTTTCCTAAAGTTTGTGAGGTGGACACTTGTATTAGGTGATAACAATGGCAAAAGTGTGTCAATTAATTTGTTGTTAATGTTTGCTTTGATTGTCATTTGACCGTGACTATCAACCAGATCAACATGCACAATTGTTTCTTTTGGTAGTGTTCCAGGAGCTATGGTAATTGTAGGCCCATAAATAGATAAAACATCGACCTCAAATGAATTTTTTTTTTGCTTAATGCATATATCAAAGATGGTTTAAGGCTTTACAATTGTTGTTTTGAATCTGCATGTCATAATATGAAGAATAACTGAAAGTAAATTTTAATTAAGCATATAAAAAGTGAAATCAATTGTGAAACAAATAGAATAAGATATTTTCCTTTTTTCATCTTGTTTCTAAATTTTCTAAGCCATCTTTTGTTTTGCAAGAAATCCAGATCATGTTTTCCAAGTGCCTCTACAAATAATATATGAAATGAGATGTTTTTTTCAAGCATGTAACAACAAAAACTAAAAGGAAGACACTAATGAGATTTTATATGTTTTTGAAATTTTTTCCTGTAAAATGTGTAGGTATTACCTATTTCTATATGTTTTGAACATTGTGTTAGAAGGTGGAAAATTATGAGATCTATGTTCTATGAAATAGCACAATATTTCCAATCTGCAATTTGCAATTTATAAATTTGATATGTGTAAGAAAACTATTTCCAAGCCTCTAATAAAATGTGGTGCTATGATGCATAAATTTTTTGGATTTTATAGTATCTTTGTAATTAAAAAATGTATCATGTGTTGTTTTTTTCAATATTTTGCATAACACCAAAACCATTTTAAAACAATCGTCGAAAAATTTGTAGTATCACAAGCATGGAAGATAGATGCAATTGTATGATTTATACTACTATTTTTTGAATGGTAGAGAGACTTGAAATTGATAGAAGTACAAAACAAAACCCCTTACATGAGTAGATTGTAGGAACCAGGTTGGATACTATTAATGGAAAATTGAATAACAAATAGCAAAAACTTTAATATCAATCTAAAAGGTTCATGTCAATTAAGTAAATACTATGAGCATGTGGTTGATGGTGGTTGTACAATCCAAAAAAGACTTACCCTTGTAATTTTTTCCTAGTAAGGAATCATGTGGTATGGAAAGCCCTAGCAATACTATGTGTGAGAAAAAAATTGCTTTAGAATAGATATATGTTGAGTCACAAATGCATAGGAATATCAATGATTTGGAAGAGCATTACTGATGAGCATGACTACAGACATTGGAAAATCAGAGATCCGCATAGGCTGAGGTATGGACAAGCAATTAACCTATGTAGAGACATGGACTGCATGAAAAAATACTAATGCAACTATTCTTTTACACCTACATAAGTCTAGTGATGATTGTGTACAACAATGTGGTCCACCGATAGTAGAACAATGCATAAAGGATGGTAATTTGAGACAATTATAGTTGTGAAGTTGACCTAATCACTGGAACTGAAGGGATATTGTAAAATGGTCTGATTAATATGTATCTAGCACTCTAAATTTGACAACATCAATTTCAGTACTTTTTATCCAAAAGTGACCCAACAAAGTGCTTGAATGTGTTGTCAGCTTGCCAATGACCACGAAAAATTGCATTTTTCCATAAATTCAAGAAGAAGCACTTTTGATCTTTTAGATTGTAACATGTCAATGTTGAATTCTTTAACACTTACCAATTTCAAATTAGTTGGCAGTGAGGTTATAGTAGTCTATAAAAAAATGAGAAGATCATGAACCAGTGTGTTTGGTATTGCATATAGATTTATGATGCACATGGCAATATACATGTGCAAGAGGTCAATGGTTATTGATTCTAGATACTTTGTTGAATTTTTTTGAAATTATTGCACAAAAACTATTTTTCTTGAGCATATTGGTAGCCCATGAATACTAGTTGCTATATAGAAATTGTGTGTTTTGTCAAGGAAATCAATATGATCAAGCAAACTATGTTTCATCTCTTGGAAGCAAAGGACAGTCGCTTGTAGTAAATCATAGTCGTGTGCTATTTCCTAGGCATGTAGTGCAAATCTACATGTGTTCAAAGAGAATATGAAAAAATGGTCTAGAGAGACAGATAAAAGATTGTGTTGCACTTTCCATTGTGTAGATACCACTAGGCGTTGCATTTCTCTATTTACTTTTCCTGACAGTATGAAGTTTTGTTCTTGTAGTCTATGCATCAAATACAATGATTCAATGTTTCTTACATGCGACAAAGTAGTATAGACAAGGCCATGTTGATAGAGTTTATATGGGTCAAAAGAAATTGTGTCCATTGTCAAACCCTATGCTCTATGGATAGTTCATGCACATGCAAGTTGCAAAGGAAATTATGCTCTGGTCACTATTTTTATACCTATTTTGATTTTTCTAATGATTCTAATTATGGGTGTCCAAGAAGGAATAATAGAATCTATGTATAGATTTTACAACTTCTATCGATGCAATTTTCCAATAGTTGAATCATTGAATTGCACCCAAACAATGTCTTCTTACTTGGTTGTATACAATTTGAAAATCCCATCTACACCATTGACCCTAGCCCATCCTCTATATCGATGTTGGAAGCAATCAATTTAACCAAAATTTATTCCTTCAGTAGAATCATAGTAGGAAATGATGTTTTTGGAGGTTCATGTTGGGTGATATCAATTGCCATGTCTTGTTTATCAATTATAGATCTAGAACACAAAGCTTTTTCGGTAAACTATCTAGCCTTTTTTTGTTGTGCATTTCGATTGTTGTATTTCTATGAAACAAATACGGAAATAGTGGATCATTTGAAGGTGCTTTATAGCACATTGTATTCAAAAATTGGATGTCCCCTATTTTTTTTTGTCCAGTTCTAGCATGATTAAGTATAGAAATGAAATGTTCATTTGTTTGTCTAATTACACTATGTAGCTCAAAGCATTTGACATTGTCGGTCCAAAACATGTATGACATTTTTTCTTTATCTATTATTGGATCTTCAAATATCTAAGTATCACACACAAGTTGTGCCTAGTAAAAATCACCACATAAAATGATATCTATGGGTATGTGTAGGATCATGATGGACCAAAAAGTGGTGATATGATGGGTATGTGTAGGGTATGTGGTTGATGACTTTTTTTTACCCAAAATTGATGAAACAAAAAGGGTTTTTAAAGGATATTCTAAACTTTCCACAAATATAAATTATGTTTTACTTTGAATTTAATAAATAATCATTATTCATTTTCTATTTGAATTACAACTAAAGTCCTGATTGATAGGTTGATTGAAAAAAAAATATAGCTTTCAAACAGTATCACATTTTTTGAATATGAAACATGTGTCACATTCTATGCTTCACATACTATAGGATTAAAAAAATAAAAAATGAATTTCATGAATTTTTTACCAAGTTAAGGTGGTCAGACATACGAGTATTTATAATTTTTAAAAGTTGTAATAAAAAAATGATAATTAATTATTTACTTGGAAAAAAATTACAAAAAAAACATGCATCACATCGGGACATAAGTCCTCTACTTATATTTAAAATCTTACAAAAAATATTATCATTTAATTGTGGTTAGGGTGGTCAGATAGACACCCACTTCTTATTTTTTCCTTAAAATTTAAGAACTATTTCATTGAAATTTCAAATTTTTACCAAATAGATTTTAAAAATAAAATAAACTAGTAGTTTAGAAACTACATTCAATTTGCTACAGATTCTATTCTTACATATTTTTGAAATAATATAGATAGCTTATTCAATTTTTTACGTCAAGTTTCCTAACTCTGATTTTATTTTAATTTTTCACCACTTAAGGGTGTATTTTTTCCATGGTGATCTTGCACATACCCCTATGTTTCCAAAAGGTGTGGTTGGTGTGTGCTTGCTTTGGTGAATTCTTCTACCAATGTTGTAAAGCATTTTTGAACCGATCTACGACACCTTATCAAAATAAAATAAAATAGTAGTTTAGAAACTACATTCAATTTGCTACAGATTCTATTCTTACATATTTTTGAAATAATATAGATAACTTATTCAGTTTTTTATGTCAAGTTGCCTAACTCTGATTTTATTTTAATTTTTCACCACTTAAGGGTCTATTTTTTCCATGGTGATCCTGCACATACCCCGATGTTTCCAAAAGGTGTGGTTGGTGTGTGCTTGATTTGGTGAATTCTTCTATCAATGTTGTAAATCATTTTCGAACCGATCTACGACACCTTATCAATAAGAAGTATTTGCATTTGCTCCAGTTTCTTGCTAAGGGCATTAGCTGTGTTTGAATCTAGGGGTAGCATTTTTGAAGAATTGCATGGAAATTGAAAGATTGAATGTGCAGTGATGTTTCCTACATTGAATGAGCTTTTCCCATTGAAGCAATAATGATGCCCTTAGGATTTTATGGCTCACTATCTAGTTGTTTATCATAGTATCAAATCATTTCCTCAAAAATTATTTTTATTGTATAGGTTTTCCCTATGCCAACCCTCCTGTCAAGAACAATTATAGTGATTTTTTTGGAGCAAGCCTTTTGTCATTAGTACATCCTTTACTATTGTTTTTTGTTCTCTATTCAACTGCCTTTGTAATTTGTAGTATTATTCATTGCTTAAAAGAAGCGGGTGTGTGGTTTATTAAAATAGGTTTTTTGCAAATAGAATCTCTGAGCTTTGTACTCTTGATATGCTTCAAGTCATTCATGATGTCATATTTTTGCATCTCATTTTCCTCTATATTTGCATTGAGCATATTTGTAATGTCCATTGCTGGGAGGTGATAATTTTCAACCTTTGTGGAAGCTTCATTTATGTCACCCCATTTAAGGATGATTTTTGCGGTGAAGATCTTTCCAATATTTGCAATTTTCTCTTTGTTTGCATTGAATGTTTTAGTCCATGTTTCATATCTAGCTAGAAGAATTTGTTTAGCACATTTGAAAGGCACATATAGCATATTTTTTTCTCTGCAATAGTTTTTAGGATCAATGTGTGGATTGTATCTTACATAGCATATGATCTATGGCATTGCTCTTCTTTGCATTTTCCCTACTTTTCCATAGTAGAAAGCTGCGTATTCATCCAAAGACATATTGTCTAGAGCTTCAAGCCATTGCATCCATTTTTCTACTATAGATGCACATATGATATTTTTAGAATCATCTCACTCTTTTTCCAACAACTTATGGATTTTTAACATGTATGCTCGGTTTTCCATTGGTGATGTATTGATGAAAACTATATTACTTGAGCATTTTTGCAATGGCAATGATAGAATAATATGAACGGCTTGATGACTAGACATTTGTTGATAGTTAAGCAAAGCATTTCCTAGTTTACGTATAAATTGCACTTTTCCATTAAATGCAATTGTGCATTCATGTATCAGTTTCTAAAATGCAAGAGACAATGTTCTATCTTGTTTTGTCATATATGAGCTATAGTAAGATGTAGTAGCATATGCATCAAAAATAAATTGTGTATCTATACTTGCATACCATAGGCTGGGTAATTTCATTGCAAATTCATTTATCCAAATGTTAGATGGGTCTCTTTTTAGCATGATAATTTTGTGTGTCAACATCGATCAAAGCATTATTATGTAGTCAATTTCATTCATTTCCAATTCATGTAGGAAATTTTGAAATGAAAATTCCTTTATGTAATGTTTATTTGCCAATTGTTTAAAGAAAGTTTTTTCCTTTTCTTCATTGTCACATCAAGCAATGGGAGTGGTTCCAAAATAGTTGTTCTTCTCATTAGAGGCAAAGGGAAGCTAAATCTGCAACTTGAATTTTTGAATCTCTTGCAGCTCTTTGTGTGATCGTGTGTTTTCATTTTGGCAAGATTTGTATCAAGCAATAGTAAGTCACATAAAATATACTTTTCCACAAAGCTTTGTATTTCATAATTTGAGCATTTTCCATATACAAGTGCATCTTTTATCAATAGCAAGAAAAGAACATGTTCATTGCCTCAGTTTTGGAATTCTGTAACAAAAGAATAGTCAATGACTTGTCCGAATAGATCATGGTTTTTTAGCATCAACTTTTGGAATGCACTGACTCTATGATTGAAATAGTAGCTGCAAAGTAGGGGATTTTTCATTATTTTTAAATCCAAGTCTTTTTCTTCTATGGTTTCATTACATTTAGATTTGTGTGGGGCACATATTCCATGCAAAGCTTTGCACAATGGCTCCCAAAAATGCTCAGCACTTGTTAACATCACAAAGAAGGTTGGAGGTCCCAATTGTCTTATCATTGCAAATATGTTATTTTTGTGTTTTCCAAATAATTAGGAGAGGTTCTAATGCTTTTTAATATTCTATAGCCCAATGGGGATTGTAATTTTTTTTAAGGTTTGTTGGATTGCACACGTCTTTTGCAAGCAATTTCCCACCTTTCAATTCAGCCTTTTGTATGCAAACCCATTCTAGCAAGGACACTTGGCAATAATAATTTTTATAGCCTTGAAAAAAATGTTTGTAATGTGTTGTTAAAAGTCATTGTCTTTATGCATGAGCTCCCATCTTGCAATTTTTTGGTATGTCAAATTTTTAGCTATGTCTGTTGGGAACGTTGAACCATAGAACAAAGTTGGGAAATTCATTTCCTTTGCATACATTTCTTGGAAAATACCAAGAGGTTTGAACCCTTCTAATGGTGCAATTTCAATTATTGTTGTGTCAAGGTCTTTGACTGATTGTGCTTCATTAAGCCAATGTATCACTAGTTCAAATATCGGATCCTCATCATCTTCAGACATGCCATCTTCCATAGCTTCTTTTGTTTTTGAACTTGTCTCTATTGATGTTTTTCTTTGTCAGCAATTCATGCCATTCTTTATTTATAGAGATGTTGTTTGTTTTGTATAGCGGTGTTTTAGATAGAGGGATCAAAGCATTCATAACTATGGTAGGTCTAACATTTCCTTGTGTATATGCATTATCATTTCTAGCTTTTTCTTTAGCCTAACCACTACTATTGTGGCTTCATCCACTTGCCTAGGCAAGGCTTGTTGCACTCTATCAAATTCTACAGGAACATTGATAATTGTCCCAAGCAAGCCATATTGTGCTCATTTATATCCCAATTGCCTAATTTGTACAAAATCCATCGGCAAAGACACAAGTCTTTCTTCAAGACTAGTCAAACAATGGACAACATCTATTTGGGCATTCGTCTTATTCTTGAAGGCATAGAAAAACATGGAATTTTTTCATCTAGTGTGGACTTTACACATTGTTTGCAAATGGACTGGCCTATCTCCATCTTCTTTTCATATGTCTAATTGAAAGCCAAAGAAAATGCATCTACGAGTGCATTATCAACTTTATAGATGTTGTGATGGAAATGAAACATGTCACAAATAGAGCATGGTTGTATGGGAGTGTCATTTATCATTTGCAAGTATGAGCTAATAGATTTTTGGACTGTGTTGTTTTTCCTATGAGCATTTTTTTCCTTTCTTTTACTAATTACTACCATTTTCCTTTTGCAACATTGAAAATCTATATGGTTTTTGTGTCTTTTTTGCAAGGGCACAACACATTCTTGTTGTCCACTTTGTATTTTCCTCTTCAAAGTGTGTAGTGATTGTCGTTGTCCTTTATTTTTAGTGGGGTCATAATATTGAATTTTTCTATTTGCATTGTTGTACTATGAAGTATTTTCAATGGGTGGGTGTGCATTACGCATTTGTTCTTTCAAGGAGCATAATTTCTAATGCTTTTCAAACTTTTTTGTACCAATTGTGTGTCTTGTTGCAATTTTTTGCTTTTTACAAGAACTATTTACATTGTTCATTGTCTCTGATACAACAAAACTTGACATATCTTGCACATAAATTGGATCGTTCATAGGGATGGTCTATGTGAATTGTTATTTTTCTTTAAGCAGTTCATACTGACAATGACTTGACCTATTTCAAAAAAAAATTAAGTTCAAATTTCTTTTTGGGGTTATTGAATTAGAGTATGATTTCCTCTCGGGCAATGAAGATAATTTCCACATGTGTAGTTTTGCATCAAAAATATGTGATAGCCATAACAGACAAAATTCAGTTCCTTCAAGTTGTATTTTTACATATGACATGCCAATTCTAGAAACCAATGACTATAAATGTAGTAGATGATTATTGTTGTCTACACTACCCCTAGAAAAACCTTCAAAACAAGTAATTGCATATTTGTTCTGATTTGTCAATGCATTGGCCAATGACTATGCCAGATATAATCACAAAGAAATTGGATGAAATTCTTCTGGAAGCAAGAAAGCTATGGCAGAAAACATTCTTTCTCTACATGCACTACGAAATGTAGGCACCCTAGAAAGGCCAATTGTTTCGAACACATTTCCTATTGTGTGCCAAATATTGTTGATATTGTAGTTTTTCATTTGCAAATGTGGCTAGAGATTTTTGATGTGAAAGTATGTGTTTAGTCATGAGAAGATAGGCTCATAGTGGCCAGCAACAAGAGTTATGTCAAGGAAAAGAATCAATATTGCAGGATTAGCTACATGCTCATTGAAATGAAAATACATTGTTTTGTGCATCAAAGAAAAAATGTGTATTGGAATGTCTAGCCAATATTCCAACCATTTTAGACAAAATGTGTCACCCCATAGCCCAATCTCACCATTGTTATTGATTTCTATCATTGACAACCTCATTCTTTGAAGGTGTGTTTTTTTCATGTACATTATGTAAACTGATCAGCATTGTTGGGTGCAAATAAAGCTCATTAGAATTTAAAGCTATAGGACAATGATTATGAAAATAGTATAAAAGTGATCGACCAAACCATTGCATAGCTATTTTTATGTATACCAACAATGCACTAGGAAATGTATTGTGTCAAATAAGCAATCAAAAACTTTGTAATTGAAGGATTCTATTCAAAAACAATGTGCATGGCACAAAGCCTCATCAATAGATGTATAAAATTAATTTGCAGTTGGCTTGTAGGTTTCTACTATGATTGTCTCATGGGATTTTTTTTGTCTCTTCACACAATGGTTTGAAACCATATGTGCAAATTCAACGTCAAATATTTTTAAAAACAACTAATTATATTGACAATTGCTTTTAAAGTAATTATTTGAATGTAATGTTCAATGTTTGAAACATTGAATACATTCAATGAAAAAATGAAGAAAATACTTTCCGCAAGTAGGTGCAATACAGAGCTCCCACCTATAGACCTACAATGGTAGCTACATAGCAAGGAAGGAAAAATGCAAATAACAAATTTTAAGATTAGGTTGTGTAGATGAAATAGAATTTTTTTTTGGAGCTAGTAAGCAACATAACAAACATCTGAGAACTACAAAAAAGGAGATAAACATGGATACGTATTACTCACATATATCAATAGTAATTTAAATTGTGATGATATATGGCAACAAAAAACAACATATATAGTGCAAAATCTACAAAAAAGGAACAAAATATATTCAACAATGGTAATTTTGTTCCAAAAAGAAGCAAATGGAACAAGCAAAGCCAAAAAGGAAACAATGAAGTCTACTACCAACATTTTTAGGTTTCCAAATCCATGCATCATTATAGCATTCATACATATATGAGTACCCATAGGCATATGCATATATATATACACACACAACAATACATACATATATATATAGATATATACATATACATTTGTATATAGAAATATATGTATAAGTGCAAATGCAATGTTGTAGATTGAAAGAAAGCTCTAGATCTTGAATATGTAAACACTCAAAGCTTTTCCATGTAGGATAATTTCTATACTCTTTTTCTTAGGTTGAAAAGGCCAATGCAGAATGCACAACACAGAGTGACAAAATATTACTATGCCATGTGTGTTTGCTATGAGAAAGGACATTGCAAAATGCAGTATGGAAAAAAACTCTATGATCTCAAGTCCTAGGGAGTGCCACTCTTGGACTACTCGCAACTATGATTTATCATTTTTTGCACTCTAATTGTTTTTTAAAAGAATGAAAATTTTTCTTTGGTGGCTTAAGACATAGAACTAGTTTTCCAACACAGCTTTATTGATGGCTAGTCACTACTAGTTGGAATAGAACAACAATGGCCAAAATTTGTACATGGATAGCTAGGATTTTTTGCAGTTCTATGAAGCTAGTGAGTTTGTATACTATCTTCTTCCTAATCATGAATATGATCTTCACAATTGTTTCTTCTTTTTTACATTTGATTCCTGTAACAAAAAAAACCCATTACAAACACTTGCACATAGATAATATAGTACTAACATGTATAACTAAAAATATGAATAAATTTTTCATTTTAATACATGTCCATCAATGTGGAGGAATATCATTGTTCAAGAGCATAATAACAATATAAAGGTAGAACATGACAATAATTCAATAATCGCAAAGAAGAGCACAAGGAAAATAGACTTCGGCCATGAATATAATTGCAATTTAGTAGATGTCATAAAATCAAACAAAATATTTTTCTTGCAAGTGGAATACGACACAAATATATAAACTAGGCATAAAAAAGAAACTAAACTTACAAATTTACGCCGTAGCATATTAGGCAATTGATCTCTTATGCTTTTACATATGCAACCAATGGTCCCAGTCACAGTTGCCACCTAAAAGAAAAGGACCTATCAACCTTAATAATAAATAGAAAATTTGTATAACCATGTATTCCAATTTCCAATGCTTAATTGTAGCAGTAGTTCTAGAGAAAGCAAGTCAAATACTATAAACAATGCCACTTATGTACAAAGACATATGTAGTGAAAATATATATATAATAAAAAAAAATTAGAAGGGTATAATCCTATCACAATTATGCACATGGATTTAATAATAATAATTAATATTATTGTAGGAAGCTTTTCTATTGGAAATATTTCATGAGTTTGTTGGTATAGTCATGTCTTGCCATGGACTCATCATGGGGAAGCATGATGTCTTTAGCACTAAATTTGCATTTAATATTTGCAAGCTCTCATTTATTGCGAGTAGACTGAAGTGCACCCATTATTAATGCTTATGGTCTAAAGTTTTAAATCTATCAAACAAATTATTATTTGTTTTTTTTTTTCATTTTCTTAGAGACATGCCGAATCAGATATATCTTGAATAGGTAGACATCCTTCAATGTCTATCACTTTTTTCATGAACACACAATAGATTTGAATTACAGAAACATGGAAGAAAGGTCAAAAATATCATAAAAAAAACACAAGTTTTCTAAAACAAAGATTCATCTGTAGGAGCATTGATTGGTAGGGAGCAACAAAGATTAAACAATTGGCAAACTATACATAGCAATTCAAACAATGAAATATGTGCATGTTGAAAGGGTTTAAGTCGATTGTATTGGAACCAAAAAAGAAGCCACTTGTAAGTTCCTATATCTTTTACAATGTCGTTCTATAGTTTGTTACATCTCTATGTTTTATACGTTAATACAAAATGGATAGGCAAATACAAAGCATTTGCAACTCTGTATGTCTTTTACAATGTTGGTCTATAGATTTTTTACATCCTTCCATTTTATGATTTATATGTATTATTTATTACTGGCTATATTTTTTATGTTGATGTCTATTCTTCACAATTCTTGATTGTTTTTGTCACCTAGTTTTTGTTCTTGACTTAAACATGTAGCGATATAACTCATCAATGTCTTTTTTTTGCTAACTTTGGTTAACTATAAAGCCTACGTATGTACAATAATTCAACGCATGTTGTTTTGACATGGACTTTTATCACTTCCTATTCACTAATTCTCACGCAAATGTTGCAATTGGATTGAAATGCAGCTAGAATTAATTGATCTCTTCACCAGATTTAAAGACTGTTGAGAAAAGCATTACCTACATTGTCTAATCATCTTGACAAAGTATTCCCTGAACATAAAACCTATTATAAAAGCATACATTTGTAATCTCACATATCCTTTACTTTTTCTTTTCTGCATTATCTTATCAATTGCTCAAATTGTTTGATGAGACAGAAATCTACTTCTCTTGATTCTGAAAATTGTTATATCATTTACATTGATATTGGCTTTTTTCTTCTATAGACTCTATAAATGTTGAGTTCTCTATTGTCCACCATCCATGAAGCAACTAGTCTATTGTTTTCTATAGTAGTATTCCAACAATAGTTTGGTTTTGTAAACAAGCATTAGATCAAGGAAAATGTCAAAGCAACCAGCATAAATTCTGTAATATTCCACAAACATGTAATGCCATGCATGCCAGCTGCATTTCAATAAATGAGGTGAGGATGATAATTTTTCCTATTAGAAATATAGTAATGTGTTTGTATGAACTAGGAGATTTTGTTAGAAACCCTAGTAGACGTAAACAATGAACAGTAACAAATGAGAAAAATATGGAAAAAAAAAATGACACATAAATTTATTATGTGTTCCATGGAACTATTCTACCAAAACATAGTCTCACTTCAAGGTTTTTTTCAAAGTCTCCATCCAATCCAAGTTAATTGTATGTCCATGAAACAACAATAGTTATCCAAACATGTCCACCTATTCAAGATATTTGCATTGACTTGTCCATGCCTTTATCCATAAGCATTATGCACATGTTCAAGAAATCACTATCAATATGTCTAGAGGATAAGTTGCATTGTTACTAGTAGTTGCATTACCTAATTGGAAATTTTCATGCATGATTGCATAAATTTTGTATACTATTAAGGTTGATAGGTGCCTTGATAGTAGAAGCAATAGCTTACTATTTCAAGATAGTGAGTAGATGTAGCTAGAGAGATCAAAAATCACTTCAAAAAAATAGCATTTTGATTTTGTGATTCTAGCTACCTTTGTTGAAAGCACGCTCCCAGAATTTGAAGAAGCAAAAATAACGACATTGCGACAACTCTGACCACCAGAATAGTAGCAGATGGAAACAAATCTTTGGAAGCCAAACAAGATTGAAGTATACTTTTGAAGAGTGACTTCTACAATTGGCATGGAGAATATCAACTACACAAGAGAAGATCTAGAAAGGGCATGTGCATAACACATAATAAATAAGAATCTTATTCATCCTTTGAAATGAAAACTGAAAATAAAGATGGAGTATGCTCTAATACCACATTGGTGCATTTGAACAAATTGAAAAGTCTCGTTAGATAGACAATGGCTTTGTAAGACCATATTCACAATCGTGTAAACAACACAAGAAAATTGCATGAGTGAAAATGGAAAAATACATTGCATTGTCTATTGTGGATTTAATCTTAATCTCTATACGTCACATGATGTAAGGAGCATTCTGTTGGTTTTTTTTCTTGTAAACTAGGTTGGTCTCCTATTCTACCTATGGAGTAGCCAACTCCAATCAAGGGGAGCTTGGAGGACCTGGACCAACTAACAAGATTCAGTCAAAGATTGAGATCTTCTACTCTTTAGGCTCTGTAGAACCAGGGCAGGTTTACCCACACAATGCCTTAAAGAAGACCAGACATTGCTTTTTATAGAAAATGACTCCTGATGCTAAGTGTTGAGAACATCAAATAGGGCTAGATTCTCAGTTACAAAACACCTGAAGCAACAAGGAGGTAGGACTAGATAGCAGGCAAAAGATATTCAATGATTTGAAGATTAAAAGGTTTCTGAGAGGAACCAGGCCACAAGACAAATCAATACCTAATCCAGGGTCATGGAGTCATACACAAAAGATGTAATTCATCTGTAAACAAAGCTCAATCAGTGGATATTGTTTTTTTGATGCCTTGCATCAACTATCAATGCCTTACACTGACAATCCAAACTCTTGTATCAACCAGACTCTACTTACCAAATCCATCCTGCAAACAAGTAATCAATGCTATCTGTTCAAAGGATTTAATTGCTTCCTTGAATCAGACCTATCAACAAACAACACAAACTTGTGAAATATAAGAAGATGAATAAAGACACCTTATTCCATTCATTCAAATGATTAAAAGCATACAAATGTGGAGACAATCTGATGATGTATGCATGAGAGACAAGCATCTTCATGTTTTCATTGCATGATTGATTGCATTTACATAGAAATTTAGACTTTATAGCTTACACACTCAATATTGACTCAAGACTAAACCCTAGCCTATCTCAGACCAATCCTAGAACTTAGAAAGTGGAACTGAACACCAAAGTTCAGAACCCCTCATCCTAGCCATGAATTCTCCCTTTATAGGAATAGGGAGAGCAACAAGCAACTAGCTAGGGAAAATACACATCAACAGTTAACCAAACAAACCCTAAATAGCATGCAAGCCACATCACCAGTCCATGCCAGACCCCAACAACTTCGCGACCAATCATAACCCTTGCTGTGACCTTCAACTACTTCTCTAGCCTCATAAATGCCTCTGGTCAGATATCTATTAGGAGAGACATTCTCATACGAACAAAGATCAATCAACCTGCACCAAGTCCATCACCAAATCCGTGTGCCGACACTCGCGCCATGCTGTCCTTGTCCCAGATTCACGTCGCTATGAAGGCTAGCCTGGCGAAGCCAATGACCAACTCTCTGTCACCATGAATTCTCTAGGCCTCTAGTTTTTGCATGCATTGTCAATACCAAACTCTGACCGAGGTTTAGTTTGAAACTTGACCGTCGATCACCCAAGATTGGATGACCATCACATTCCTCATAGGATGTATTGATTGATCACTTTGTATCGGCAAGCCGAACAAGAACCCTTGATCTCTATTATTGGCCACCGTGGGCCATTGATCTATGTGGTCCTTTGCATGGCATACCTGACATTCGTCCATTGATAACCATCGAGCACCTATATTGTTCTGATTAAAACATCACCGTTCACATTTGGCACATGCACACTTGCAGCCTTTAAGTTGCTCGGGTCCTACCTTACTGCATCCTACAGCTCAAAATAGATCACCAAGACATTAATGATCTTGCACCGACTAAAACCCTTTTCTTTTTGTGCATCCCTACAATATTAAGATATCAGGAAGACCTCCTGTAGAGCACACCGTGTCTTTTCAAAAATATTCATTCACTTGTGTGTTGCAGGGACAACTCAAAGCCTATGTCGACAAAGACCCTTTTCTTGTTCCATCAACAAGACCCAAGGTCACTCACCGAGACCTCTCAAATTCGGAAAGATGTTATATCGATAGCCACAACTCACGCTAAGAGACATCCATATGCCTTGTTGATGAGACCAAGAGGAGTTCGCTGAGATGTTACACCGAATGCTCTAAGTCTAGCTGAAGTGAATCCCATATGTTATGTCAGCGAGACAAATACACTTCGCCGAGACTTATTCCAAAAACCCAGACTCTTTCCCATACACTTCCATCCACCATCAGTTGGTGTGACCTTACAAATTCAATGTGATGTTACATCGAAAGTAACGCAGGGCCGGTGAAAACAGTAGCTAGGGGCCGGTAACAAACGAAGATGGGGCTCAGGGGAACCACTTAAGTTAAAATGAACTGGGTGGACAGGTCACCAACAAATGAACACACGTCCAGAAGAAAAGGAAGCCGCAGACCCAAAATGATCTCGCTCCCACCTCCGCAAAAGACAGCGGACATAGAGCCGGAACCAAAACAAAACCAAAAAGCCATGGGGGTGAAGACAAAAGGAAAACTAGCACAAGCGAAGCCGGGGTCGAAACGAAACCAAAAAGTGAAACACGAGCAAGGCTCTGAAACTAGTTTCCATTCTGATCTTGCTTCTGCCAGAGGAAACAAAAGTCGAAAGGAAAAGCAAAGGTGCAGAACCGGAGGTGGAATGAAACCCGAAAGAGGAGCGACAGGCAAAGTCCTGATCCTGATTTCACTCTGATCCTTCCTCCACCAGAAAAGGAAAAACACAAGGCAAGGAAGAAAAGGAAAATCTGGCCACCTGAGACATGAAGAGATGGCACGCTAAGCTCAACCCTTGTGGGAGCCCACTTAACCCACGTGCCAAAATGAAACACACCCCATAGCTAAAGTTTCATCGTGAAAAACAAGAGTACACAACTAGACAATGAGAGAACTAGAAATGGCACTAACATAGACTCCAATTGGGGATGTATGCCCCTGGTGCGCATAGCAAGAATTCAAGTCATTGGAAAAGTAGACCAAACAGAAAAGACCAAAACAAACTAGGAACTGGCCCAGACAGAGCCAGTAGACACAAACAAGAAAACAAAATAGAAAGCAAACCCTAAGCTATTGTTCATGGAAAAGAGATACCTCAAGAGAAGTACAACTTCAAGAACTGTCCATGAACAGGAAATTCAAGAGTCACTTGATTCATTCCTTTGTTTCACCTAATGACACTAGGCCACCAAATGAAAAATGAGAGCCAGCTTTTACCTCTGTCAAAAACTTGATTCTTTGTTGCCTTCCATAGACGACATCTAATAACACTGTCATGAACTATCCACAAACTAGCTTGGTCACTGGCGAGTCCCATTGAATTGTTGTGCTTTCCAATGCCACCAGCAACATTGTCAAACTGCAACATGCAATCAGACATTGATTTGAGATCATGATCATCATAGCATATCTCCCTGGACAATTCTTGGTTATGTTTTACCGAATGCTCATTTGCTTGGACTGGGAAATAAAAACATTCATAGTCCACTTGATCCTTGACATCACAGAATTTTTCATCAAAATTAGTCTACAAATCAAACTAAAAGCTCTGATAAACAACTTCTTCCATGACATGCAAATCATCTCTGCACATGTCGAAGGCAAAAGGTTCATACTCAGGAGTATCTATGTACTAGTTACTACAACGTGGGCACATATTTTGACACTCTGGTTCAATGGTGTGCACTAATTCATTATTCACACCAGTATTTAGCTCAAAGCCAAATACCCCAAGTGAGGGCTCAAGTAAATCAATATCATTAGGGACAGCAGGGAGACAACCAAGTGCATTGATACTTAGAAGATTAGGAGCATCAAATAGGAAGTAATTGTATTCAGCTTCACACTCCTCAACATGGCGTTCATTAGTATGCCCATTCCCCAGCTGTGCCACACATGGATCAAGTGTTTCTGCAGTGTCAATACAACCTGTAGCTTTATCTTCATATGGGTCATCAAGCCATTGCCTGTCATCAATAGACAGGGATATTGAGTCAGGGTCCATGTATATGTTACAATGCACCACTTGATTATTCCAAAAGGAATCCATTGTTTCATCCTCATGCTCTTCATGCAACATAAACCTCTCCATCTTTGCTTCATACAAATAATCATGTAGAGAAGAGTCATAAGCACACTTGTTAGCACCATCATCATACTCAAGATTATGTCTTGAATCAACACACTAATCATACACATGTTTGTCTTCAAATTGTGCATATCTCTCACCATGAATATGCTTTAGTGATTGTGAAACTAAGTCACATTCCCTATAGTCACCATAATCATCTATACTAATGTACTCTTCATCTGAGGAGTATGCTTCCATATTATCTTCAGAAAAGCAATCATAATCCTTAGAACAACAATCAGAGATGTCAGCCTCACCATTACTTTCATCACAAGACAAATCATCAGTATATGAACTATGTTCAAACTCCTTAGAATGAGTACTTGAGATTTCACTTTCATCATCATGATCATTGATCACACCATGGCATGGGATAATACCCTATTCCTCATTTTCTTCTCCATCCTCCGAGATACTACAAGAAAAATATTCTTACATGTCTACTCTGTCATCATCCCATGCGTCACCAGCTTCATCACTGCTGCAAGGACTTGCACATGTATCAACTGTGGGCTGAATGTAATACTCATCTTATGACATGTTCCCCTCACTTATTTGCATTGTTGTCTAACTTTCCTTAGGAGGACAATTGTTGTCTCCACTCTAAGAGTTTGCATTTTGTGCACACCCATGTTTTGTTGATTCAATCATCCTTATCCAATCAGGGACTTGCTCAAAGCTATGGAGCTTCATATCTTCCAAAAAAAAACTCAGCCCAGGTTCATAAATCTCATAGAACAAATCAATGAACACATAATCATCGGGTTTGAAATCTTCTGGAATTTCTACCAAGTAGTCCAAAAATCTTGAGAACAACCTATATGGTGATTCTCCTTCTTGTCTCTTTACATCATATAATCTTTGAACCAAATATTTCTTATCAGTGTTGCTCAAATTTTGATGACACTTGACATGGGGCTCACTATGATCTTCACATTGTGATGATGAAGAAATCACAACAACAGATACATTGCCATCTTGAGAAGCACTTCCTTTATCTACTCCTAGAACTCCACTATTATAGAATGTGCTGGGAAGACCAACACTTGCAGCCAGATGCCCTTTCATCATAGAGTATCTCAGATTATTCTCAATCTCTATGGCACTCTAAAATTCCTGTTGTAATGTTGCAGGTTCCTTGTCCCTTAACAAGAAACTCATCTTTTTGTCAAATGCTCCTAAATACACAACCAAGAAATTAGCATTATTTGGTCTTATGTATTCAGGGATCTCCCTTATTGCCTTTGTGAAGCGGAGGTTGAATGCAGGGACTAATTCACCATTGTTTATATGGATCTTCATGAAGTTCTTTCTTACCAAACTCAGATCCACCCTTTCACCGAATTGCTCATTAAAGGATATCATGAACTGACTCCATGAGGATATAGAACATGTTGGTAAATATGAGAACCAATCCTTGGTATCATCCTTCAAGGATTGAACAAATAGTTTCATGATAATGTCCTCATGATTTACCTCAAAATCCCCCATCACATCCACAAATGTGCGTAGATGTTTAGAGGCTAATTCTGAATTTTTCCCTGTGAATTTTGGAAAATGCTTCCTAACATTTTCAGGAATAAGTTACAGGAAACCATTGATACCACTGAGAACCAATGGTCTATACCTTTCAATAGGAAAATCCCTCTGAGGGCTTGGTGCAACTTGTCTTCCTTGCATATTTTTAATTCCATCTCACATGGAAACCCTCATGAATTGATACTCAATCAGACTAACCTCATACAAGGTTCCCAGTTACAACATTCATGAATCCAAAATATTGATTGAATAAAAATTCCCTAAGATTATTAGAGGCACAAAACACACTTCACTAAATGTAAGAGACATTACATATTATGCACTTTGAAGTATGCAGAGAACTAATACTATCCTTTCCCTTTGGTAGTGCTAAATCACTACATAGGGAATCATCATTTCTTTCTAAAGTGTTCAAAAATATGAAGAATACCTGGCAACGTTGCAGCTCTGGAACATTCTTCAAATCTTCAATGGGTTTACCTTGACAAATTCGCCACCTCTTTGTAGAGGAAAAAACTTCAAATGATATGAAGTTCACATACATATAAGTCTTTCTCTGAGATCATTCCACCAACAAAGCACCATAAATATTTCAGGCTAACTGCAACAAAACTTTCTCCAGCCCTGAGATTCTTCAAACTTTGAATAGCACCAACATGGCAAACAAAAATAAATATGACACTTTGATAAGGCACTTACAACAGGATTTCTGAGTAAATTCCCCAGCGAAGTTGCCAATCTGTTGGTCATTTTTCTTGTAAACCAGGTTGCTCTCCTATTCTACCTATGGAGTAGCCAACTCCAATCAAGGGGAGCTCGGAGGACTTGGACCAACTAACAAGATCTAGTCAAAGACTAAGATCTTCTGCTCTTTAGGCTCTGTAGAACTAGGGCGGGTTTACCCACACAATGCCTTAAAGAATACTAGACATTGCTTTTTATAGTAGATGACTCTTGATGCCAAGTGTTGAGAACATCAAATAGGGCTAGATTCTCAGTTACAAAACACCTGAAGCAACAAGGAGGTAGGACTAGACATCAAGCAAAAGATATTCAATGATTTGAAGATTAAAAGGTTTCTGAGAGGAACCAGGCCGCAAGAAAAATCAGTGCCTAATCCAGGGTCATGGAGTCATACACAAAAGATGTAATTCATCCACAAATAGAGCTCAATCAGTGGATCTTGTTTTGTTGATGCCTTGCATCAACTATCAATGCCTTACACTAACAATCCAAACTCTTGTATCACCCAGACTCTACCTACCAAATCCAACCTGCAAACAAGTAATCACTGCTATCTGTTCAAAGGATTTAACTGCTTCCTTGAAGTAGACCTATCAAAAAACAACACAAACTTGTGAAATACAAGAAGATGAATAAAGACACCTTATGCCATTCATTCAAATGATTAAAAGCATACAAATGTGGAGACAATTTGACGATGTATGCATGAGAGACAAGCGTCTTCATGTTTTCATTGCACAATTGATTACATTTACAGAGAAATTCAAACTTTACAGCTTATAGACTCAATATTGACTCAAGACTAAACCCTAGCCTATCTCAGACCAATCCCAGAACTCAAAAAGTGGAACTGAACACCAAAGTTCGAAACTCCTCATCCTGGCCACAAATTCTCCCTTTATAGGAACATGGAGAGCAATAAGCAATCGGCCAGGGAAAATACACGTTAGCAGTTAACCGAACAAACCCTAAACAACACACAGGCCACATCACCAGTCCACTCCTGACCCCAACAACTTCGCGACCAATCACAACCCTCACTATGACCTTCAACAACCTCTGGCCTCATAAATGCCTCTGGTCAGATCTCTGTTAGGAGAGACATTCTCGCACGAACAAAGATTAATCAACCTGCACCAAGTCTACTACCAAATCCGTGCGCCCACAGTCGAGCCATGTTGTCCCTGTCCCAGAGTCACGCCGCCATGAAGGCTAGCTCGGCAGAGCTAGCGACCAACTCTCTGTCACCATGAATGCTCTAGGCCTCTGGTTTTCATGCGCATCGTCAATACCAAACCCTGACAGTGGTTTATTTTGAAACACGACTGTCGATCACCTGAGATTGGACGGCCATCGCATTCCTCACAGGATGTATTGATCGATCACTTTGTATCGGTGAGCCAAACGAGAACCCTTGATCTCTATCATCGGCCACCGCGGGCCATTGATCTATGTGGTCCTCTGCATGGCATACCTGACATTCGACCATTGATAACCATTGAGAACCTATATCATTCTGATTAAAACATCACCATTCACATTGGAACATGCACACTTGTGACCTTTAAGTTGCTTGGGTCCTACCTTACCGTATCCTACAGCTCATAATAGATCACCAAGACATTAATGATCTCGCACCGACTGAAACCCTTTTCTTTTTGTGCATCGCTATAATATTAAGATATGGGGAAGACCTCCTGTAGAGCACACCGTGTCTTTCCAAAAATCTTCATTCGCTTGTGTGTTGTTGGGACAACTCAAAGCCTATGCCAACGAAGACCCTTTTCTTGTTCCATCGGCGAGACCGAAGGTCACTCGTCGAGACCTCTCAAATTTGGCAAGATGTTATATCGATAGCCACAACTCATGCTGAGAGACATCCATATGCCTTGTCAATGAGACCAAGAGGAGTTCGCTGAGATGTTACACCGAATGCTCCAAGTTTGGCCGAAGTGAATCCCATATGTTATGTCGGTGAGACAAAGACACTTCGCTGAGACTTATTCTAAAAACCCAGACTCTTGCCGATATGCTTCCATCCACCATCGGTCAGTGTGACCTTGAAAATTTGCTGTGATGTTACATCGAAAGCAATGTGGGGCCAATGAAAATGGTAGCTAGGGGCCAGTAACGAATGAAAATGGGGCCCGAGGGAGCCACTTAAGTTAAAATGAACTAGGTGGACATGTCACCAACAAAAGAACACACAGCCAGAAGAAAAGGAAGCCGCAGACCCAAAACGATCCCGCTCCTGCCTCCGCAAAAGACAATGGACATGGAGCCAGAACCAAAACAAAACCAAAAATTTATTGGGGCTAAGACAAAAGGAAAACTAGCTCAAGCGGAGCCGGGGTAGGAATGAAACCAGAAAGTGAAACACGAGCAAGGCTCCGAAACCGGTTTCCATTCTAATCCTGCCTCCGCCAGAGGAAACAAAAGTTGAAAGGAAAAGCAAAGGCGCGGAACCGGAGGTGGAATGAAACCCGAAAGAGGAGCGAAAGATAAAATCTTGATCCTGATTTCACTCCGATCCAACCTCCGCCAGACAAGGAAAAACACAAGGCAAGGAAGAAAAGGAAAATCTAGCCAACTGAGACATGAAGACATGGCATGCTGAGCTCAACCCTTGTGGGAGCCCACTTAACTCACGTGCCAAAATGAAACACACCCCATAGCTAAAGTTTTATCATGAAAAACAAGAGTACACAACTAGATAATGAGAGAACTAGAAATGGCACTAACACATTCCACAATGACTATATAAGATAGACTATTTGAAATCTAACTCACATCCTACTTTACTTTTTGAATGTCTATCTCTACATTGTGAACAATAGAGGTTGTCATAGCTCCATGTCCAAGTGCATTTTCTCTGTTTAGCTATGATTATCTTCAAAACTATTCCAAAAAAGGGTCACAAAAATATACTATAGTGCATTAATTGCAACTATTTTACCGTCTCTAAAATGAATGGCATTGAAATTCACTTAACAAACAATGTATGATTTTATCAGTCACAAAATGAAAATAATAACTACATATTTGATCAATGCATTTGGTTGTCCATGTATTTTTTCTCATTCTTTTGTATCCATGGTTTTTTTGCAGATGCATAAACCAATTCAGATCATACCTCCTCACATTCTTGTAGTAGTATGGCAAGTTGTATAGCAGAGCATTGATTACAAACAATAAACAGCCAAGGCATAGAACCCTACAAAATCAATAAGCACTGGAAAAGACACTATGCAATGCATCTTGAAAGAACAACAACCTTTTTGTTTTAAAAACCACATATATAGATACACACACACACATATGATTATATATATACATAGACATATATATGTATATACACACCCAATTATATGCAGACACAGGTGTAGATACATATATATATACACACACACACATATATCAAGGCATACATGCATGTAAGAACATATGCATTGACACATACATATACATGCATACATTTAAATATGTACATATATGTTTACATACATACATACATATATATAAACATCTACATAGGGAAAATGTAAATATATATGTATATACATTCGTATATATATACATATATACATACACATATGTAACTATATGTGTGCAGAGTTATATATGTGCATATACACATACATATAGACACATATATACTTGTATGTACACATAGCTTTATATACATATCTACACATGCACATATATGTATGTGTTGTTTTGTAATTTTTTACACGCTTGTATCCTATAGGTTAATGTCCATTGTTTGTTGTTGTTTACATTTTTTGCACGCAGGTGCATCACATTGCAACTAAAGTTGAATCTATTAAATAGAAATGAAAATTAGATTGAAGAAATTGGGATATATTTGGATATAAAATCATTAAATTTGACACCATTCTAGCCCTAGATCTTGACAACGTTATGCATTTATGGCAACTACACTTACATCTATTGAAAACAAACAAAAAATAGATCCTAGGGAGTTAATGCAAAATGCAAAGCATAGACATACATACACACCCGATTATATGTAGACACAAGTGCACATATATATTGCATATGTATATATATATATATATATATATATATATATATATATATATATATATATATATGCATAAACATCTACATAGAAAAAATCTAATTATATATGTATGTATATAAATTCATATATACATACACATATGTAACTGTATGTGTGTAGAGTTATATATGTGCATATGCACATACATATAGACATGTATATACATGTATATACACATAGCTTTATATATACATATCTACACATGCACATATATTTATGTGTCATTTTGTATCTTTTTATACGCTTGTATTTTATGGGTTAATGTCTATTGTGTGTTGTTGTTTGTATTTTGTGCACATGGGCATCGCATTGAAATTGCACTTGAATCTAATAAATAGAAATGAAAATTATGTCAAAGAAATTGGGATATATATATATATATATATATATATATATATATATATATATCTATATATATATGTATATATATATGTATATGTATATGTATATATATATATATATACATACATATATGTATATGTATATGTATATGTATATGTATATGTATATGTATATATATATATATGTATGTATGTATGTATGTATGTATGTATGTGTATGTATGTATATTATGTATATATATAGTTGTATATATCTATGTCATTGTCTAAATGTATGTACATAGACACACATGTACAAAAATACACATATATGTATGTATGAATATATATATATTAGATAGTGTTAAGTATCTAGCTGAACAACAAACAAATACCCATATTTAAACTCACAGAAACGACCCAAGAAAATGGGAAAACAACACAAACAATACTTTCCTCAACATAATTTAAACTTCAAAAGAAAGAAATATTGAAAACATAGACTATTCTCATCTTCATCCAATAAATTGAAATGCAACTAACTATTTAACTCGACAACAGACACAAACCCATAAAGGATAGCAAGGCATAGACATAAAAACACAAAATACCCATAAAATCCCTTTCACAAAACCTAGTTTTCCAAGAAATCCTAACCTATATTCACATTCACACACACAATCTAAGCAAGTTGACAAAGAGCACAAATAATACTTTCCTCAACAAAATTAGAACTTGAAAACCCAAAAATATTTGAAATACGAATTATTCTCATCTTCATCGGCTAAATTGAAATGCAACTAACTATTTAACTTGGCAACAGACATAAACCCATTAATAATAGCAAAGAATAGACATAAACATAGAAAATGCAAAAAACAACAAATAATGGATGGCGACCCATAAAATGCAAGTATGTAAACCATTATAAAATGACATTGTAAAAGACATACAAGCGTACAAACGCTTTGTCTTTTGCTTCCCATACAATAGATATAAACCCATTCAACAAAGACATATTTAATGATTATATACCCAAACATCTTCCATTTACTCATACCAAATTTTCATTTCCATCAAAAAAGTTCAAGTGTAATTGCAATGCATACTTGCACCCATAAATACACTTCGTCAAACAAACTTGGAAAATGAGAGTACAACTCAAATAACACTTTGCTCAATAGAATTTGAACTTCAAGGCCAAGAAATATTTCAAATACAAACAATTCTCATTTTCATGCAAAAAATTGGAGTGCACCTAGGAACTTCCATTTTTAATCATGGTTAGCAAAGAAAACCAAGGAAAATGGACAAATAACACAAATAATACTTTTCTCAATAGAAAAACCTTCAAAACCAAGAATATTAAAACAGAAACTATTCTCATCTTCATCTAATAAATTGAAATGCAACTAACCATTTAACTCAGCAATAGACACAAACCCATAAAGAATAGTGAAGGATAGACATAAACAGACAAAATACCCATAAAAGCTCTTTCACAAACCCTAGTTTTTCAAGAAATCCTAACCCATATTCACACTCACACACATAATTTGAGCAAATGGACAAAGAACACAAATAATACTTTCCTCAACAAAATTAGAACTTGAAAACCCAAAAATATATAAAATACTAACTATTCCCATCTTCATCAGATAAATTGAAATGCAACTAACTATTTAACTTGGCAAAAGACACCAACCCATTAAAAATAGCAAAGAATAGACATAAACACAAAAAATGCAAACAACAAACAATCGACGGTCACCCATAAAATGAAAATATGTAAACCACTATAGAATGAAATTGTAAAAGACATAGAAGCCTACAAAGGAATTATCTTTCACTCCCCATACAACATATATAAACCCATTCAACATAGATGAATTTAATGATTTTATACCCAAACATCTTTCATTTACTCATACCCAGTTCTCATTTCCACTTTAAAAGTTCAATTGCAATTGCAGTACATGCATGCACCCATAAATACACTATGTTAAACAACCTCAAAAAATGAGAGAACAATGCAAATAACACTTTCATTGTTCTCATTTTCACATAATAAATTGAAATGAACCTAGCTACTTCCATTCTTAATAATGGATAGCAAAGAAGTCCACTTTAATGAATCATAGTGTCAAGTATTTAACTCAACAACAGATAGCAACCCATAAATGTAGGTAGCGGAAAAGAAAATCTATCCCATTTTACACTCACAAAAACAACCCAACAAAATGGGAAAATAACACAACCAATACTTCAGTCAACAAAATTAAAACTTTAGAACCAAGAAATGTTCAAAAGAGGAATTGTTCTCATCTTCATCCAATAAATTGAAATGCAAATAACTATTTAACTTGGAAATAGGCACTAACCCATAAAGAATAGCGAAGAATACACACAAACACATAAAATGCAAAAAACAACAAACAATAGACATTCACCTGTAAAATGCAAATATGTAAACCACTATAAAACGAAAATCTAAAACACTATAAACCCTTTCAACAAAAATATTTAATTATTTTATTCCCAAACATTTTCCATTTACTTACACCTAATTTTCATTTTCATCCAACAAACTCAACTGCAGTTGCAATGCATGACTGGGCTCAATAGAAATTAACCATAAAACACACAAATGCAAAGAACTATAAAATTAGACTGTAAAAGATTTAGGAGCTTACAAACGCTTCATTTTTCATTTCCAAATTTGTAGACAAAACCAAAGAATTCAAAGCATAAAAGATAGAGTAAATTACATACACCACCTTTCTCACTTCCAAAACTATAGATGAAAAACCTCTCACCAGACATATATTTCAGACTCATAAAACAACTTAAGCATATGACCAGACAATGCAAACCAAACTAAAAATTAAGAGCATAACCCACAGATGATGGTTGTACTCCAGAGTACTCACAATAAATGATGGGACACAAATAGTAAATGCAAATGTACTGCTAAAGATGCCACACGTCCCCACAAAGAGTCCATGGTAAGACACGACTATACAAACTCATGAAATATTTCCAATAGAAAAGGCCCCTACAATAATTATTATTATTAAAAATATTTTTAAAATGTCAAAAGCACAGGGAAAATCACACCCGCCAATCACAAAATTGCAAAAACGGCAAGAAAAAATCACTTTTTCTAAATATTCACCCCAACATAAGCTATACTTTAGCTTTATTTTTTAGTGTGATTCCCACAACACTATTTTAATATGCAATATTGAGGTGATTAAATGCACACACCACACATCCCTGCGAAAAGGCCATGGAAAAACACGACTATACAAACAAACTCATGAAATATTTCCAATAGCAAATCTCCCTAGAATAATAATTATTATTGAAAATATTTACAAAATGCCAAAACCACAAGGAAAATTACACCCGCCAATCACAAAATCGCAAAAATAGGAAAATAAATTTGTTTTTTCTAAATACTCCTCTGAACATAAGCTATACTTTAGCTTTATTTTGTGATGCCATTCCCAAAGCACAATTTTAATATAGAAGATCGAGGCGATAACAATAGTTCCCTGCCTTATAAAGGCAAAGACTAATAAAAGCTAGAATGTTTGTCGTGTTATAATAAAAGTGAGCAGGCTTGTCATGTTAGTTAAGTTAAAATAGACATGGGCTCGCCTAAATCGACTCATGTGAGGTAGGTATATTTCTTTCGGCTTGTTATTCCACACAATTTATGTGGGGTAGAAAGTGTTAAGGTAAAAAAAATAGCAGCTAGGCTGGCGTGACTAGGAATTTTATAATGGTTGCAACTTGTACAATATTCCTTGCTTACAATGCATGCTTTCCCTTAAAAAGTGGGAGTGAGCATTTCAAAGCAAAGTGGTTTGCCAACATACAAGTACCTAGCATTTTCCATAAACGTTGAATTATTTAGCTAATACCATCAAATTTATGTTGGAATCAAGGAACACTAAGAGGGGAGGTGAATTAGTGTTCTACAAAATTTAACTTTATTAATATGATCTTTAAACCACTTACAACATTGAACCAAAAGAAAGATGCAAGCACATAAGGAAATCAACCACAACACCATAACACAAATATTTTTACGTGAAAACCCTGTTAGGGTAAAAACCATGGTGGAGGTCAATCCACAATTTGAGTACTCAAATATAAGTGTTTTACAAATGGGGAATGCACATGCATTCAAACACACTGCCTAGAGCTCACTACTCAAATACAAAAAGAAGACTCACTGTCTTACAAAGATTTGGATTACATCCAGAAGATTTGAACTGAGAGAAGAGCATTTGTTAATGCTTGATTACAGTTCTAGTTAAGCACATCAGTCGCATCCTTGACCTTTTGTCTAATTCTTCTCTTCTGCTATGTCTACCTTTAATTTGCATCACAAATCCTTTTATGCACAAGTGGAACTATGCATAATCACACTACAATCCTTTTGAATTTCACAACATACTTCGCACATACAATTTTCACTACAAAATGATATGAATGATCACTTACATATATCCACAACTAAGGATTTAATCATTCATATGTTAGCTTCAATAAAACATAAAATATTTACAAACCGTCGACTCAATCCACAAATGATTTTCAATGCGCACCAACCAAATTCGGCCACAACATAGTGAGGACCCAAAACACCATTCTCGAACAAAAAATACCTTAAATATTTACTCTTTGAATATCCAAAACATGCTACATTCACTTAGTTAGCATTCTGGCACTGTTAAACAAAAAATCAATCAACCGGATCTCCTAAGTCATACACCAATTGATACGATGACACAAAACTTGAGAATAAGATATTCCAGATACCCAACGACCTTCCCTGAGATCCACAACTCAAATTGATAATCTCATAATGCATATGGATCGAGAGACTCAACTTTAGTCGGATACCTTGTTCTTCACTCGATCTTTCGATATGGATAAATACTGCAGTACGGACTGGATCAATTACTTAGGTTGCCATCAATGACAACACCAAAAGCCATATGCCAACACTTTATTCTTACCGTTTACAACTTTTATGATATCTTGATAAATTGATAAATAACACATATGCTCCACTACAATTTACCCACATCCATTATTCACTCTAATAATAAATGAAAATTAATAATTTTAGACAAACAAAAATCCAAGTTTCATAATTAATGAAGATATAAATTTGTAACGTTAAAATATTTTATGATGGTTTAATTTGATAAATATTTTAAAAGTATTATATATTGTATTTGTCATTTATGGTACTACAAATTCATAATATTATCTTCTTTTATTTTAAGATGAACTATTTCACAAAACAATTTAACAAATGAAGAAGTTAGATGCAACATAAAATCAATAAATTAATAATTTATATTTATTTAAATAAATTTAGCATATGTAAATTTAACATTTTAATGGTAAAATATAATTTACTATTCTAATTTAATTTAAAATATTTAACATTTTAATCAAAAAATCCATTTTATTATTTTAATCTAAGTTTAATCGCAATAACTATAAATATAAAAAAATAGTTGCAATGTTGTTGAAAATGTTCTTTTGATTGTTGTGTGTCTACCTGTACCAATATACAACATGTGCAACATGTGTCTAATAATTAAATCTTCTCAATCATCTAAACATCTCAAGCAAACTTTACATCTGTAATGCCCCACCATGCAACCCTAGAGGAAGTGGCAATTCACTACTTAAATGCACCAATTTTATTTTTTTTTAAAGTACAAATAACATGTAAGATGAATACACATTGCAACAACCTCTAAGGCCACAAGAAAAAGATTACTTTAAAACCCCAACAACAACAAACATTAATATAAACCGAGACATTAATCACTTAAGGAAATGAGACAACATACATTCCATACAAGATAACTTACAACGAAGTATAAGAAATACCAAAAGATTTCAATTAACAATATTTAAACAATAAGATTACAACACTCATTCCCCGAATGAGGTAATTCCAACAAAATGATTACATATTACAAATGCCACCTCGAGAACAACTGAGGGGTAATCAAATACAATAAGAACTGAGAGAACAAGGTATGAGAAGAAACTGATCCCCACGAGCTCTTCAACTGGAAATCACGATCACACGAATAAGAAGAAGAACCAACGGAATAAGATGCACGCCACCCGACCACGTGGAATCCAAAAGGTTCCACTCCCTCCGTGCTAGGAGATAGTAACAAGGCATTCCTACACAAGACCATCTACCACTAGACACAGGCTACACAAAACTGATATGAAATAAATACAAGTACCACATCACATGAAATTGAAAGGTCATATGTACAACTCAAGGTATGACTCTCACAACACCAATATTGGTTACATTGCTTCCAGACAAAGAATAGATCAAGAGTGTCACAAATATCAAGTACAAACTGTTGACTTAGGAAGAGTGTCATCGCATAGTTCATCAAGGGATATCCTCTGGGAATCTTCCTAGGCCCCCGGCCCCCACTCCATGGGTTATCCTGGTAGCCTCAACCAAAATCCCGGCACTAATGCTTACTCATGCGGAACCAAATACCTCTCATGAAGATGAGATAGATGATCTTGCCATTCCAGGCCTTCCAGTCTCAGCCCAAGTCTCATACTAGCCCTTGGATCCATGAGCGAGGCACAAATTATCTTATTTAATGTTTGATGCAACCTAAGCTTCTAAAATTTTAATTTAGTTATCGCTAAATTAACCAACTTGCAAAAGGGTTATCCTGGCACCACTTTGTGCGCCGACGCCCATTACAAGCCACTCTCCTAAGACAACACACATGGTTATAACCACAAAAGGTGACCAGATAACATGACCTCTCCAATCCAAGGAGGTAACAAAACAAGGAAACTCACTCCAAACACTAGAGGAAAACAAGGTTAAAACCCTCTCCAACACTAGAGGTAAACAAGGTCACATAATCCACTCCATACATTGGAGGAAAACAAAATACAAAATACCACTCCATCCAAAGGAGGCATAAACACATGACCCTCTCCTATTCCCAAGGAGACATAAAACATCCCCGTACGTGAAAACCGGGCGAAACGACATGGTGTAACTATGTACTTTTCGCCACAACACATCAAAGATTGACTCACATGCCACAACTAATATCAATAAAAGAACTCCTATCTGGAAGACTTTCAATACATTCACACTAATTCCACAACACATCAAAGACGAACAATTAACCACTGAGAACATTTCAAACAATGAAGTGAGCTACTGTTCGGATTTCCTAAATCCAATCAAACATAGTATTCATGACTTGCATTGATCCAATATAAACTCATTTCCTTTCATGACGTTGACATATATATATATATATATCAACCATTCAATTACTCTAAATTTCTTAGCCATATTCTAAATCAAGACATTTTAATAAATAGCATCATCAAACTGGAATTAAACCAAACAATCACTCTATGTTTCACAATTATATACTGTAAGTAAATCCAATTTATTTGTAAGACATTTGGATTAAATAAATTACTCTTATAGCAATAAGTCAACAACTCAATCTCATATGATTCATTAAATCATTCGTTACTTCTAAGTTTAACCACTGTATTCTATATTAGAACATTTTGATAAGTAGACATTTAGATCAAATAAATTAGTCTTTCTTTCAATTCGCATTAATAAATCAACTAAAACTCATCTCTTCTTGATCACAAATATATTCCAATCAATTATACTAAATATTATATACATAAATCCTCTTGCTGACATTAAAGAATTTAAACTGATAATACAACTCTACTTGATCAACCTATAATTAATCAAAGTCAAATTATCAATAAAACAACATTTGACAAATAAAGTCCTTTGATTTAAATGAATCATTCGTTAATCCTAAACTCTTCAATTTTGTTCCATAATTAATGATTAGAACCACTTGATTGAACTAGATTATTCATTGTCTCTAAGTTTCTCAATTGTCTTCTATACTTAGAATGTTTTGATAATTAGGCATTTAGATTTAATAAATTAGCCTTTATTTCACATTCGCATCAATAATTTAACTAAGTTCTAATCACTTAATCTATATTACATCATGAATTAAAAAAATAAAATAATCGAATTCAATATTCTAAATAAAATGTATGATCAACATCAACTTTTAAAAATAGTCATTAAATTATCTAATAATCACATGACACCAATGAGAAATTTTAAACTTAATACTTTAATTCTATTGGCTCAATTATGGATAAGGATTAAAATAATCTTTATAAAATAACCCATTTAATCAACTTATAAATAAGTCATTTAATTACAAAACCAACTTTTAATTAAAACATGTGATTATAACTTTCGCCTTTACATATACACCATACGCTAATTTATACACAAATTTAACTATATATTACATATACATGTAAATGTATATATAAATATGTAATTATAAATGTATCTGTTTAATTATCTAATTAATTAAACCTATTTAAGTTTAGCTAATTAAAGTTTTCAATATTACAAATTATTTAATTTAATATCAGTTTCCTCCACTATAATAGCCACATAATCATTATAAAATTTTTATTTAATATTTGACATTATTTTAACGTCAATGAAATATCATTATTATTATTTTATAAACCCCAATTCTATTTTGATATTAATCAACTAATTTAGCAAAATTATTTAAAATACACATATTATATTAAATATTATATTATAATATTATTTAAATATTTAATATTAAATATATATAATATTAAACATTAAATATATATAATATTATATATTATAATATAAGATATAATATAAAATTATTTTCTAAATAAAATAAATACAATTAAAACTAAATTTAAATATACTAAAATTTTATAGAAAAAATAAAGGCTTAAAAGCCTTTTTTCTTTGCTGCGTTGCAGCATAGCAGGGCCCTATGTGGGCACGCCTCACATAGGGGCACACTGTGGTGGCTGCTTGTAGCCCCTCCCCATCCATGGATGGGGGTGGCTGTGGGTAGCCCCCACACAACTAAAAAAATAAATTTAAATATTATATTTTTTTTTTCAGTTTCGTTTTAAAACGAAAAAAAAACAAAACCTAGGTCTAGTAAAAAAATCCAAACCGAAATTTACACAGCAACCTCTTAAATACAAAACATATCATCTCACAGTCCAAATAAATGGTCATTTATAAAAAAAACATATCATCTCATAGCCCAAATTGGGCAAATTTTTCTTGAGGTGAAGGTTAAAAGGAAAGATCTTGAACACAATAGCATGGTAAAAAAATTATGGATTTTCTTCAAATTGACAGTGAAGTTAAATCTTTGCATTTGAATCCTTCAAAACTTTGTGTTGCTAGTTTTAAATGAATTTTCATGGGTTTAAATTGAATCCAAGCAAGGTTTCAAGGATTTTCACATAGCCAACAAAGATTTTCAAACATTCACCACAAAGATTTAGCTATTTTCAAAATGATCAAAGCAAGAACAAAGGAACCTGATTTTTCTCCAAAGCTTCCAGATTCCATTGGAGCTTTCAAATCCAGCTCAAGCACGAATCTCCATCCTCTTCACAAATCCAAAACAAAACCACCCACCAGAAAAATTTTCTCCAAAAAAATGCAAGATCCAACTTAGATCCATTTTCTTTTCCAAAATAGGGTTTTTCCCCAAATTAGTCAAACCCTAAAATTCCCACTCACAAAAAAATATAATTTAAAAAACATGGGAATATTTATAATTTTTTTAATTCAAAACCTATTTTTTTAAATTTTTAATTCAACTTTATGCATTTTCCAAATTCCTCATAAAACATATGCATTTCAAAATTATCAATAAATGATTTCTCAACAATATTTTCAAAAGTGGAATTAAACATATTAGCATTTAATTATTTATTTTAATTAAATCTTAATATCTAATTTAATTTACCTTTTCAAATTAAATTTGAAACTAAATATATATAATAATGTCAAAACGACTATTTTAATTAAAATCACCATTAATCTAATTAATTAATAAACTAAATCTAGTTTCATTAATTAATCAAATAAATCAATAACCCAATAATTATTTTATTAATTAAATCAAATAAATCAATAAAATAAATCGCATCTTAACATTGCAACTAACCATATTTAATCATCAATTAAACTACGCACGCCATTAATAAACTTTAAACTTGAAATTAAATAAATACTCAAGGGGAAATTGGCCAAATTAAGACAGCTAACCCCGACGACAACCTGACAACACGCTATGACTAGGGTGATGACTTGGCTTAGAAAACCTAGCTACTATCTCCCAATCGATTACCATTGGTAAATGGACACGCTCGGACCTGTGAAGCCAGGTGGAGTCGATGCCATGTACCTATCAACCTGCAACAAAGAGCATGTCGAACGTGCAACATATATATGTATGCTATAATCAAACACACCGTGAAGAGGGAATTTCAGAATTGTAGGGCGCTCACAAGCGAGTGATACAATCCGTCCCCTTCACCAATACAATATCTCTAACTGACGCATCTATCATCAATGATATGATCAATAGCATAAAACATCATTTAATCAGATATCTTCTAAGTTACTCCCATCATGACATAAGGATAACATCGGAATAAAAGAACATCACATCAACATATAACTTCCACATCATTTAATCAATCATGATCACAAGTAATCAAGTTCCAAAGTTAAAGCATGTTTAGACACAATCGTCACATCATGATATAACATGCACATCACTAAACAGTTCATGATCAAACAATCACTAAGTTCACAGTCACATCATAAACATAATCAAACATACAAAGAACCTTGCCGATCCAAATATCCAAAATGGAGGGGTGTTACAACATCACAAGAAGTTGTAGCCTATTGAAACCAAAAATGTTTTAGTCTAAAGAATCAACACATTCATCTATCAAAATGGTAAAAATAAAGAACTAGACTAACTTAATTGTGACATCCTTAAGAACAAAGAACTAGTTCCAAGCATAAAAGAATAGTTTAACTACTAAATGTACATGCATATCTAATTATGAAAATTTTGAGAAATGTATCTTTCCAATGAGAACAATAATAGAAAGATTCCATTTACAAGATAGATGAAATATAATTATATTATGATTCAAATAATTATAGAATTACTAGTAGAGTTTCATTCATCAAAAAAAGTCTAAAGTAACTAAATAAATTTGTAATCAATTAGAAAATTAAGTGTTATTAATTAGTACTATGATTACATAGATGAAAATATGATTAATAATTTAAAATTTATGTTTCTAAATTCAAGTATCTTACTAATCAAGAAAAAATCAATTTATGCATATAAATAAAATATAAAAGAAAGCAAGTATACCTAAACAAACAACTTATAAAAAATGAAGAAAATAAGGAAAAATATCAATAAATAAAACTATTTTTAGTTCCCAAGACCCTCTTTTCATCATTGTCCTATCATAGCCATGATTTATTTAGTAACCTTTGACACTCCTCCACCATGTAATAGATTTTCTATGGTGCTTCCTATCATTGCATAACTTGTATGGTGTCTGTGAATGGTGATCCTAGGCCTACACAAACATTAGAAACAATCACACAATTAGATTATTATGCAAGTTAGAAACATCATTCCCCATGGAATTCATTTGAAATGCACAAAAAATGAAATAGAATGAAGAACACAAATAAAAAAAATTCAAATCCTATTTAATGCAACAAACTCTCAATTCCATGGGGGAATTGGTGCCATTTTGATGTGAAAAATGACCCTTTCCCAATCCCTTGTAAGCTTGAATGATGATTTGATGAAGATTTGATGCTTCCTTGGTGAAATTCCTACATAACCTAGCTATGAAAGATGAAATGTGGATGAACATGTATGAAAATGCCTAAGATTATGGATGATCAAATGCAATAGAGGATGCCTCTATTTATAACAAAGAAGGATGGAGGATTGAAGAATAGGATGAATGTGGGATTAAAGATGGACCAATGACATTGTCCCACTTGTTAAGATGCTAATGGAAGGAGCTGGAGCACATTTTGGTCAATGTGCATGATAAATGCTATTAGATTCAAATTTGAAATTTGAAAGTGACATGTTGGAGGGAGAAGAAAATGGAGTTAATTCCACTTGGCTCAAGGAAAAGGACATGTAAGAGGCTTTAAATGTCATGTTGGATGTACAAACGCTTTTGGAGGGATTTTTTGAATTTGAAGAATATTCCCTTTTTGATGTCTTTTTGAATGAAAATAGAGATTTATTAATTAATTAAATTGATTTTCATGAGCAAGTTTTAAAATCTAGAGGATTGGAGTGATTAAGATTAGCATTAATCAAGATTTGATTAATTTATATAGAATTTAGCTAATTTGACAATTTGATTTAGATTTTAGGATTTAAATAAATCAAAATGAGATAAATAATGGTTTAGACTTAATTAAATAAAGTTTTTGATTTATTTAATTAAAGTGGGATGATGTTAGATTAAATCAAATAAAGATTGATTTATCTAATTTAATAGAATGAGTTTAGAGATTTAATTAAATAAAATGAATTATAATTAAATAGAGACCATAAGATTAATTAAAAAAAGTGATTTATTTAATTAATAGGAGATGATGACTTAATCAAATAAAACTGATTTATTTAATTTAAATGAAATGAATTTAATAAAATACATATTATTCAATTAAATGATTAGAAAAGGAGATGATTTAAGATGAAATGGTGTTAGTGAAATTAGGATTAGGTGCATGTATATTTTACATGTCTACATTTTTTCCACCTTTGAAGCAATGTACCCATTGTGTTGGTTCAAAGAATAACCTTACAGAGATCAAAGTCAAAAAAATTCTAATTTTTAAATGCTCCATTGCTACCCCAATGAGAAGAATTACGTTGGTATATTGCCCCCTCAAGAGATTGAGTGGAAATGCTAATTTTTTGATTGAGATCATGATAAAATGGAAGGGGAGTGGTTCTACTAATCAAAGGATGAAAGATAATTCTTTAAAAAGATCAGATATTTGACATAGACAATTTTGATGATGTATAGACAGTCATCGGCCATGGGTAGCCTCGTGTATATTTTGAGATATCACACAAATTTGGATAGAAATGTTAGTAAAGATAGAAGAACAAGATGGATGGAAGAGAGGATCCAACAGCTCCATAATTTTATGAGACTTTATTAGAGATGATGATGAGAGTGGATGATGCTTTGCTTATCAAGGGTTGGGATTTTAAAAGGACTACTTACCTTATGTTTGATAACACACATAAATACGATGCATCAAGGTATAAGGAACCAGGATGGCATTGTACATAATGTGATGGACTTTGACTCGACAAAAAAATAGTGTAATCAAGGGATTTCTTTTAGGTTTGATTAGGAGTGTTAGTAACAAATCAATAAATGACAATGAAACCCAAAGATCTTACGAAACACAAAGGAAGTAAAATACCAAACGATTATACCTGATCGTCGAGACTTCCATGATTCCCTTTCGTAATACCTTCTTGCTTGCTGGATGATGTTGCCCTTAGATTCGTCATGTGAGCAATCTGCAAATGCCTAAGACCTACAACAAGCTTTGAAGGATTTATGCTATGTCTAAATGCCTATGACTATGACAATGTCTATGAAAATAATGACTTCTAATGCCAAATGACTATAATGACTATTAAATTAAAAATGAAGTCAGATCCTGAAATTATGAGCAAAATTATCTTTTATAGAAAACACAATTTTGAGTGGACGAATGAGATTAATTGATGACAAGAACCTAAAATGAAAGGTCCAGATTAAGTCTGAGAATCCCTAATTAGGGTTAGGGAAAAATCATTAATGAAATGGTCAAAATAATATCTCAGATAATCAGATCGACGGTGGAGAATAAATGAGATAATATTAATTAGAAAATAGAGATTTTCAAAAATCAAGAAGATAAGATTTGGACTGAAGATTAGATTTGAAAAATCAAGAATCTACCTGATTACTTGATTTTTAGAAGAATAATATCTTTTTGAATTTAATTAATTCAAAATGATGCCTTTTGTGTGACAAGTAAATAATCTTTTTCAAATTATTTACTAAAAAGAGTGAAATTTAATAAAATGAAATCATTTTAAATATTTCCATTTATTTAAAATGAGAGAAAAGTGAAATTAGTAATTAAATAATTAAAATAATTATTTAATTTAGAAGATAAGATGAATAATTAAATAAATTAATAAATTTATTTAATTGTGACAATTAGTGACATATCAAATAAATAAATGAATTTATTTAATAATCAGGAATAATTAATGAAGAAAGGAAATTAAATAAATTAAGAATTTTATTTAATTAAGGGAAGACTTAGACAATTAATGATGTATTTAATAAATAAATGAAATTTATTTATTTAATAATCATGAAGAATAAAAGGACATGAATTAATTAAACAATTATGAATTATTTAATCAATAGTTGAATGTGGACCAAGGACATAATTAAATGTCTTAATTATGCTAGGATGAAAGTGGTAAAATGAAGCTTGCAGGCTTAGGTCATTTTTAGGTGTCTACATTTTCCCCTCTTGTCATAATGTATGTCACATTGTGACAAAGAAATTAAGTCAAAAATGCCCCAGTGCAAAATAAGATGAGGAAGAATGATGAGGAGGGTTATGGTATGCCCCCTTGAGAGGATAGACAGGTTCCAAGAACATGGGTGTGCTCTCGAAATTGATGAGAAGACTTAGAATATGAAGAGACAAAGAAATGTTAGTGCAAAAGATATGGATGATGATATGGATGCAATGCCTATATGAGATGGGAGAGAGAAGATGACAAGACAAAAAGATATGCATGTTAGTTCCTAGACCAAATCCTTCAAAACATTGCCATAGGACTAATATTTATTGCTCTTAATCATCATTGGGCAGTAAAAATGACACAAATGGACAACAAACACCATGATATGACGTAGACCAAGGTGTGCAAGGTCATCCACTTGAAAAACAAATAGTCACAGACAAGGAATGTCTTAACTCATACTAAAGGTGAAGTTGCCCCAGTCTTTTTGTCAAGACAATCTATAGACAGTAGTCAAAGAAAATAAAATAGGCCAGGAGACGTCATCGCACCTCTAAATCCTTCATGGGACATCCTCAAGGTAGCTAGTAACATGACCAAAAGACAAGATGGTAAAAATATAAGACAAAATAGCCAAGATAGTCAAAAGATAAGACAAGATAGACCAGAAAGATTAACAGCCATTTTATTTTGTTTGCCAATGTTTATTTGCCAAAGATTGATTTCTTGTCGGTTTGACAGTTTTGACCATTTAAGATTTTTTCCAATTTGACGATGTTGACGGTTTGACGGGGCCTATTGTTAGGAAGGACACATCTTGAAAAGGAAAAGGACATTTTGACGAGGTCTAACTCCAAGAAGGACACATCTTGAAGAGGACCAAAGAGTGACGAGACTGACATTGTTTTGACTAATATGTTTTGGCAAGTTGACTAATGTTGACTGTATGATTGATTGTCTTATGTTCTCTAATTTTGACCAATTTTGACATTGACATTTCAAATGACTGTCTTGTGTTCGAGTTTGACTATGTATGACTTATTTGACCGATGTGACAATTGTGACAAATGCCATGATTTTATTTTGACCAACCTAAAAGGACTAACCTAATGTCTCAGGGACTCATCGACTGATGGCCTTACCTATGTAGCAAATGTGCAGAGACAACGTAGTTCGACAATGACATGGACTGACTGACATGATTGACTTTGACTCCATTTTTAGGATTTTGACATTGATTTGGATGTTTTTGTGTTTTTCTTCAGGACATTTTATGATTTTTAGGTCTTTCTTTAGGACATTTAATGATGTTTTTGGTCTTTCTTCAGGACATTTTATGATGTTTTTATCTTTTTTCAGGACATTTTATGATGTTTTTTGGATTTTGACATTTAAGAGGATCGTGAAAAATGCATATGACTGATGCCTACACATGAGAATCCAAGGACAAACATGATTGTGCCCCTAGTCAAGTTGAATACCAATTGACATGTGATGACAATGTTGTTTGATGTGGGAAGGACGCATCTCGAAACAACATGAGGACAACGACAATAATGTGACGAAAGTATCGAGGTCTACAGCTAGGCCAGGAACATAGTCAAGTAAAATTTTGGATAATGTGCTTGTATGAATTGGACTCGTTTCATTTGGAATGACTTGGTTAGGACTAGATGGGATGATGATTATCCTTAGACCGTTTGACAAGGAAAGCCAAGATAGGTGACAGGCATGAAAGGATATGGGGTGGCCTTGGTAAAAGATAGGAGACATGAGACTAATGGAATTTTCATATGATTTTTAAGGAATATGTCATATAAGGACAATAAGACTATGATGGTCAATGACAAGATGTTTCATGAATAATGTATGACCAAGGATAGGCATGTCAAAAGTTTTCCCAAAGCATGATTTATGTGTGCTAGTTTTATGTCAAGACCAAGGTAGGTGGGAAAAATGCGTGGAAATGATAGGGCTTAGATGGACATCAATGTCATGAGGAAGGCATGGGAAAATGAGACAACTTTCCCCCAAGTGTAAGATTCCACATAGACGATTTATTTAACACATGACGCCTATTTGCCAGGTTTTCATCATGGTACTTGTCCAGGGCGCCTGTTTGCTAGGTTTTCACCATTGGATGAAATTTTTTTCTTTACTATTTTCTTGATTTTTTTATTTTTTGGTGTCACCAAGACGCCTATTTTCCAGGTTTTCATCGGGGTGACGATTTTTTTAATTTTTTAATTTTTTTTGTATTTCTGATTTTGTGGATAGCCTAGATGCTTTAGATTACCACTAACTGTTCTAAATCCACTGACAGTGTCGATGTAGAGACTGGTGCCATGATAGCTAATAATGACCTTGCTGAAGGAGTTGTCTTGTCAGGATTGTAGCACTTGTATACAACTGATCGATGTCATTGTGATCCTTTCTGATATTAGAGTTGGCCTTATCAAAATACGCACATCGCAATAGAGTGCCATGAGAGTCCTTGTGGTAAAGAGTTGTTGCCATGATGTGACATATTTGTGACATGGGATCATTGCACTTTAAACGAGATGTAGGGTTATGATGAATGATGGTAGACGTGGAAAGATTGTTTGGACATTTGGATGAATAACTTTTTATTTTCCAAACTTGGGATGGTGGAAGACAGGTTTTGGAGGGATGGTGTTTGGAACCAACACTTTTATATGCCTTGATTGATGACCATTTTGAAGGAGGTGGACATGTGTTATATGTGGGAGTCCTCTTGTCTTGTGGCTCCAGATTGTGATTGACTTTTGTATTTGACTTGGTGTCTTTGTTTGATCCATCTTTCTTTGGGATCCATTTTAATTTCATTTGTTCACTTGTCCTTTTGTTTGATTCAATGGCCTTTGAAATTTGACTTGTAAGACTTTTGTTTTTGTTGGTTCCAAAGGGGAGGTTGATTCATGATGGAATGGTTCATGGTGTGGGTGGAGGGGGTGTTGGCAGCAATCTTATGACAAGGATTTCTCGTGGATTCCATTTTGATGTTTGTATCTGACAAGGTTTCCCCCAGTATCGAGGAGGTACCACTGGCATCATTTGATTTGCTATCTAAGGAATAACCAAGACCTTGATGTCTGTAATTTTTCTAAAGTTGTATTGGTTCTAGAATTCCTTGCTCGTGTATGCCTAGTCCTTTTCCTTGATATTGCATGCTTTGACAAATTCTATTTGTGATGGGGTATTTGTTGTTTTGAAAGCAAGATGCTAACCCATCATTAGGTATGTGGATATTGTCACTTGTAATATTTTCGTCTGCAAGAAATCCTACTCTGAAAAAGATAGATGACCCTAGTTGATAACGTGTCTTAGCTTCATTGTCATGTTGGACATATTCCTGACTAATATCTTTGGTCTGATCATGTGACATGTCAGGTTCAGATGATTTTGTTGGTGCTTCTAAGGAAATGTCAAAGCCATCATTATGTTTAGTGTCATAGAGTCCCATGATTTTAGCTATAACTTGATCATATGCAAGCATGTCCCTAGTGGAAGATTCCTTTTCTGGAGGAATATCATCTATGTGTCCCATGAAGGCAAGTGTCTCATCATGGGAAGTGTCAATAGTCGAGGCTTGTATAGGGTCAGAAAGTGTTTGATCATGAAAGGCGTAAAGGTCAAGGAGTGGATCGTTTTGGACTTCTTTGTCAATGGTAGGGTCTTGGTCGAAGATGGGGTTGTCATGGATTTGGACTTCTTGGTCAATGGTAGGATCTTGGTCAAAGATTGGGTTGTCATGGATGATACAATCAGAAATAAGTTCATGGGATGGACTACCTTGTTCTTGACATGAGGGTGACATTATAAGGTCATGCTTTGGGCTTTCATTTTGACATGTATCCTCAAGTTTATTAAATGGAATTTGACTTTGGACTATGATAGAATTTTCATGACTAGATGTGGCTTGTGAGGGGGTGACTTGAAAAGGATTAATGATCAAAGGACTAGGATAGGACGTGGGAACTTGGACTGGACTAGTATATGAAGGACTAGGATAGGACATGGGGACTTGCATTGGACTAGTATGTGAAGGACAAGGGTAGGACATGGAGTCTTGGACTGGATTAACTGTTGAAGGACAAGGATATGACATGGAGAATTCGATTGGATTGGTGTGGTATGATGTGGGGACTTGACATGAGTTTCTAGATGGTTGATAAGGCATGTAGACTTGGACGAGATTGATAGGTGAAGGACTAGGATATGATGTGGAGACATGGAATGGACTAGCGGATAATTGACTTCCCTTGTCAAGGTTAGGATAAGGGTGATAATTGGACGTTTGTTGTGAATTACTGGTAGGAGTTATGTCAAGTGACTGTTGATGGTGAGGGTAGACAGATGGAGGTGGCAAAGTATTTATGTCAAAGCCTTGTGGTAACTTATCCCCTTCGTCCAAAAGCATCGCTAGATACCTTTGAGGGTCATGTAAGACTAATTTTTTTACAAAGGAGAATATATCAGGATTTTGCGTTGCAACTTCTATGTCTTTGAAATATACTCGTCCATTTTGGTCTCTTTGTATGAATAGTTCAAAAAAAATTCGTGATGAAGATGGAATGTTCATGGAAGATTGCATGTTCATGTTGTGAAATGGATTAGAAAAGGTCCAATGTTTGACTTGGTTGTTTCTAGATGTTTTGACCATTGTTTGGTTTGTTTCAGTATCCAAAAAACACTTGCAAGCATGATATTTGACTGTAAGCAAGCACACATGAGACAAGTAAAATCCTAAAAGGCCAATAGGCCAAGGGTTTGTATACTTGGTATAGCCCACCGATATACCCCGGATTGGTGATAAACACCTTTCCTTCTCGAGAGTGGATCGCTTAGAATTTTGGTGGCATTGGATCCCCTCCACGGCTCATTAACGTCATTCGAGCACACCAAATTTGAATTCTTGGGTAGTGACTTCCCAAGAACTGCTATCTCTACTCAAGGGGATCAGTAGTGAGTGTCTTCGGGCATGATACTATACCCTGTACTATACCAAACAACAGTCAAAGAATGGTTGGACACTAAAACAAGGGGTATTTAATTCAGACATTCTATTCATGGGGCATGATCCATGTGGTGAGAGTCCCCTTTCGGATCCATCTCGTCGAAACCACACTCATGATTCTTGGGCTTTCCCCAAGAACCCACTTTTATATACCGGCTAGAAGTCCCTCGGTGTCAGGGTGCTACCGGTCTAAGTCATCCTAGGGTGAGTACTTTTTCCCACTAGAACAGGCCCAAGTTCTAGAGTCAGTAACCGTTTCTCTTACACCCAGGATCGCACGAATGCGCAAGGGGAGAGGATACTCCAATATACCAAATCGTGAAGGGTAAAAATAGATAAAATGGGTCTAGTTTTCTGATCACCGAGTTTTCACAAGGTGAGAGCATACTCACCTACCATTTTGCAAACACAGTCAAGCAAAGCAAACATGAAAGTTCTTTTTATGTGCCCCAAAATGAAATGTTTGCTAATCTATAAAAAGACAAGCACATTGTTTTCTTATTTCATCTTTAACATTCGAACCTGCAAACAATGAGTTAGTAGTCTTCCATGAAATGATCTTTGACACACGAATAATAACTTCCACATGCTGCAAATCTTGATTAGTAACAAAAATAAATAAAAATAAAAATTTATTGATAGCAGCAACTTAAAACAGCGATAACCTACTCAAAACTTAACAAAATTTTAAGTGGTAGATATCCATGGAAAGCTGAAAATCAAACCTTCAAAACCTAGAAAGTATTTTCCACAATTCTGCACAAAAAAATGTTATAGACAAAAAGAAACACAGGTTTCAAAAGCTAAATTAAAAAAACAATGATTAGTAAAATAGCCATAACTTTCTCAAATCTTAATGAAATTTAAAACCATTTGCAGTTCTGGAAAGCTGAGACCGAGATCTACAAAACCCAGAAAAAATTTTTAAACGATTCTATTCGCCCATTTTTCTGTGCTCAAAAGAAGGTGACGGGATTTTGTATGACTTATTGGTTGTAACCTGCAAAACAGTTAAAGCAAAAAAGAAAAACACACAAATATTTCTATAGAACGTCGGGTTCACCAATGTAACTGAAGGTAAATTCTAAGGATTAGATTAGATCAATCATATCAATATAAAAGACAAAAACCCAAAGATCTATCGAGTACAAAGGAAATTAAGCAATAACACGATTATACCTGATTGCTGATACCTCCATGATTCCCTTTCGTAATACCTTTTTACTTGTTGGATATTGTAGCCCTCAAATTCGTTGTGCGAGCAAAATCTCAAAATTGTCTAAGTCCTACAACAAGCTTTGAAGGATTTATGCTATGTCTAAATGCCTATGACTATGACAATGTCTATGAAAATAATGACTTCTAATGCCAAATGACTATAATGATTATTAAATTAAAAATGAAGTTGTCGGATTCTGAAATTATGAGCAAAATTGTCTTTTATATTAAACACAATTTTGATTGGACGGATGAGATTAATTGATGACAAGAACCTAAAATGAAAGGTCTAGATTAAGTCTGAGAATCCCTAATTAGGGTTAGGGAAAAATCATTAATCGAATGGTCAAAATAATATCTCAGATAATCGGATCGATGGTGGAGAATAAATGAGATAATATTAATTAGAAAATAGAGATTTTTGAAAATCAAGAAGATAAGATTTGGACTGAAGATTAGATTTGAAAAATCAAGAATCTGCCCGATTACTTGATTTTTAGAAGAATAATATCTTTTTGAATTTAATTAATTCAAAATGATGCCTTTTGTGTGACAAGTAAATAATATTTTTCAAATTATTTACTAAAAAGAGTGAAAGTTAATAAAATGAAATCATTTTAAATATTTTAATTTATTTAAAATGAGAGAAAAGTGAAATTCGTAATTAAATAATTAAAAATAATTATTTAATTTAGAAGATAAGACTGAATAATTAAATAAATTAATAAATTTATTTAATTGTGACAATTAGTGACATATCAAATAAATAAATGAAATTCATTTATTTAATAATCAGGAATAATTAATGAAGAAAGGAAATTAAATAAATTAAGAAATTTACTTAATTAAAGGAAGACTTAGACAATTAATGACGTATTTAGTAAATAAATGAAATTTATTTATTTAATAATCATGAAGAATAAAGGACATGAATTAATTAAATAATTATGAACTATTTAATCAATAGTTGAATGTGGACCAAGGACATAATTAAATGTCTTAATTATACTAGGACGAAAGTGGTAAAAATGAAGCTTGTAGGCCTAGGTCATTTTTAGGTGTCTACAAATAGGAGTACTCTTGCTCACACCTGACATATGGAAACCTTGCTAGGATGCACTTCAGAAGTTTCAAACATCCCAAACAAAAACACAAAAAGGTATAACCTATCAATGCAATAGTCAACAAGTTGTCCAAAACACCTTACATACACACCTAACAAAGCAAGTATTCACCAATGTTATATTACAAGAATGTCCAATAAGCATAGCAGACAAAAGATAATGATTGTTGCCCCATTCCTTTCTCTCTAAATCATTTTGAGTAGACATCACCGAGAGGTCATTGGAATGAGCAAAGTAAGATAAATCAAAAGAAAAGATCAAGTACAAAAACAAGCCAATGTTCTTCATACCTCCAGCCAAAGGGATTTGTTTTGAGGATAAGAATCCAAAGTGATTGCCAAAAGATAATGTCCATTATAGGAAGGATACATCCTAGGAATGTTAGTGGATGGTGTCAAGTTGTTTTGTTTAGGATTTCACCAATAGATGATTCCCATTGTAGGAAGGATACATCCTAGGACATGTTAGTGGATGGTGGAAAGGTGATAGGTTGTTCAAAAGGATATTGATATAAGGTCGATTGACATCTTTGTGAATGATCAAGAATTTGATTTTGCATTTAATTTTTTTTTGTTTTGATTTGATTTTGTGTTTGAAGTTTTCTTTTACTGATTGTTGTGGTTTTTTCTTATTGTTTTACCAAAGGATGAAGGTGACGATTGTTTTATTATGGATGGAACTTTATTGTGGGTGAAAGCGAAATGGGACAGATGGTTTTTTTTTTTTAAATATTTGGATGTTTTTGATGTTTTGAAATGTTATGAGGCTATTTTTTGGATTTTTGAGATGTTTTACGAATGTTTTGATTTTCAAAATTTCCAATGTTTTTTGTATTTTATGATATTTTATGAATTTTTTTGGATTTTGTGTCTCGGGGGCTGATCAAATATTAGCCTTGCCTATGTTTAAGCTCAGAGACAATGTAGTTTGGATGCCATGTTTTTGGACTTTGATATGTTTTGAATGTTTTTGGGTTTTCTTGTATTTTTGCATGATTTTGACAATTTGGATATGGATTTGTGTAATGATATCAGTGCTCTATTTTGGGATCTTGTTGAAAGCCAAGCTAAGGTTGATTGATCAGATTGATGGATTGATGATGATAACATTGTTGAGGATACTAAAAAATGAAAGGATAGTGTTTAACCAACACGGCGATTGGAATGCATATCTTGAGATGATGAGGGATTGATTGGATAACATTGTTGAGGATACACAACAATGCAAGGATAGTGTTAAGCAACACAAGGATTGGGAAGGATATCACGAGGTGATGATGTTTTGATTGGATTTGATTGATCAAGATTTTGAAGCTTGGTTTGGAACAAAAGATGTTTTGGATGATTTGATGTGATGTTGAAGCACATGTTAGATGTGATTGATATTGATTGTTTGGATTATTGTTCGATGAAACATAAAACTTGATAAGGAACACTATCTTGACAAAATATGTCATGGGCTAGTGATTTGGATTTTGGCTCACAAATGCTTGACCAATTTGATTTTACATTTTCCAATGTTTGGATCACCACATAAGTTGGAGGATATAGATCAAGATTTATTCCCAAAGCAAGATTTTATTATCTGCCCCTAGTGTCTAGCAATGTTTGAAATTTCATGGATGGATGCCTAGATAGATGTATGGATGGATGTATGGATGCTCATTTGGACAATGCTTCATTTATCAGATAATGTTGGGTAGGATAGGATCAATGAAAATGACCCATGTCAAGATGTTTACCACAAGCAAGTATGAAGTGTGCACCAAAGCTTGTCAAGATGAAGATAATTAAGAAGATGGATGTAGATGAATGAAAATGGATCGGATAAATGGTTAATGGATGAATGGATTTATTATGGATGAGATGGATAGAATGCTAGATTTATCATTGATGGGATGAGATGTTTTTAGTGCATGTAGATGCTCAATTCTACACATGATGCCTTTTTTCTAGGTTTTCATCATGGTACCTGTCCAAAGTGCCACCATAGTGGTTTTCACTAGAGGACGATTTTTTTCTTTATTGTTTTCATTCCTTTTTTTTAATTTTTTTTAATTTTTATATTTTTTATATTTTTATATTTTTCTAAAATATTTTAAGCTCATGTTGAGCCACCTAGTCATGTCGATGTAGATGCTTTTGTCATAATGTTTCATTGATATTCTACTTGAAGAAGTTGCTTTTCTAAGATACATGCACTTGAATACAAATTTTGAGATTCATGATATACTTTGTTGATACCAGAGTTAACTTTGTCTTTGTGTGCACATCACAATAAAGTGCCTTCTGAATCCTTATGATGAAGGATGGCTACCAATACATGGTCAATGTGATAATTAGATATCATGTGTGGAGGTCTGGATGGAGTGTGTTTAAGAATAAAAGATGGATTGGTTGATAGTTTGGGACCTTTGACTCTCCAAACCTAGGAAGATAAGCAATGATGGGTGGATACAAAAGTGTGTGTGGAATTAGGGCCAACTACTTGATATACTTTGTATGTTGCTTGAGAATCCTGTTGTTGACTTTGTGGACATCTTTGCTGGATACATTTCCCTTTCTTATTTTGCCTCATAGTTTCTTTGACTAATGGATTTTGATAGAGATAATCTTTCTTTGTATTCTTTGGTATCCATGTGTATTTGATTTGTCCATTATGCTTCACAACTTATTTTTCTTTGATAATTTTCTTTGTGCTTTGATTCAAATCTTTCTTTTGATGTTGGTCCCAAGTTTTGGATGGGGTGATAGGTGGATGAGGATTCCTGACGTGGTTGACTATAGTATTGGCATCGATTTCATCATAAGGATTCTTCATGCTCCCTATGTTGACATTTTTTTGAGACATAGTTTCCCCTAGTATGGTGGAATTAGTACCTTCATGCTTTGATTCTACATGTTTCAAGAGATCTTGTTTAGAATGCATTCTCTGATAAATGACCACTATAGATGATGTTATTTCAATTTGTTACTCTATTGACTTTGGAATATCCTGTTTGGTCTGACATGTTTCCTTGAGTGGATAATTCTAGATATTTTCATATATGATGTCCTTAATCCAAATTTGGGATATATCTGATTTTGATGTTGACAACTTAGTTTGATTGTAGGAATCAATAACCTACTATTTTTGTGTAATAATGTCAAGAGAAAATGAATCTTGTTTTGAATGGAGATCATCTGTGTGTCCATCCAAAGCAAGCATCTCATGGGTAGATGGAGGAATATGTGCTATGTGGGTGTGATCATCATTTGTGATGTCTTGTATAGATTGGAGAGTGTTCATTAGATCATTGTAGTAGCCTAGAGATACAAATTCTTGATCTTGAATGATTTTGGAATTGCTTTCAACATGCTTTGGATCAAGTTCTTGAAATAGGTTAGTTTCAAAGGACGGATTGCTTACAAAGGGTTCTTGGATGTCTTCATTAGGCATAGGAAGTGTCTCAATATCCTCTTGATCTTTGGGTGAATTTTGATCAAGTGTTGAGTTGAATATTCCTTCAATATATGTAACCATGAGGTCGAAGGATGTCAATATGTCTTGGAAAGGACCATTGCTACACTTTGGTAAAAGATTTTGATCATGATTTCGAATGAATTTTTGATATATGTCATCTAACTCATTGGATGATGTAGAGGTATTGTCAAAATAATCATTGGTGGAAGGATCATTGATTATAGGATCAAATAACGTTAACACTCCTTTAAATAGATCATTGTTGGATATTGGTGAGGGATTCTTATCATGATCAAAAAGTGACTCTTAATGTATGTTGAGTTGATCTTCAAATGAGGTAGAAACATATTCAAGGTGCTCAGTTATGTATAGATCTTGATCATTATTTTCAACAATTGTGGTGGGGAGATTGTCAATGCTATCACTAATGGTTGAATTTTCATCATTGTCCCCAATAGTTATTATTTTTTTATCAATAAGGTCTTGCATGATATTTTTGAGTCAAATGCAATTTGATATTTTTTGTCCCTTTATTTTCTGAAAATCACAAAGGTGCTTCTCATTATATCATGGTGGTTTCACTAGAGGCTCTTGATAATTATCATAAATGGGGATCTTGATGAGATTTTCTTGTACCAATTGTTGCATGACCAATTCGATTGGTCCCCCAAGTGGTGTGTATTTTTTTTTTGCTACCTTGTGAGATTTGTACTTTAAGTTGGCCTTGTGGTGATTGATTTTGGAGATGTGGTGATTGACCTTTGAGATGTGGTGATTTATCTCTGAGATGTGGAGGTTAGGTTTGTTGTTGATGTTGTTGATCTTGATATCCAGCTTCTTGACATTGGAGATATTATTCTTGATGTGGTTTTGGATGCAACTTAGTGCTTTGGTGACATGGTTTAACCAATGGAAGATTGTATTGATTTTGGGGAGTAGATGTCTCTTGTTGTAATGACTCAACTATTTTGGTAAGTGTAGCAATTTTATCTCAAAAAATTTGATCTTGACTCCCTTGATATAGTTGATTTGGTTTTTGTTCAAGTAGGTTTGGGATGCATACTTGTGGTGTTTGCATGGGATCATGAAAAAATTTATTTTGGACAATGTTATGATTTGGGATGATGTTCAAATTTGGCATTATGGGTTGAAATTGAACATTGTTGTGGTTGGGAATCACATTGCCTTGATTTAGGAAACTTTGATTTTGCATGGTGTTACCTTGACTTGAATCAATACATGGATTTTTTAACATATTTTTTGGACTTTGAACAAATTTTGTATGATTCACAAACATATCTATCCCAAATTTTACCAAGTGTGGTTTTCAAATGTTCATGCTTGGTAAACTTGTACTTGGTATATTCACATTTGGCATCTATGGATTTGGTGGGATAATGTTGTTTATTTGAAGACCCATGCATTGATTGTTACATTGATATATTTTTAGGTTTGGACTTGGATTTAAATCTACCATTAGGAAATTTGTTTGAAATTTTTGATTGGGCATAATCACATTTGTTGTACCATTGAGGTTTGTAGGAGATAATGATCCTATGTATGGATTGTATAAATGTGTGTTTTGATAATCCTTTGGTTTTTTAAGGCTTTTATAGTTTGGTTGACTTAGACCACTCATGATGTATGGAGAAAGTTTATATTCCATGTTCTCTTGTTTTTTGACCTTGTTGATCTCTAAGAAAATTAGGAACAATGATGAAATGAAGGATGAAGGGGGTGAATGATATGGGTGTCAAACTTTTTAGGAACTTTGGATCGATGCTAGACTTTAGGATTTGTGATTGGATTGGTTTTGATTGGATAATGAGATTGTAAACCCTAAGATGTTCGATGTGATCTTAGGATGAACTTGTTCAAAAGGGTCATAATTTAACTAATTGTGTGAGGAAGGATTCATCAACACACACCTAACTAAATAGATGATTTTTATTTGGTTTAAGGATGTACCCAAGTCTAGATGTTGATGTTTCCAAAGCTCTAAATTTTTTTGTGAGATGGATATGATAAATGTTTGGGATAGATGAAGTGTTTTATTGGATCCTAAATGAACCTAAGGAAAACCTTGTTTACAAGACCAAGATAGTGAAGAACATGCTTTACCAAAAGGCCAATGTTTTGCTTAGTTCAAACCCTATGAGTAGTTAAAACCAAAAGACCAATGTTTTTCTTGGAAGATCATAAGAAAAAAGATAACAAGCACATGTGTGGGGTTCAATTTATTTAATCTTGGTTTTAAATGAATTGCTTTTACCGCATCCACACTTCTTGTTTTAGCTTTCAAACTAAATGTCTATGTCTCAATTTCTTTTCATCCCACAAAGTCCATTATGTGGAAATTGAGAAAATCAAGGTGAGGGTTCCCTAATGTTGACTTTAGAAAAATAAAATTGAGATATAAATCCAAATACTTAGAATCCTCTAAGGATAGAATCCCTAGGGCAAGAAATAGCACTTGGATTTTTCAAAGGTATTTGCTCCTCCTAAAGGGTTTAAATTTTGATGCTTATGTTGAATGTTTGTTTTTCCAATGTTTTAGATCAAGAAAATTGTTTCGATTCCAAAGTGATTTAAAATCATATGGATGAAAGGAAATATTTGTTTGGTTCCCACTTGGATAAATCTAGCTATGCCTACTTATAGTGGATGATTAGATGCTTGACCACATAGGCTCCCCTTACAATGCACTCTCTTCTTGGGTCATCCAAGCATCAATACCCATGAAACTCCCATGGCATACTTCTCATCTCTACTAAGAGTCGTAAAAATGTGGGACAACTGCAAAATGACCATTCTTGCACCAACAAATAGATCAATGATTTGGTCTTTCTAAACAAGATGTTCTATAAAGGCATACCATTCATGGGGGGCCATCCATATGACAAGAAACCATTTTTTCCCTTCTTGTCAGAACAATCCTTGTGATACTTGAACTTTCCTCAAGTATCCACACTTCTATACCAATTGTAAGTCGCTTGGTTTTAGTGTGTTCCTGGTTGGGTCATTCCCTTGGGTGATTACTTTTTCCCCAAGGTAGGCCCTCTAAGGATAAACAATAATGAGCAAGTACCTCCGTAGTTCGATCAATCTTCATTGTGAAACAAAGAGAGAACACACGTGATATACTCTGGATTCACACTTGCAATATTTTGTTCAATTTTAAGAATCCAAATGGAAGTGTGTAGGTAATCACTTATACAACTTAATATCACAAAAATCATTTTGATTCTCAAGATGACTGTGAGGCGCAAGAGAAGTACATATGTCTTTTATATGATATTACTTTGGATAACAGATTACAAAACATAAAGGCACATGTTCATTTTAACCTTCAAAGCAACAATGAATTCTTTTTAAGCACCAAAATTACAGCCCAAAAAAATATAGGAAGTTGCCTATGGTTCTTTTCAATCCTTTTGTCTTGTTCTTTCTAAGCCTAAATGAATATTGTTGAGTCCTAAAACTTGAAGATAACAAAGCCTTTAAGAATATAGTATTATACTTGCTCCCAAAGTGTTTAAGAAAACTTGTTACAATCATGTGATAATGCTTTTTCTTTCATTTCCATGCTCCATGATACTTTAAAAATTATAATACAAGCTCCAAATGTTAGATTAAATCAAGAAACAAGAAGATATGAAGGTTAGATAAGTGATTAAGCATAAAAGCCCTAAAATTTAGACCAAGTTTCATTGTGATTTGACATTAGGTGAAAATTTGAAAATCTTAACTCTCTCAAAGTTGATAAACACCTACACCATTGGATATATTAGGAAATTCTACCCCATTTCAAATAAAAAAACTCTAAAAAATACCAAAATATGACCAAGATATGGCCATTTTAAGTTTGAGTGAAAAAGCAAGAATGCAAAGGTTGTTTGGGTCCAAACAACAATGCTGGAACAAAAGTGGTATTATTTGAAGATTCGAGCAGTGCTCTGGTGAAACTAGTGGCATTGTTTGGAAAAATAGAGACTGCAAATGTGTTGAAATTTCCTCCAACCATGTTGTTTGACCTCTAGTGGTGTTGTTTGACCTGGGAAGACAAAAAACATAAAAAAACAATGAAATTTGACCAAAAAATGTGTTAATTTCTTCAAATCCATCCTCCCTCTACTGAAAAAATGTGAATGGTGATCCTAGAATTGCACAAACATGACAAACAATCACACAATTAGATCATTATGCAAGTTATAAACATCATTCCCCATGGAATTCATTTTAAATGCACAAAACAAGAAATAGAATGAAGAATAAAAATAAAAAAGATTTCAAATCCTATTTAATTGAACAAACTCTCAATCCCATGGGGGAATTGGTGCCATTTTGATGTGGAAAATGACCCTTTCCCAATCCCTTGTAAGCTTTAATGATGATTTGATAAAGATTTGATACTTCCTTGGCAAAATTCCTGCATAACCTAGCTATGAAAGATTAAATGTGGATGAAAATTCCTAAGATTGTGGATCCAAATGAGCATGGTAATCTTACATGGATTGTGGATGATAAAATGCAATAGAGGAGTCCTCTATTTATAACAAAGAAGGGTCGATGAGTGAAGAATAGAATGAATGTGGGATTAAAGATGGACCAATGACATTGTGCCACTTGTCAAGATGCTAATGGAAGGAGGCATAGCACATTTTGGTCAATGTCCATGATAAATGCTATTAGATTCAAATTTGAAATTTGAAAGTGACATGTTGGAGGGAGAAGAAAATGGAGTTAATGCCACTTGGCTCAAGGCAAAGGAAATGTAAGAGGCTTTAAATGCCATGTTGGATGTACAAACCCTTTTGGAGGGATTTTTTGAATTTGAAGTTTGAAGCCTTGAGTTTTAACCTATCTAACAACACAAAAAAACTAAAATGCAATGAAAAAAACACAAGGAACACGTAAAAAAATTAGCCTAAGGAATTTTTAACACAAAGAAAAATAGATGAAAGAAATGGTTATACATTCTCCATGTTGTTGAATCCTTTGGTTGGCCCTTCATTATTTTAAATTAGTGTGTGCTCCTTGGATGGATATGCAAGATGAACAATGTATGATGAGATGCAAAGGATAATGGCTAAAATGACTTGGCTAAGTGAAATAAAATGCTTGCAAATTGAGTGAACAAAATGAAAGCATAAGGGTGCAAAATGACTAAGTGTTGAAAATGTCTTAGAAGAGGGGTAATTATAGAGGAATTTGAATTCTTTAGAGAATTCAACAATTGAGATTAAGCCACCAAGTCCAAGATGAAGGGCTATGGTGATTTGAGGACTCAAAAGCCCTCACATCTTGACATGTGGAGGGTGAAGTGGCCTAGGATATGATGATGTGTAGGTGAGGTGGAAGGAGGGTACATGATGTGGCGAAAGGACAAGTACTTTGTAAGTACATTGGGGAGTGAGAAGATTTCTTCAAAAAGGAACTCCTTGTCCCCAAGTGAAGATGAAAGTGACATTTAAGGAATTTTGGAATTCCTCAAAAATTTCCATGGAAAATTAGAAAATGGTTGGAGAAATAAATTTGAATTAAAAATTCATATGCTTGGGAGGATCTAGTGGATAAGAGAGGGTTTACAAAAGGGTGGGAGTTTGTCAAATTTGAGTGAGGTGACAAGTCAAATGTTCTAGAAGTTTCATGGGGATAAGGCAAGCCTTGGAAGGATAAAATGTGAATTAAAAATTCACATGGGGAAGAGAGTGACCTAGGATGAATAAATGTGAATTAAAAATTTACATGGGAAAGAGGGTCAATGCTAATAAAGGAAAATGAAAAGGTTGATTAAAAAGGCATGCTAAATGTGGCTAATGACTTTGATTAGGTTGTGCAAAGACATGATTAAGAAAGTTAATAAAATATTAGAGGCAAGTGGGAGATTATGGAGGATGTGACAAGGAGAGAGAAAAAAGAAGAATTTTAAATTGATTTTATTCAAAAAGATCAAATGACTAAATTAAATAAATTGATGTATTTACTTAATTTAGAGAGGAAAAGGTGTAGGGTAAAGCATTTAATTGTTAAATTAAATACTTTAGGGACTTTAGATAGAAAGTATAATATTAATTAAATAAATTAATATTGACAGAATGGATGAATAGAAAGATGAATTTGATCATATGGGAGTGATCAAATTTGGATGTCTACATTTTTCCCCTCTTCAAAATATTGTTAGAATGACAGTGTTTCGAAGAAAAATAAAATGCAGATGGTAATGGGACTCAATGCCCCAATATGAAAGGGGTTGAATGAGCTAGCCAAATAAGGGGAATTGGAAAGAGATGCCCCAATGACTGTGCCAAAAGAATAGAGGAAAGGTGGTAAGGTATGCCCCCTCAAGAGGGCAGTTGGGGAAGAAAAAGGGGCCCTAGGTGACTTCTCGATAGGAAGAAATGGAAGGTACCATTGGATAGAGCTCAAAAAACTAGGCAACTTTAGTTTTTGAATGGAGTCGATCGGATGCACAGTTTGTAAATGGAGGCCTTGAGAAGTTAGGGAATTAGTTGGAGAATAAAAAGGTTAAATAAAAGGAAAAAATGCCTTTATTTAAAAAAGGGAAAAGAGGGGGAAAAGAGATTAAAAGGTAATTTTTAGAAATTACCTCACCTCATTTTCACTGTAGCAGTTGAGAGAATAGGAGAGGAGAGGAAGAAATCGAGGAGTGACGATGTTGGTGAATAATGAGACAGAGATCATCCATCGAGCGCACAAGGTGCAAAATTTCTACCTCGAGTAAGAAATTCCCTACTAGGTTAGCAACAAAAAACCTCCTTGTGTATTTTAAGCATCTTTAATATGTTTTTGAAGATTTTATTCAAATTTGAACATATGGGTTTTGTTGGCGGGTTAGGGTAAAAAAATGGGTAGGAGGCAATTTTTTTTTAAAAATGTGTAGTTTGTTAGTTTTGGGGGGGCGAGGGGGGAGTTAGTATAGTTGCAGTAGGGCATGGCCACCCTAGGGTGTAGCGTTGCCACCCCAACCTAGGGTGGGTCCACCCCTCATGCAAGGGTGTGTCTACCCCGATCTGAGGCAGGTCTACCCAGTGAGTAGGGGCATGGTCACCTCAACCTAGGGTGTCTATGTCCCACTGTAGGGTGGGTCTGTCCCGACAAGGGTGAAATAGGGAGGGGAGTAAAAAAATGAAGGGGGAAGGAAGAAGGATATCCCAGGGCTGGGAAGAAAGTGAACTAACAGGTTGGTGAATGTGTACGTAGAGTTTGGATCGAGTACATACTCATGAGTGGCATTCAGAGGTACTAGCAGTGACTTCTATAGTGATGATCGGTGTGGCTCACACAACATTGGAGCATGTAGGGTTATTATGTTTTCTTCATTTTATGACACTGAGAGCTCATTGAGTGATGTTGATAGCATTGATAGAGAGATGGAGTTTGGTGACATCAAACTTTCATCTTCCTAAAAGGGAGATGATAGTGACCCTTGAGGATGTATGGCACATCCTAAGGCTGCTGATAGCAGGGTGGTTAGTGAGTGAGGTGGAGTCTAGAGGGGAAGAGTTAGATCACACCATCCCAGTGCTATTTGGATGTGATGATCTACCCATTTAGATGGGGTAGTTGGATTTGGATAGATGTTTGTCACTGAGGATTCCACCACCACCACTGTACCTGTGTGGGTTGATTAGCGGGATATTGTTTCCAGATCAGAGTAGGTAGTTTTGTAGTCTACTGTTCATGGAGGTGATTCAACATATTGTCAAGTGGCGAGAGGTACAGTTCTCATGGGGTTCATGTGTATTATATTAGCTATACAAGGATATACATGGGATCTACCACTAGAGGTTTGTGAGTGACACATATGAATCTTTTATAGATTTGGGCACGGGAGCACATCATGGTGGTGAGGCTGCTAGTGGTGAGGAGAGGGAGGGTGGATGATAGAGAGCATGTTTCTTGGGAGTATGGAGTGGTGAGGAGCTAGGTACTACGTTATGAGATGCAGGGAGATATGGACGAATGGAGAAGGGTGTTGGATGACATGCAGGCAGTGGAAATAGTATGGCGGCCATACATGGATCAAAAATTTAGGGGACAGGAGAAGGAGGAGAGACATCAAGGATTTTTTATGAATAGATGGATCTTGCTTGGGATCTTGCCTCGCGTAGTGGAGGCTCATCGACCAGATAGAGTGATGAGGTAGTTTGGGATGAGATGATATATTATGGTAGCTCCTACCATATTTCATTAGTATAGAAAAAGAGGCCATTGGGAGGCCTGATTTCACCTAGAGTGGCGAGACAGGTGTGGGTGACAGCTGGTCAGGATCCCTAACTAGGGAGGATTGGAGGAGAGCGGGATGCAAGGGTGACACACCATTATCCGAGGTGGTTCTAGAATATGTGATGGTAGAGTATTACACCTACAGGGCCCACTATAGATTCATTGGGCTTCAAATCAGAGGATGAGCATAGACTGTGGGAAAAGATGGGAGAGAGGGATAGAGATGAGCTAAGGGGCATAGGCCAATAGGGTGGAGGTCAAGAGGAGGGAGGGACAGAGGCTACTAGATAGCCAGTTAGGGCATTAAGGAGGGAGTGTGAGGAAGAGATGATGGAGGAGACAGAGGCAAAGGTGGAGATGATGGAGGAGCCAGTGATGGAGGCAGTAGTAGGAGGGAAACAGAGGAGGATAGGGGGTGTAGTATAGCTAGTTAGGGCAATGAGGAGGAGGAGGCAACACAAGAGAGGCCAATAGGAGATCAGGGATGATCAGTAGCACAAGGAGGCCAAAAGGGAGGAGAGAGTTGGCCTTGCGAGAGGGGAAACGATAGTAGGGCAGCAAAGGAGATCACATAGGAGGAGCTAGCCATGAAGATCTTAGGGAGACAGTAGGGCTAAGCAATGGAGGATATAGATGTACTGGGAGAGAGGGAGGCACCTAAGCAGGAGAGGAGGTCCATAGGATGGAAGTTTAGGGTGTGGAGGCATGGTCAACCATGGAGAGTTTGAGTCCACCCCCACTGCAAAGTGTCGCAAGACACGATAGGAGTAGGAGTGCAGGGGTGATGATGATGCTACGAAGATTGATGTAGATGTTCCAAGTGTGGAGGTTTTGGATATAGAGCTACTAGTAGTGATTCCTTATGTGGTACCAGAGGATCCCACTGTACAGCTAAGATGAATCAAGGTGAGGCTTTAGATTTCATAGTAGAGAGTGAGATTACTCAAGGCTAAGCTAGCGAGGGTACGGGCAGAGAGACAGAGAGATTATGGATATATGGTTGACCACTTACTTTCACAGGTAGTGGTAGTGGAGAGGGAGAAGGATGACCTGTAAGTAGACATATAGGGAGTATGGGGTGAGTTGGCTAGGGTGATTTGGGACCGTAATAGGTTATAGGTAGAGGTCATCATATTATAGGATAGGGGGGAGCTAGAGGAGATAGAAAATTAGGGGTCAACAAATATTGGATAGTAGACAAAGGATCTTCGGTGGGAGCAAGATGAGCTTTGTGATAGAGTGTATTGTTTAGAATAGACAGTCAAAGATATGGGGTTGGTACAGGAGAGAGAGGATGACGTGAGGGGTTAGGAATGCATGATGGAGGCAGAGAGAGATGTAGCATAGGCACAGGTGCAAGCAATGGAGGCAGAGAGGGATGTGGTACAGGCACAAATTTAGGTGTTGCAGAGTGAGAGGGAGGTGATAGAGGCACAGCTATAGTCTCTTCAAAGGAGGAGAGAGGAGGTAGTGACATAGGTATCAACTCTTTAGAGAAAGTGAGATTCACCAGAGTTGAGATTATAGGCTCTATAGAGGGACAGGGATGCAACAGTGGCTTGGGCACAAACTGTACCGAGGGAGAGGGACACAATAGAGGTGCAGATGCAGTAGTGGCTCAGGTACAGGTAGCACAGGTTGAGGGTGGGGTGACAGGAGAAGACATATAGGGATTGTAGAGGGAGATGGATGCAGCGGTGGCATGAGCAGTGACTGTGGAGGAGGTGAGAGATCAAGTACAAGTAGAGCTAGCACAATGACGATTGTCTCAAGAGGCATGGAAATAGGAGAGGAGAGCTATTACCAGGGACCAAGATAAGTATCATTAGGAGCAGAATTCCACTTAGGTCCAGGTTGTTGAGTGAGAGGAGAATATGAGAGAGGTAGTATTTTGGATGGTTGTGTACCATCATGTAGTTCTAGATCCAACAAAATGAGTATTCCAGTATGTTCAGTAGGCACCTCAGATGCCAATGCCATCCCAGTCTCTGGGGCATGGACTCAAGGTTTCAGTGAGTCACAAAGGGTTTCTCCAAGAAGGAGGTTAGTACCTGATTCTCCATACAGATTAGATGTGGGTAGCTCATTTGGCAGGTGACAGGCAACTGATTTTTTGATAGGTGCAGGGTGGATGGATAGTACAGAGTTGCAAATATTATTTGCAGAGCCTTGTTCTTGTATTTTAATTCTATGATGTCATATATGATGGACATGTATTTTGATGATATGGACTTTTGGACTTTGATATATTTATATGATATATGACAACCCTTATTGACATCATGTTCATGTGTTGGATGGATGATTTGATGTATGCATATGTTTTATGGTTGAATATATGATGATCATGATGGCATAATGTATGTATATGTTTACACTGGTTTATGTAGATGTTGATATGGATGAGATGATGTTATGTATGACAACTAATGTGTGTAATGCGGGATGTGATGTATGTGTTATGACTTTATTTGTGGTGGACCTAAGTCTTTGTGATGTAGGTGGTGATATTATGTGAATTATTTGGATATTAAAATGAACCTACGATATTTAGAATAAAAAATCATGATTAACTAAAATGGATATGGAAACCAAAAAAATGTAATGAACCTATAATATGTAATGTGAATGATAACTCATGAAATGAAATACAACATTAACATAAATGTCAATAAGGGCTTATATAGGAATATGGGTAGAGGATGAGCGTAGTGGAAATGGAGGATGGGTGTAACTTTGCACCTATCAAAAACCCTTAGTATCTTGAGAAGAATGGGAGATAGAGGGAAAATTATTTGCACAACCAAAATCATAGGGTGAATGCAATACAAAATGATCATGAAATGAAATCCTAATATGAGTTTTCCATCTTTGGAGCACTATTTTTTGTTATAGCATAAGACACCAAGTGCTAGGGTATAGAGGACCAAGGAAAGTTAATGTCTAATGCATGAAACAATCACAACAGGAAAGCAGGCTATCCCAACACCCCAAAGTGACAAAGACTTTGATCAGGCCAAGCATTGAGATAACCACAAGCACAAAGGGATTCCCCAATGTAACACAAGATTGCATGAATCTTGGTGGATACTACATGAGACAACCCAACAGAAAACAACAATAAAATATTAAGATATGCCCCTATGTGAATTAGTTAAAACACACCATAATATGATAGATCATGGAAGCCTTAACTAATTGTAATAGGGAGCTCAAATGATAACCAAAAAGCAAAAGCATCAAAATATCACAATCAATGTCAAAATTCCTTTGCCATAAGATCAAGAGGATGGATGGGGTTGATGAGTTCTATTAGGAAGGATACATCCTATTGAGACCAAAGATGGATACTAAACTAGAATGACCCAGATGACACAAAATATCAGATACTAACCAAATTTCTCGATACTAGAGGATCTTGTTTGTTAAGAACCAGCTAGATAGGGACATGCCTAATGACACGACACAAGACACAAGACAAAAAACACTAGACTGACACACCCTATAGACCTAGGGGCTCGGGAGCTGATCATAGATTAGCTTTGACTACATGAAAGAACAAAGCCCTCATAGTTCAATAAAAGACTGTGGATAAAGCAGAAAGAGGAAAATGGTGACCAATGATGAATAACACAAGACATTATTGCTAGATGAATTCTAGATTTGATTGTGTAAATGTGATATCTTTAACTCAAGACATGACAAACAAATGCCATGGGGACATGAAAGCACAGGGGCAACATAGTTCAGAAAATACCATGGTAAAAAGTGAATAGGGACCAAAATTCCCAGATGATGGAGGACTACAACAAGATGGTCCAAAATTCCCTAGGGGTGGATCAAATGATCAGCCTTTCCTACATGAAAGCACAGGGGCAACATTTGAAAAAATACCAAAAGGACCGACAAGACAAGATGGAAACTTGGTGAGACCGACACGATGGATGATCCTAGATGATGACACGAATTGACTGACAAACAATCAAATGACACAAGCTCAGATTAGGAGAAAAAAGCTCAGGATGATGGATAGCCAATGTGGATCGTCCAATGCTCAACCAAGATATATACTAAGTGGCCAAGGAAGGTATGAGAGAAGATGTTGGGATAGGATGGATGGAGTCATAAAGTAACCAGGACACAAGGTAGATAATGATTAAGCCCTTTACAAATGGCACCTATGATCAAGTTTTCACCAAATTTACTTATCCAAGGCACCACCAGAGGTGGTTTTCACCATAGGACAAATTATTTCTCTTTACTATTTTGGATTTTGTGTTTTTTTTTTTGTATTTTGATCATTTTTTACTTTTTTTGTTTTTTTGTGCAAATAGGGCCACTAAGCGAACTTAAGTATAAAACCTATTTAGATGTATGATATTAATATGATCTTCTAGGGGCTCTCCTTCAAGGTTGGTGAGTCTGTATGCCCTAGATCCATACTTTGCAATGATGATATGTGGACCCAACCAGTTTGTTTTAAACTTTCCTTTCTTATCTCGGTCATGTTGGGTGCGCTGGTTTTCTTTAAGGACAGAGTCACCAATATTGAATTCATGAGGTCACACCTTTTTTTAGCTATGTTTGAGATGGTTTTGATAAGCCTAAAGATGATCATAAGATTTGATCCTTCTTTCATCAATTAATTCCAGCTGTGCAAGCCTTGCAATATGGGTGTCTTCCTCATTGATAATGTTCTTCAAATAAATTCTTAGTGATGGGATCTCAACCTCGATTGACAGGATGGCTTCGACACCATATACCAAATAAAATGGGGTGGTGCTAGTAGGGGTATGGATGGAAGTTTGATATGCCCAGAGGGAAGGATGAATTCAGAGGTACCAATCTTGACCAGTGTTATTAATAACCATTTTAAGGATTTGGATCAAAGTCTTGTTAGTAGCTTCTACCTGACCATTACCTTGGGAGTAATAAGGTGTGGACTAACGATGTTGAATATGAAAGTTTTCACAAAGGTCTTTCATGGCCTAGTTTTTGAAAGGTTTTCCATTATCAGAGAGGATGGTGGATGGGATGTCGTATACACATATGATATGCTAGAGGATGAATTTTGAGATCTAAGTACTAGTGATTTGTGAGAGTGGCATTGCTTCCACCCACTTGGTGAAGTACTTAGTGACAGTGATAATGAAGGTGTGGCCATCAAAGGATGGTGGGTATATCTTACTGATCAAGTCAAAGCCCCACTGAGAGAAGGGCCATGGTGTGAGAAGAGGTTGAAGATCTTATACCAATGTGTGAATTAGATTTTCATGTTGCTAACATGGTAGGAATTTCTTAACAAACTCATAGGTTTCATGTTCCAATGTAGGCCAGTAATACCCAACTTGAAGAATCTTTTTATCCAAGGCCATACCATTGTAATGTGCCCGAAAAACACCACTGTGTACTTTTGTCAGTGCAGTATGGTCTTCGGTCTCATCTAGACACCTAAGAAGGGTTCCATCATACCCATGATGATGAAGTGTATCACAAACAATGATATATTGAGATGAACATTGGATAAAGGTTTTGCATTGGTTTTGTGTAAAGTCGGGGGGTAAAATATTAGCATGCAAGTAGGCATAGATGTCTTGGTACCAAGGGGAAGTGAGACCCACGATGTCACACATCATTTCAATCTTAGGGATGTCATATGCTGGTAGTAAGATTTGTTCGATGAGGAACCCGCATTCTATTCAATCCTTAGGTATGTCAATCAAGGAACCGATTGTGGCCATTGCATCAACAACTTTGTTCTGAATTTTGGGAATCTAATCAAACTGGATAGAGGTGAAGGATTTCTTAAATTCATCAACCATGCATTTGTAGGGTAGAAGATTCTTATCTTTTTTTAGAAATTTTTCATTGAATTGCTTGATAACTAGTTGAGAATCACCAAAGACTCTTAGTTGGGTGATATTCTATTTAATTGAGATTCTTAGACTAGTACAGAGAGCTTCATATTTAGTTATGTTATTAGTGCATGGGAAAGCTAGTCTGAATGACTTTGGAATGTAATCACCTTGAGGGGTAACAAACAAGTTGCATGCCCCCAATCCGTTATGCGTGTATAACCCATCAAAGTATAATGTCCACGTGGTTTTTTTGGCTACTATCAAGACCTCTTCATCAGGAAACTCTATGATTAGTGGACATTTATTAGTTAGAGGGACATTAGCTAACTGATCTGCTATTATTTTTCCCTTGATGGCTTTTCGATCCACATATTCTATATCAAACTCACTTAGTAGCATGACCCATTTATCCATTTGCCCTGTCAAGATTGTTCTTGATAGAAGATACTTAAGTGGGTCTACTTTTGAGATTAAATTCACAAAGTAACTAAGAATATAGTGTCTAAGCTTTTGGGAACAAAAAATGATGGCTAGGCATGCCTTCTCTATTGAAGAATAATTGATCTCATAGCCAACTAGGGTATGACTGATGTAGTAGATTGCTTGTTCTTTGAATGATTCATCATGATGTGCTAATAATTCCCCCAGTGCCACTGAAGTAGCAGAAATGTACAACAAAAGTAGTTTCCAAGGAATCAGAGGCATGAGAATAGGAGGATGAGCTAGATATTCTTTGATCTTATCAAACCCTTGCTAACATATAGGATCCCATTTGAAAGATGTATTCTTCTTCAACAGGTGTGTAAACGGTTAACATTTATCAGCTAGCTAGGCTATAAACATTCTAATAGACTACAGGTTTCCATGAAGAATTCTTAATTGTTTCAAATTATGGGGTGGAGGCATATCCATGATTGCTTTGACTTTTCACGGATCTACTTCAATACCTCTTCTAGAGATGATGAACCCCAACAATTTTCATGATGTTACCCCGAACACACACTTTTTTGGATTTAATCACAATTTTTAATGTTCCAAGTGCTCAAAGATCTTTCGTAGGATTGCAGGATGTTCAACTCTTGCTCTAGATTTTTATAGAAAATCGTCCACATAGTCTTCCATAATAATGTGGATGAGGTCATGGAATATGACAGGCATTGCATGCTAGTAAGTTGCTCCTACATTTTTAAGGCCAAAGGGCATGACATTGTAGCATAATGTTCCCCAAGGTGTGGTGAAAGATGTCTTATGTTGGTCTTTAGGTGCAATCTGATCTAATTATATCCGAAAAAACTATCCATGAGGGATAACATTTCATGTCTTGTTGTTAAGTCTACCAACATGTCAATATTTGGTAAAGGAAAATCATCCTTTGGACATGCTTTGTTAAGATCTTTGTAGTTGGTACATACTCTGACATTCTCATCGGGTTTGGCTACTAGGACGACATTGGAAATCCATTCAAAATAATCAATGGGTCTTATGAATTGGGCCTCCAACAACTTCTCTAATTCTTTCTTGACTAAAAGGGAAACTTGTGGATGCATCTTGCAGAGTTTTTGTTTGACTAACTTGGCATCATGATGGACATATAAATGGTGTACTACCAAAGCTGGATCTAACCTTGGCATGTTAGAATATGTCCAGGAAAAGTTGATCTTTCCATGCTTGAGGAGCTGAACAATTTATGCATATTCTTCTTTTGATAGTGACTTGGCCACATATGTTATTTTAGGATCTTCTTCGGTTCCCAAATTCACTTCTTGTTTTTTTTCTATTAGGATGGATGACTATTCAGATAGTTGTGTTCCTACAAGGGGAAGATGAACATCCCCATCTTCAAGCACCTCATTGTGTTTTTTGCCATCAAATATGCCCTTTGTTTTTACTTTTTTAGGGTCAAGAAGTGCCTTGGGGAGTATTTTTCCAAGTGGCCCTTTTTTATTTTTCTTATTTTTACTTATGCAACTAGGGCATTCATCCTCCCCCAATCCCATAAAGTTGACATATTCATCCAGAGAGACATTGATAGGTGTGCTATCTTGTAGGTCCCAATCAATAAGTCTAGGATGCTTAAGGGAAAGGCTTATGGTAAAGACAGATCGACAATTGAACATGGATGAAAGATCTATGTGATCCATATCATCGTACGTATGTATGATAGACTCTTCCTTAGGTATGTCTTCCTAGGGACCATTATCCACACTAACACTATTAGAATTATTGGATGACATTGTAGGACCTTTTTTCTTTTGTCATATCTTAGGCCTATATTCCATGGAAGCTTTTGTACCTCAATAGGTTTCTGCTTCCCTTGTTCTTCTTTACCTAAACCTCCACCTTGATTGTTATGATTTTCTATGAACTTGGTAAGCCAGGGGTATGATTCCTAAAAGTATTCCTTAAGGGGAGTATCTGGTTGGGGCTCTTCGCAATATAACCACTAACTGATAACATATTTTGGTGCATCTATTCTTCAACCAAGGGATAAAAAGTGCTAGTGGGGATATTCTTGGCACTAAAGGTAATGGTCTTATCTTCTTTCTTTTGTATAGACTGTGAAGGTTGATCGTATGTGTGTGGTGATGGTGGCATGGTTGCCACATTTAGAGCTATATGCATTTCATATTCACCACAACCCTTGTCGATGATCTGGAATTTAGTGATGGTGGAATCAGTGGTGGAAGATGGAGTGGTTGATGTGGTGGATGATAGATGGGAAGATGATGATTGAGGTGGCCCCATTTTGACTCCAGGATAATAATGAAAATGGGGAAATGAGGCTTATAAGGCACAATAGTACTCAAATGGTTGTGATTCATCATAGATAGTGACCTCCTTTCCATTAACTAGGAATTTTAGGCATTGATAAAATGTGGAGGGGACAATTTGCATCATGTGGAGCCATGGGCAGCCAAGGAGGAGGTTGTATGGTAAGTCTAAATCAAGGACATGACATGTAGTGTACCGAGTCATGGGTTCAACCTAGATGGGAAGACTGATAATCCCTTCAAAATATCTTTCTGTAATATCATAAGCCTTGATTATAATGATTTGATTGCTTAGGCTTGCTTGTGTGTATCCTAACTGCTTTATGAACTTTAAAGTGCATAGATTGAGGGCAGAGCCATTATCTATTGAGACCCTTTTTACTTTATGGTGGGCAACGAGGACTTCGATGTGTAGGGGATGGTTATGGTTGGAATTAATGTTTGGCATGTCATTTTGGGTAAAGTGTAACATGTAGGATAGAGCTAGATGTCCCACTAAAGATTGGAATTGTGTAGGATCAATGTCATTTGGTACTTGGGTTTCCTGTAAGGCTCGATTCAAGATCTCTTGATGCACGGGAGAGGACTTAAGCATATCCCATTAGGGGAAATTTACATTAAAAAATGGGCCTCCTAAGGATGACATCATTAGTTTTTTAAGTTATCAAAATCAACTAAAAGATGACATCAACCTATACGATGATTGTCAGAAACCAGGAATCAATTGCTAGACCAAAATACTTCCACAAGAGAGAGATAATGGAAAGAATGCTTGGTATATCAATATGCAAGATTGATTCATGATTGAATTGATACAAATGTACAACATGAGGCTTGCTTATAAAGGCAAGCATGCACAACCCTAAACCTAACTTGAGCTACAAGATAGCTCAATTAGATAGGGATAATAAGATGCAACCTAGGACTTAAATTAATGCATGAGTAAACTTATGAAAGTGTAATTAAATAGTTAATTACACCAACACCCCCCCATAACTGTAACTTAGGGAGAAGAATATAATGCAAACTACTATGGGTCTTGGAAACAAGGCCATGTTAGGTACCCATTTACAGATGCAAATGAAATTCAATCTCTCAAAGAGGAGAAAAGGGGAAAACCCAATGGGAAGAAAACCCCTCTCCAAAAGAGAGAAAACAAAAATCAAGCATGACAAACGTAAACATGATGTATGGAGGACTCAATGATACCCCCCAAGGACTAAATCCATCATGGATATACAATAAATGACCCCCCATAAGAGGGAAGTAAAGAGATAAGATATCCCCCCCATGATGTGTGATCACCTGCAAACATGGTTAATGTCTAAAGATAAAACATAATCCAATGCTTACAAAAAAAATTTCTCCCCTTACGAAGAAGATACACCAAGTACAACTGTAGGAATGATTTCCATTCTGGATAGGAAGTAGGAAGAGGAATCCATATGTATGAAGATTGTGTCTCTAAAATTTTCTCATGTGTTGCCAAGTTCTTGGATGATGAAGATGATGCCACAATCCAATCAGGTACATTCCCAATCACAACAAACTATGACAAACTAGGAACCAATGGAAACTAATCTTGAACAAACTCCATAGAAAAACATGAAGTGATAATAGTGGACCCATGACTATCATCAAATAGGAGAGATAGACTCTCAAATTGGTCCTCCAAATCTGAAATGTGAGACTCCACAAACAAAGAAGCAATGTCTGTCAAATAGGAATCCCAATCAGGAAGACTATCAGGTACATGTTGCAATGAATCAATGGTAGTACTCAATGACTCATCAAAAGAAGATGAAGAATCAGGAACCTCTGAAGCATCTGCAATCTTGTCCAAAGGATCACAAGTATGGGCTATCAACTTTGAAGAATGAACAAGCACATGTGAGCTGGAAAGAGGAGCTTCAAGAGATGGAGAAGAATCATGGTCTCCATATACCTCTCTAATGTGAGTCCAAAGAGCATGAGGACATTCGAAGTGAATAATTATCTCCAAAATGTCATCATTTACATTTTCAAAAATAACTCTAAAGACTCTAGCCCTAAAGCCTTTCCAAATGCCATACTCAACATTTATGCTAGGACAAGGAACTTTATTAAACAAATAGGACAATAGATTTCTCTCACCAAGATGAGTGAAAATTAAATTACTCCATTGCCTATAGTTCCTATTCTCCAAAGTAATTAAGTCATCCATTTACAAAATATCTAGGGCTGAATGAGTGTTGGCTTCTCCCTCTTTATTTGGAAATAAATAAGTTTTATAGAAAACTTTAAAAATTTTCCAAAAAACCCATCATAGCTTTTTTTTAAAAATCAATAGAAAGTTTTTTTTTTTAAACTTGCTCTCTTTTTGAAAAAAACTAACCAAAAATAGGGAAAATATGTCCATGCAAAAAACCCAAAAAATCAGCTTAATGGTCGGCCTTTGCAAAAAAAACTTTCAATAATGCCGATAAATATTGTGAAAGACAATGAGAGATCAAACCCTGTGGATATGCCAGTGTGACAAGCCAAAGTAAAAGTACTCGTACGGCTGAATATTAAGAGGTTTGACTGCCGAATGACAAGTAGAGCCCGATGCGGTTCCTAGTGATGCAATTTGATGAAGCCGGTGAGAAAAGTACCTGGTGATATAAAAGGAAGATCGTACCCATAGCCAACCACTGATGATCTAAAGATGCCACCGAGAAAGGAGACCAGAATAAATATCAACGACCATGATTTGACAAAGGGTATCAAGCTTGAGAATTGCAAACAACTGATGATTTGACAATGGACTGAATGTAGTCTGATGTGCCCGCACTATGTACCTTGACCGATGATGAAGGAAAAATCTTTGTAACACCAACTAAGAGACCACAACTATACTTAGGTGCCAAAGATGCTAATGAAGCAGGCAGATCATGAAGTGGATGCCTTGGAATATCTACCGATGAATGACAAGCGAGCTATGTTATAGCTAAAGGGTCGAGATCCGTACACTGAGGGCAGAATGGGCCGACCAAACAATCCAATGGATGAACATGTACCAGGTAGCCAATGTACCTTTAGTGACAGATCCTCCAATGACAATGACAGCCAATGGAGAATATGACAGAGCAGAGGTACAAATAAATTCGGCCCCTCAATATTATATGGTTGGCTTCTTTAAAAAAAAATTCAATATATTATAAAATCCACAAAATTTTAAATGAATGTTGGATACAATATATTTAGCCAAACATATAAAAATTTTACCCCAAAAATTTACAGATAACAAATACGCAGAAAATATTTTGCAAAATATGAAAAAAAATGTACCGCTTGGGAGGCTGTCCCAGCAAAAAAAAAATTCTCAAAAACAAATTTACCCAAAATGGACGAATTTATAGTTAAATTTTTTCTGCGGAACCTTCTAATCTCAACCGTGAGGTTATCAAAACCCCAATCTGCACCTACCAAATATCTTCAATCCAAAATGAAACCCTCAAATCTGGGAAGGAGTATGCAACCCTGGAAGTTCTGATACCATGTTAGAAACCAGGAATTAGTTGCTAGACCAAAATACTTCCACAAGAGAGAGATAATAGAGAGAATGCTCACTATATCAATATGCAAGATTGATTCATGATTGAATTGATACAAATGTACAAGATGAGGCTTGCTTATAAAGGCAAGCATGCATAACCCTAAACCTAACTTGAGCTACAAGATAGCTCAATTAGATAAGAATAATAAGATGCAACCTAGGACTTAAATTAATGCCTAAGTAATCTTATGAAAGTGTAATTAAATAGTTAATTACACCAAAGTGACATCATCCAAAATAAAAATAAAATTATTTATTTTATAAAATAAAACTTTCTAAAATCTTATGAATTAACGCATGATGGTTAATTTAAATCTATATATCATATTCTATCTCATTCATCTTTCTAAATGTAAAATATTCTTTTTGTTTTTTAGATTTATATTCTTAAGTTCTATTATAGAAATTTTTATATTTTCAAAAAAATATTTTTTATTCTTTAAGAAAAAAATATAAAAAACATTTAAAAAAACATTAAAAAATTATAAAAGTTATTTATGAAGTGTTTTTAATTTTCTCCACTTTTTTGCTTCAACCATTTCTAATCTCTTTTTTAGTTTTTATTTTTTATTCTTTATTTTTTCTAATTTCGTTTTTAATTTTTAATTTTTAATTTTTTTCTATATATTTACACAAACAAAATGAGTGCTCTCATCTCCACCTATAGAATGCCTATCGACATAATTATTAAACTTGTTATAAACATATTTAAAATAATAAATCTAAATCTATAATATGAAATTTGATTTAATATATAAAATAAAATATTAAGTATAAAATAAAATACACTTTACCACAATTTATGTTGAGAGGTGCTCTACAATATTCGTGTAAATATATAGCAAAAATAAAATAAAATAAAAACAAAAAAAAGAAAAAAAAAATAAAACAAATTAAAAATTGTTCTCACAAAAACTACTTAACCAAATAAATTGAATAAATTAAAAACCCAAAAATAATTAGACAATAAAATAAAAACAAAAAGCAAATTGGAAACTATTGGAAGGAGAAAAAGTTGGAGAAAATCACAAAATTATGGAAAAAATAATTGAAAAAATTAAAAATTAAAAACCAAAAAAAAATGCAAAGGAAAGAAATGAGAAAATCAAAGAGACTATGGAAAAAAAGATATCCTCAGCATACTTTTTTAAATATAAATATACTATTATAAAACATATAAATGTGTTTATTTAAATAAAAATACATAACATAATAAATCTAAATCTATAAAATTATACATATATATAAAATAAAATACTAACTAAAAACTAAAATATCTAAAGTTACTTTTACTTTGCCACTTTTTAAATAAAAACAAATAATTTAAAAAAATAAATAATCAAGAAAAGAAAGTGAACTTGACTTTTTTAATAAATTATTATAGAAATATAAGTTACCAAACTTGACTTTAAGAGTTTTTAAATAAAAAATAAATAATGTAGAAAGTGAACTTGAGTTTTTTAATAAATTATAATAGAAATATATGTTACCACTTTTAAAAAATCATGGACTTTAGTTTTTTAAGGAATTATAATAGAAACGTGTGTCCCCACTTAACTCATGTAGTTAAGTAATTTATATTTTTTATATTTAAATAATTTGTATTATATGAGATAAGTTTTTCTTTTTTAGAGTTCCTTAGGAGGCCCATTTTTTATGTGAATCTCCCCTAATGAAAATTGAGATATGTGTGGGAGTCTTTCCTAAGTGATCAAGAATGTTATATTGTGAATTCATAGGATTTTGTTGGGACGGGGTGGATGTAGAGGCTATGGGGATAGTAATGTGGGTTCTTCTGGTAGCAACAACACATTGGAATCTTTGGCTTTGACATGTATCATGGATACGCGGGGTTCTACCTGCTCAATGTAATGGACAATGCCATCATAATTGAGGGGCACATTCTTATAACTTAGGTTATTTGTACTATTGTTTTGGGGATTGTTATTGGATGTGCTTGCACCTTGATTATGGTTAGGGAAGGAATTTTGGTAAATCTGTAATTGAGCATTGGATGATGAGGCTTGACTGGCGTCGACTTGGATATCTCCTCAATAAATAAGATCTTGGACATATGTTTTGAGACCTTGATGCTTATTGGTGGAGTTCCCTTTGATTTTTTGGAAGTCACAATTCTCATTGTCTTTGTACCAATTGGGTTTTGGTTTGGACTCATCAAATGGCTTGGTAACAAGATAGACGATTGAATAGTTTTCCTGTAGGAGTCTATTGAAAATGGTACTTAAAGACTCACCTAGTTGAGTGAACTGGCGTTTGTTGTTCCCCTGACCATTCTAGTTTGACTATTGAGGGGGACGAGGTGCCCCTTGTGGTATTGATATGATGTTATGGGCAGATGGTTGGTTAGAGGCAAGTTGTTGCCTCTGAGAGGTACTAGCTACTTGAACATGTTTAGTGTTAGTGACACCATCATTCACAACATTCTTGTTCTTGTTCCAGTAGCATGATTTATCTTTGGATGGTCATTCTTGTCATGATTGTGTATCTTGATATGCCCTTTAGCTATACGGGCTCATTCAAGGATAGGTCCTTTTTCCACTACCTCGGTGAAAGTGGTAACATAATGCAGCCTAAAGTTATGGGCCATGTCAGCTTGTGAGTTCTCAACAAAGAGAGTGACCATGTCCTTTTCTTTAAGAGGGGTTTTCATTCGGCTTGACAATGCACACCACCTTTGGAGGTAGCTAGAAAAGGTTTCACCCTCATGTTGCTTCTTTTTGAGGAGATCCAAGGTATCAGTGTCCTCTAGATTGAAGAAGTAAGAAACAATTTTTTTTTAAAGATCTGCAAAGGATTTGATGGACCCCTGTTCTAGACCCATGAACCATTCTAGGGAATTCCTTGTCAGGCTCCGCGAGAACAAACACATGAGGTAGTTGTCATTGTGCATAACTTCCTGACACTGGGAGTAGAACTCTTGTAGGTGGGCTTTAGGATCCTTGTTTCCCTTGTATCTATAAAATTTTGGTATTTCGAAGTGTTTTGCAAAGGGAATCAATGAGATGGAGGGGTCAAATGGATAGGGACATATATCTTTGAATTTAAAAGATTGTTTACTAGTCCCGGCTTGGAGATCTTTCAGAGAAGCTTTGATTTCCATTAGGTTTGCATTGACTAGTGATGTAGGAGTCGAGGTTGGTGGGTTGGATGGATATGGGTGGTAGGATGTTTGTGAATCCTATTGAGATAGTGTTTGAAGGCTGATATATGGATTTTGATAGTGAGATGATGATGTCCCTTGTTGGTACGGCGGCTATTGTTGTGAGGTAGAGTACATTTTGGTCTGATAAGGATATGCAAAATAATGCTGAGGAGCATGAATGAGGTGTTGTGAATTAGTTTTCTAGTATTTGGGATACTGTTGTGATTCTTGAGAGGCCATATAGGGTGGTTGTTGTTGGAATTGTTATTGGTTATTATAGGAATAGTGCTAGGGAGGTTGTTGATGTGACATTGAATGTTGCATGGGCGAGATGGAATGTTGTGTTGCAGTTGTGCTTGTGGCTATAAAATAGATGTGAGCAATGATGATATGGTTGGGATGGGAGATCAAGATGGATTTCCTTACAATTCTTGTGGTGGTTGTTGTAATGAAATCAAATCATTATGTGATGGTTGTTGTTGATGAGGCAGTTGAGATGATGTGGAGGTGGTCTGAAAAGGAGGTTGTTGGGTGACAAAAGGAATATTTCGTTGGGATGTACTTTGTGGAGGTATGTTAGATTGAGGAGGTTGTTGGGATGTGAATGGAGGCAATGGGAGATTTGTTTCCCTAGGAGGTGGAGGCAAGGCAGTGAAAGGGTTGCTCCTAGCATTTACTGGAGGTTGATTTGAAAGGGGTGGTATATTCAACATTAATGGCGGACGTTGCAAAAAAATTTGTGGCATACCGTAAGTGAAAGGGTCATTAGGATCAAATAATTGAGGAGCCCCCATGATTGAGATTGGGGCATGCAGAGGATTGTTGATGTGATAAAGGATGGTGTTTCTGAATTTAGTTTGATACCAACCCTCCACTAGAGGCATATTGGGGATGTATGAATCACTTGGTGCATTTTGTGAACTTTGGGGTACATTAGGTGTGGAATTTCCATAATTGGATAGGTGAATGCCTGATGGGGGTTTAACACCTTTTTCAATTAGGTGGGCTAAGATTGCTTCCCCATGTTGTTTGATAAAATGGTTTGTCATTGTGCATTGGTGGGGTTGCTAAAATGCTCTTCGAGTGTGAGTTCAAGTTGGTTAACCATATTCTCTTCACCATATGGTGAGTTTCTCTAATCTTGGGTGTTAGATTGTGATGAAGTGTCATTATGAGGGTCTTGTGGAACATTTGTAATGTTGTTAGGATCTTGAGAGACATTTTCCCCATTGTTAGGATCTTGAGGGATGTTTGGTTGGGAATATTGACCTTGTTGTGCCATTTGTTTCTTAGTTTGTGACCAAGTTTGAATAGGCATAAAAAGGAAACACTTAGTGTAAATGTGGGGATGATGGTTGGATGATTGTATGATTGTACAAAGATTAGTTAGATGATTGGATGAATTTTATTAGAAAACTAGATTGGTTTGTTTGTATAGATTAGATGATTAGATAAGTTTGATTGGATTGATTAGATGATTGGATTGGTTTGATTGGATTGATTAGATGATTGGATGGGTTTGATTAGATTAATATTAAATGATGGGAGATGTAAGGGATTCTAAACCTAGTCAAGAAATCACCCACAGTGACTAAAAGCATTAATTGACCGGATTGATGAACTAATAGATGATCATGGAACTAAATCCACCTCAAGATGGAAATGGATTGATGTGGGTCGAGGATGGTAACTTACGACACCTAATTCACTTCGAGATGGAAGTTAATTGATTTGGGCCAAAGTTGATGATTGATGTGAAGGATAACGATTGAATTCAAATGCCAAGGTCAATTCAGATAACAACCTTTGAGACAAGGTTTGGGTGGTTTGATGTGCTAAGTAGGTTATAAAATAGAGTAAAGTGTGGATTTGATGATGCAAATGATAAGGTTTTAGGTTCCTAATGATGAAATAGATTCGCTAGGTGATGACACGAGCTCCTTGAATGGTAGAATAGGTTAATCAAAAATGGAAATGGGTGGACAGTTTAGCGGAATGGGTGAACAAAGGCTTAGAGTGGTTAAATGGAGGTTTGGAATAGATAATCGTAGGTTCAAAATGATCAAACAAAGGTTTGGAATGATTAAAAAGAGGTTCAAAAGGATTAAACGGAGGTTCAGAATGATTAAACGAAGGTTTGGAAGGATTAAACATAGGTTCAAAATGATTAAACAAAGTTTTGGAGGTTTGGAATGACCAAACGAGGAAAAATTAAGTGTTTAGGGGACAGGTTCACCCCTTTGCAGGGAAAATTTTCCCCTCTACAGTAAGTTGCAGGGGTGTATCTGCCCTACTACAGTAAATAGGAGGGTGTAGCCGCCCCTCTGTGGTAAATAGAAGGGTATATCCACTCCTCTATGATAAACATGACTTGGTTTAGATGGAAATGACTATGACAAGGACTTCAAATGATACTGATAAGGCTAACTTGTCAAAAGTTTACTGGTTTCTCACAAGAAGACACTTCAAACAAGCACAATCCTATGATTAGTGCTAAGGGTATGGCCAACAAAGGTCTTAATCTAGGATGCACAAGGCTTCTAGGGAGTCCTCAATATACTCTCGATACATGAAGCATAATCGTGAACACCAGCCTGTCACAAGCGTGAGTCGGGAACCCCAACAAGATGCTGAAAGGCTCAGATCAACTCTTCATGTCTATCTATGTATCACCCTAGCTTGGATGCTCTGTTAAACATGACATGACTTGATTAGGGTACAACTTTGGCTCTCCCCCTTTATATACCCTATTGTTACACATGGTTGGGATCATCCTTTGGGGTGATGAAATCCCCAAGTAGGTCCCACTAAAAAGAAGGCACTAATCATTTCCAACTATTCCCCAAGCTCACACAAAGTGCAAGGGGAAAGTGAAAACAAACTAATTCCCCCTTGGGTGACACAAAAATAGACACAGCAAGTAGTAAATGTTACCCCCCCTAATTAAACTATGTTCTTAAATTAATGAAAACAATAAGGACAACCTTTAAAATTTGAGCAAATGGATGGCCCTGCAAGAAAATGTTAGCTATTTTATGCTTCATTCTTCATCAATTACACAAGAATATGCTACAAAATGTTAGCAAAAACATAAATATTCTTGCAACAAACAATGTTAGGGGGTTAGAATTTGAAAACGGCAATAAATTGGAGCAAAAACGAAGCTAAAACGGTCATTTTACCTCTCAAACTGTGCTATTTTGGGGCATATTCGCCCCACTGCAACACCTAGGAGGGAGTGTCTACCCCTTTGTAGTAAACTAGAGGGAAAGTCTACCCCACTATAGTGAACTGTTAGAAGACAAAACTCAAACCAGGGCGTAGTCACCCTTCTACAGTAAAATGTTAGAAACATAATTCAAACTGGGGCATAGTCACCCTTCTGCAATAAAATGTTAGAAAAAAAATTCAAATAGGTGTGTAGTCACCCTTTTGCAGTAAGATTTCAGAAATAGAATTCAAACTAGGGCATAGTCACCCTTCTGCAGTCAAATGTTAGAAATAGAATTCAAACTAGGGCATAGTCACCCTTCTATAATTAAATGTTAGAAACATAATTCAAACTGGGGCGTAGTCATCTTTCTATAGTCAAATGTCAAAAACAAAATTCAAACTAGGGCATAGTCACCCTTCTGTAGTAAAATTTCAAAAATAGAATTCAAACGAGGGCGTAGTCGCTCTTCTACAGTAAAATGTCAGAAATAGAATTCAAATTGGGGCGTAGTCACCCTTCTATAGTCAAATGTTAGAAACAAAATTCAAATGGGGGCGTAGTCACCCTTCTATAGTCAAATGTTAGAAATAGAATTCAAACTAGGGCGTAGTCACCCTTTTGTAGTAAAATTTCAAAAAAAAAAATCAAATTGGGGCATAATCGCCCTTTTGCAATCAAATGTCATAAACATAATTCAAACTAGGAAGTATTCGCCCTTCTATAGTAAAATATCAGAAATAGAATTCAAACTAGGGCATAGTCACCCTTCTATAGTAAAATGTTAGAAACTAAATTCAAACTGGGGCATAATCGCCCTTTTGTAGTAAAATATCAAAAATGGAATTCAAATTGGGGCGTAGTCACCCTTCTATAGTCAAATGTTAGAAATAGAGTTAAAACTAGGGTGTAGTCACCCTTTTGTAGTCAAATATCATAAATAGAGTCAAAACAGGGGCGTAGTCGCCCCTCTGTAGTAAAATGGTAGAAACAAAATTCAAATTGGGGTGTAGTTTCCCTTCTATAGTCAAAAGGAGGGTGTATCTACACTTCTGCAGTGAACAGGAGGGTGTAGTCACCCCTCTCCAGTGAACAGGAGGGCATAGTCACCCTTCTGTAGTGAATAGGAGGGTGCAGTCACCCCTTTACAGTGAATAGGAGGGCGTAGTTACCCCTTTGAAATGAACAGGAGGGTGCATCTACCCCTCTTTAACCTATACTAGCAAACAATTTTAATAACAACAAATGTGACGTAAAGGAACCCATTTGTGGGTCCCACCAGGTGTGTCAGAAATGTGAAGCCTTGAGTTTTAACCTATCTAACAATGCAAAACAACTAAAATGCAATGTAAAAAACACAAAGAACACCTCAAAAAGATTATCCTAAGGAATTGTTAACACAATGAAAAATAGATGAAAGAAATGGTTATACCTTCTCCATGTTGTTGAATCCTTTGGTTGTCCCTTGATGCTTTTAAATTATTTTGTGCTCCTTGGATACCTATGCAAGATGAACAATGTATGATGAGATGCAAAGGATAATGGCTAAAATGGCTTGGCTAAGTGAAGGAAAATGCTTGCAAATTGAGTGAACAAAATGAAAGCATAAGGGTGAAAAATGACTAAGTGTTGAAAATTCCTTAGAAGAGGGGTATTTATAGAGAAATTTAAATTTTCTAGAGAATTCAATGGTTGAGATTAAGCCACCAAGGCCAAGATGAAGGGCTATGGTGATTTGAGGACTCACAAGCCCTCACATCTTGACATATGGAGGGTGAATTGGCCTAGGATATGATGATGTGTAAGTGGGGTGGAAGGAGGGTACATGATGTGGAGGAAGGACAAGTGCTTTGTAAGTACCTTGGGGGGTGAGAAGATTTCTTCAAAAACGAACTCCTTGTCCCCAAGTGAAGATGAAAGTGACATTTGAGGAATTTTGGAATTCCTCAAAAATCTCCATGGGAAATGAGAAAGTGGTTGGAGAAATAAATGTGAATTAAAAATTCACATGCTTGGGAGGATCTAGTGGATAAGAGAGGGTTTCCAAAAAGGTGGGAGTTTGTCACATGTGAGTGAGGTGACAAATCAAATGTTCTAGAAGTTGCATGGGGATAAAGTAAGCCTTGGAAGGATAAAATGTGAATTAAAAATTCACATGGGGAAGAGAGGGACCTAGGATGAATAAATGTGAATTAAAAATTCACATGGGAAAGAGGGTCAATGCTAAGAAAGGAAAATGAAAAAGTTGACTAAAAAGGCATGCTAAATGTGGCTAATGAATTTGATTAGGTTGTGCAAACACATGATTAAGAAAGTTGATAAAAGATTAGAGGCAAGTGGGAGATTATGGAGGATGTGACATTAATCATTGACTAAGGGGATGCACATTCTAATCATGAATTAATTAAATTAATCCATATTAGAAAGGGATTATGGAGGATGTGACAAGGAGAGAGAAAAAGGAAGAATTTTAAATTGATTTTATTCAAAAAGATCAAATGAATAAATTAAATAAATTGATGTATTTATTTAATTTAAAGAGGAAAATATGTAAGACAAAGCATTTAATTGTTAAATTAAATACTTTAGGGATTTTAGACAAAAAGTATAATAATAATTAAATAAATTAATATTGACGGAATGGATGAATAGAAAGATGAATTTGATCATATGGAAGCGATCAAATTTGGATGTCTACATGAAGAATATTCCCTTTTTGATTCCTTTTTCAATGAAAATAGAGATTTATTAATTAATTAAATTGATTTTCATGAGAGTTCAAAAATCTAGAGGATTGGAGTGATTAAGATTAGCATTAATCAAGATTTGATTAATTTAGATAGAATTTAGTTGATTTGACAATTTGATTTAGATTTTAGAATTTAAATAAATTAAAATGAGATGAATAATGGTTTAGACTTAATTAAATAAAGTTTTTGATTTCTTTAATTAAAGTGGGATGATGTTAGATTAAATCAAATAACTTAGATTGATTTATTTAATTTAATAGAATGACTTTAGAGATTTAATTAAATAAAATGAGTTATTTAATTAAATAAAGACCATAGGATTAATTAAACAAAGTGATTTATTTAATTAATAGGAGATGATGACTTAATCAGATAAAATTGAATTATTTAATTAAGAGATGAAATGAGATGAATTTAATCAAATACAGATTATTCAATTAAATGATTAGCAAAGGAGATGATTCAGGACGAAATGGTGTTAGTGAAATCAGGATCAAGTGCATGTATATTTTACATGTCAACAGTGTCATAGGGACTATCTCTTATACATTTTCCCTTAGAGAACTTGGCTATATCACCTTGAATGTCTTTTTAGGTGTCTGTCATATCCCATTGACTTACACTCTTCACAATAGTTATAATTCTAAAGTTCTTCTTTAGGAGACCATGCCAATTCACCACTAGATTACCCTTATATCCTCATGTTATGACTCCACCATTTTTTCCTCTTGACTAATAGTTATTTTCTCACTAGAATCTCAACTTCAAAATGGCTTTGTTATGGTCTTTTATCATTTCTTATGCCACCTTGAGAAAAATGTCATACATTGTAATGAATGGATTTTCTTGTGTCTCTTGTCTTTATGATAGTAATCTCAAGACTTTTCCTTTGTTTACTAACCTTTGCATAGTCATAAAATGTATGAGTGGCCTTTAAATGCTTAGGTGAAGTTTTATTACACAATGTGTTCTTATGTTGTTTCTATTGCTTTCTAGCTATTCTAAAGAACATGATGATTTGCATGCTTCATACCATGTTCATCATTTCCTATGACCATCTTGGAGAGCTATATTTGATATAACCCATTATAAATTGCCATATTTTTCTTTAGAAAACCTATACGGTTTGATATATTTAGGTCTACAGTTATACCCCATTATTGTGTAGCTTTCCACAAGGACCTCTTGTAACTACTATGAGGAGTTCTTGGAACTTTTGGACTATCATTTTGAACTCTTGGATTGTCACTATACCTATAAAATTGGACTCTTTTGCATTCCTTTTTGTTTTCCTTTGTCTTTTGTCATAGTGATTAACTATCATTGGTGACTAGACTATCTCCTATCTTTTTCAAGTCTCATGTACTTAGATATTAGACCTCTTCTCAATTTTCATTCTAACATATTTTTTGTCTTATTGGTCTCTATGCTATGTCATTTTATTACTTTCTAACAATACCACCTTGGCACTATCACATGAAGCTTGAAGAAGAATGAAATTATCTTCTATGGCTCCATAGACTCTTAACTATCCCTACTCACTGTTACATTTTTGGCTACTAACACTAGGTTTACTCTTTATCATGTATGATTTTATTTATATCATTTAGAGAAAGATTCTATATTTCCTCTACATAGTCGAATAGGCATGCCACGTATGCACTTAGAATCATCTAATATTCATGGCATCCCCTTCACATGCCACCACTACCTTTGATTGAATTTGGATATATATGCATGATGGTGATCCTCAAGAAACCATGACAAAGAGGGCTATTCCTATTCAATACCATCTTTAGATATAAACCCTCTCTCACTGTCATAGTAGATGCAAACCCTTACCTTTCTTGTATTTTCTTCAGAATGGTATAACAAATAGGGTGTCCTAATGTGTGTGGCCTTTTCCTTATTTCATGGAAAGTCACTATCATTTTTTTGGCACCACAACATGCCCTTTTGTCTTTATCACAATGCATATTCATGATATTTACACTATCATTCAACTTTATGACTATTAATAAGGATTTGAGCTAAGGTTTAGACACCTGACTATGATCACATGAGGATTTAGCAATAAATAGTCCAAAGTAAATTTAAATGCAATATTAAAAGGGAGATATATCAATGAATTAATTGTGGGCCTTATGGAACCATTCTTTTCACTTTTTTATTGACAATGTGATAATAAAAGAAAAAGAACAATGTGCACTTAATCTAATATAAATAGGAACTATTGAAAAAAATTGGTGACTATTGACAAGCCTCATACATCCTATGAACTCACATTTCATAGGACTCATTCTAATACATATTTAAAATATTCAAGCCTACCCATGATGAACTCCTATGCAAAAACTCCTTTTTACTATGTTTTCATATTATGACAATAACAATAGAACAATGCATATTGTTTTCTAGAAAAACCCCATGAAGGAATCTCACATATATAACCCTCTTATGATAGACCTCATCCAATTAGCCTCAGAAAGAAACATCAAATGGCTAATTCAAATCTTTAAAACCCTATCTCAATGAGCATACCAAATGATAGCTCATTTTCACTTTCATGGATAATCCTTGGCTATCCATAAAGAAGATACTATTCTTCATGGAACAAGGCCTTTTTCATCCCTTCTAAGCACTTATCTAGAAAAATAACATAAGATAATCATATCAATTACAACTTCGCATTCCCTTGTGATAGTAAGATGGTTTTAGTAAAGAATACAAACTTGTCCTTTTCATTAGATTTCATGTGAATTTGTTTACATGAATAAAAAATAGTGATCTCCAAGGATCTAAAAATCATTATCAATACTTTCCTCTTTATTATTCTTGCATTACCATGTTACCATGCCTTGTAACAAAACTACCTAACTTCAAAAGCACATTGTATGCATTCTTATGTTCTTGAAACTGATCCTAAGGATGTTGGATTCAATGCAATCTACCTTCTGTACCTCCATTTAAGGATTGAAACAACCCTAATGACCATGGTAGTTTGCAAACATTATGAAAGATACCTAAAAATGACCATGTCATAACCCTCTTTCTTAGAACCTTTGCAAAACCCAAGTTTAATTAAGTTCATATAATAAGGTTTGAAATAATTATTTATTAAAGGTAAAGATGAAATATATTAGAAATGGATAAGTAATTAAATTAAATTAATTAATTAATTCCATAGTGTAGACTCATAAAATTTACTTATTGACGCTATACACCTGATCCTGATTTAATTAACATCACTTTGTCCTGAATCATCCCCTTTTCTAACCATTTAATCGAATAACATTTATTTGATTAAATCCATCAAATTTTACCTCTTAATCAAATAAATCAAATTTATCTTATTAAGTCATCATTACTCATTAATTAAATAAATCATTTTATTTAATTAAATCTCTAAAATCATCTAGTTAAATTAAATAAATTTATCTTTATTTGACTTAAAACTAACATCATTCCTTTTGAATTAAATAAATGAATCTTTTATTTAATTAAATCTAAAATTATTCTCTTCTCATTTTGATTAATCCAAAAGTCTCAAATCATCAAATCTCATCGCTTAAATTAATCGAACTTGATTAAAATTAACTCTCTAACCACCTGAATCCTCTAGATATTACAACTTGCACAATAAATCATTTCTTTTGATTTATTAAATCTCTATTTACTTTCAAAAAGGCATCAATTTTGGAATATTATCCAAATTTAAAAATCCTTCCAAGTGAGATTTGTCCTTCCAACAAGGAATTTAATTCATCTTACATGTCCTTTTTCCTTGAGCCAAGTGGACATAACTCCATTTGCCTCTCCCTCCAACTTGTCATTTCACTAATTTCAAATTACACCTAATTTCATTTATGGGCACATTCATCAAAATGTGCACATCCTTTGTCCATTCACATCTTGGCAAGTGGCACTTGCCCATTGGATGTTGAATGATCCCACATTCTTCCATTTTGCTTATTCTTCCATCATGTTCTTCTATAAATAGAAGGATTTTCTTCTCATTTTGGATCCACAACTTAGAGAAAAATTACTCTCTTCACATTGAGAGATAATTTTATCCATCTTCATAGCATTTGTTATCATCTTAGCTAGGTTATTGAAAATTTCACCAAGGAGTTCATTGTTCTTCATCAACAAGTGGATCAATCTTCATAAAATCAGCACAAAGCTTGCAAAGGAGTTGGGAAAGGGCTAATTTCTACATCAAATTGGCACCAATTCCCCCATGGGATTAAGAGTTTGCATGTTTAAATAGGATTTGATAGCTTTCCTTATGTTCATTTATTTCCTATTTTGAGCATTATAGATGAATTTTATGGGGAATTTTAGTTCTAACTTGCATATAGATGTAACTATGTGTTTGTTTATCATGTTTGTGTAGGTCTAGGATTGGGGTTCACATTTTGGCACTAGAAGGAGGGCGAACTTGAAGATTTCAACAAGTTTTTCTCAAAATATTTGTGGTTTTTTGTTAACTTTTGCATCTACAGGAAACTATGCCACTATCAGTCCAATGACATCATACATCGTCATTATCAATCCAATGGCACCATACAATGACACTTCAAAATCCAAACTATGTTTCTTTTCTTTTCCCACCCAAAAATTTAAATTTTTAAACTCCACCACTAGGCCAATTTTTTTTCAGTATGTTTCTAAACACCAAACTGCATTGCTGACTAGAACATCACAGCAATCATGCTCTCTGGTTTTATTGCAGAGAGTCGTTATCAGTCCAATGATGCCATATAGCATTGCTGACCTTTTCAAACTCCATTTCACTCGCAGACTATGCCACTATGGTGGAGTAAAAAGCTCAAATTCAGTTAATTTTGACAAGTGCTTTTTTTATTTTGGACATTTTGAATGTCTAACTTATTTTCTCTCTGTATTTCATAGTTTTAATCAGTTTGTAAGTTGAGGCAAGGAGGGAACAAAGAGGATTCTTTCACCATGACATCATCATCTCATTGTATTAAGTGTTGTTAAACATTTTGGGAGAAATTATAATCCCTTTTTAAGGATTTGACTACCTTCATACTCTTAGGACACACTAAATTTATTTTGTGCTCTAAAAATAACACTACAAAAGCTTTCATCTTTGCTACAAATGGCTTAAAAAGAACTTTAGACAAATTTACTAGATTTTTTTTAAAGGTTAACAATTGAACAAGCAACTTTCACTTTTCCCTTTGATGCTTAAAACAAATCAAATCATTACTTTGAGGGATTAAAATGAACAAGTGCTTCTATGTTTTGTAATCCCTTACCCAAAATAATATCATCTAAAATATGTATGCACTTCTCTCACACCTCACGATGATCTTGAGAATCAAAAGGCTTTTTGTGATATTAAGTTGTGTAATTTATTGCCTCCACACTTCAATTTGGGATTAAAATTGGACAAATCTTGTGAGTGTGAGTGGAACATATCACGTGTTTTCTCTCTTTGTTTCTAAACAAAGATCGATCAAACTACGGATGTGTTTGCTCACTTTTGTGTTATCTTAGAGGGCCTGCCTTATGGGAAAAAATTAATCACCCATGGGAATGACCCAACTAGAAACACGCTAAATCCAAGTGACTTCCACCCAACAAATAAGTGTGGATAATTGAGAAAAGTTCAAGTATCATGAGGATTGTTCTAATGAGAAGGGAAGAAATGGTCTCTTTCCACATGGATGATCCCCCACAAACAGAATGCCCCTACCAAAACCTTTGTTTAGAAAGGCCAAAATCCCTATCTATTTGTTGGTACAAGAATGATCGTTTTGAAGTCGTCCAACATTTTTACAGCTCTTAGTATAAATGAGAAGTATTCCATGGGAGTTTCATGGGCACTGATGCTTGGCTGACCTGGGAATAGAGTGCACTTTAAGGGGGAGCCTATGTGGTCAAGCATCTAATAATTCACTAAGAGTAGGCATAGTTGGATTCGTCCAAGTGGGAACTCAACAAATATTGTCTTTCATCCATAGGATTGTGCATGATTTTGGAAACAAAACAGATTGCTTGGTCTCAAAACATAGAAAAATAAACATCCAACATGAACACAAAATTTCAAAACCTTTAGAAGAAGCAAATATCTTTGAACAAATTCATGTGTTGTTGCTTGCCCTTGGGATTCTCATCCTTAGAGGCTTCTAAGCATTTGGATTTTATCTCAATTTTCTCCTATTAAAGTCAACATTAGGTAAATTTTGCCTCGATTTTCCTTGGTTTCCACATAATGCACTTTGTGGGTTAAGGGGAGATTTGAGACATTAGACATCTAGATTCAAAATCTAATCAAGAGAGTGTGTGGTAAAACAAAGTCACTAAGAAAATATAAAACAATTGGACCTCACACATGTGTCTTCTCAAATGATTTCACCACAAATCAAGATTTGGAAACCCAAATCCAAGGTTCTTAGTCCAAAATATCACCAAAAGCATCTCTCAACACTCTACAAATTCAGACAAATATTTCTTTTCAAATTTTACAAACGTGCATCAAGAAACAATCCTAATTTGTATGAGTTTTATTATCAACAAAATCCGAGTCTCTTTTGGCAATTTGAACATCTTGTTTAGAGTAAAGCATGTTCTTCAAAACCGAGGTCTTGTAAACAAGATTATTTTTACGTACACATAGGATCAAATTCAAACCATCATCCATCTTTAAAAATGTTAACCAAAATAATCTCACCAATAATTCTTGAAAATATTGAAAGCATCCTTCATGCTAGGATTTTTAGCAAATCCATGAAATCAAAATCCTTGAAACAAAATCCATGAATCCTTGAATCAAATGTCAAAACATCTTATTTGGCTAGGTATGTGTAGATGCATCCTTCTCCATGTACTTAGCCATATTATCATCAAAATCATCTTGTTTGGCTAGGTGTGGGTAGATGCATCCTTCTCCCTACATCCAATCAAATTATCATTTTGTGAGAAAATCTATCCCATAGATAAACATCCAACATCTTGGGGTCCATTTGATCATTATTCAAACCAATCCAAGAATCCAAGAATCCAAACCAAAATCAAGGTCGAATCCAAGAATCCAAAATCAAAATCAAACCAATCAAAATCCAAGAATCCAAGAAGCCAAAAAGTCCCAAAAGTCTAGTATCTTCTCAAGATTTTCTAAGAATTCAATCATCCATACAATCCATCTCTCACACATCTTTCATCATCACATCTTTCATCTTTAATCATCCTATGTTTTCTCTTTTTGGCTTCATTTTATGGCTCAAACAAGATCGCAACACGAGAAGAGCATGGAGAACAACAAAGAAACATCAACTTCAAGTGACCTAAGTCAAACCACAGTCGAGTTCAATCATGTTGGACCAAGCAACCCACTACCTAATCTTTCTCTCATCATACAAGATCCTCAAGATGAAGGGAAAGTGGAAGACATCACCAACTCGGGGATGACCCAAGATGAGATTACCAAAATCCTTCAAAACCTCAACAACCACAAACTTGTCAAAGCCATGATAAGATTAAATCCTTCATAATACATGCTTGAATTGGTGAAGGAAGGAGCTAAACTGCCTCCTGATTTCTCTATGAACACTATTGTGGATAGGCCTTTTATGTCACTTGTACCATTCACCTCACCCACTCAAAGTATCATCCAACCCATTCTGCAATCCACAACATCCATTGCCGCCACACAACCTATTGTTAACAAGGGGAGCATTTTGCTCAATGCCCTTCAAAAACATCACCTTATCAATACCTAGAACTTGGATGCCAATACCGTCATAGGTACATCAAGTACCACCCCTCAAAATCCACTCCACCAATATTTCCCACCCACATTCCATGACACCAATGACACATCTTTTCACACAACACATGTGCATGCTCTTGATGCCCACATTTCCTTACCATTGATACAAGTAGGACTTTTTGAACTAAGTGGACTTTTTGGGGCCTCATCTTCATTTGTTCCAAATAAATTTCCACCAATTTCATCACTACCTCCCCCAATTTTTCCACCATTTCCAACATCAACATCATTTCTTGGTTTAGGGCTTCCCTCTTTACCTAACACAAATCAGTAAATCTAGGTCAATCCACCGATCACCAATCAAATCATTATATCAAATCCTCTAAGTGTACCATTAATATTGCAACAATAGATGGTATCCAACCAAGCAACAACATCAATCCCCACAAATCAAAACATGGTCTCTCAAGGGCCTAACACCTCAATCACACCAATCACTACCACCATCACTAAAAACACATCTCAACCACTCGTCACTGCATCTGACACAATTCCAAATCCACCACCACCATTTTCAAAACCAAATATGGCAAGCCAGTACAACATCACACTACAAGATCACCAAGCTTACCAAAAGGCACTTCAATAGTACCAAGCTACTCAACAAGCAGTACAAGCCACACAAGTGCTCAGGCTACTGAAGCCTCTCAAGCCACTCAGGAAGCACAAGCCCAAGCATTTTTGCAAAAATAAGGACAACAAGCAGTGCAAGCCCAAGTGTTGCTGCAACAACAACAAGCCTTGCAAGCAACAAGAGTGCCTTAGGTTGCACAACAAGCAACACAATCTCAATGAGTACAACAAGCTACCTAGGTGCAATCCCAAGTGTTGTTGCAACAACAAGCTACTCACGCTGCTTAAGCTGCTCAAGCTTCCCAAGCTACCCAACAAGCACAAGTGCAAGCGCAAGCACAAGTATAGGCACAAGAATAGTACCTCGCACAACAAGCCACTCAACAACAAGCATATCAACAAGTGTTGAAGCAGTACCAAGAACAACAAGAAGTAGCCTAGTTACAAGCCCAACAACAAGTGTTATTAGCTCAATAGTAGCAAGCCCAAAAAGGCATTATTAGTGCAAAAACAACTGGACCAACAACAAGCGTTGTTGGTATAGTAGCAATTACAAGCATGATTTTGGCACAACAATAAGTGCAAACACCCTCCACCAACACACCAACCAATCCACCCATCCCTCCAATGACTCAACCACCTTAGAACTCCTTCATTCCACCCCCTAATTTGCAAGACAATGTATCAACACAAATTAAATTCCTTTCACAATAAGTGCTCGATCTTCAATCAAGGAAAACCACCAAGCCACAAAAGAATTTATGACCCTACCTATTTGATAGGAGAATTATCATGATATCATTCCCAAAGGGATTTGAGATCCAAAAAATTGATAAATATTATAGGATAGGGAACCCTAAAGATCACATCAGGGAGTTCTAGGTATATTGCATGGAATTTTCCTACAACGAAACATATTTGATGCAACTATTCCCTAAGAGCTTGGCAGGCCCCACCATTGACTGGATCTCTCATCTCTTTGAAATCAAAAAAAATTAGGAAATTATGGACGCATTTTTCCAAAACTATGCTTTCAACATAGCCATAGATGTGAGCCTTGAAGAACTATCAGTTATGAAACAATCCAAAGAAGAGACATTTGCTTCATTCTTGCAAAGGTGGTGATCAAATCCCAACAAAAGCAAATGGGCCATGCTCAAAGAATAGAAAGTTTGCACCATCATTGCAAATCTTGAAGGACTCTTGTCCTTCCATCTCAAGATGAAATGCATTACAACCTACAATCATCTAATCCCTAAGGCGCTCAACATCAAATGAGCCCTTATCTCATAGGGAGGAACTCCATCTTATCAAGAAAGCCACCCATCCACCAGCTATAATGAAAAACCATGCACATGGGTGAAGAACAAAAATGTTACCAACGATGGTGTTGTTGACACAAAATTTGTCATCAGTGCACCTCGAAAAAACACACAACCATCCCAACAACAACCCCAAAATAACAATCAGAATAATTGATAAGCTAACACTATGACTCAGTAGCTAAACAATCAAATAGTCAAAAACATAAAATATCAAAGGGGACCACCCTAACAAAACAAGAACTCCCCCAAGTGGAAGTACACAACCCTTGGGGAATCGGTTGAATCCACCATGAAGAGATTGGTGGAGGAAAGACTCATCACAATCCCCACCTACAAAAACTATCAAGAGCCCTTGGTAAAACCACCATGGTACAATGAAAATCACCTTTGTGATTTCCACAAAATCAAGGGACATGCAACTGCCAACTGCATGAGGCTCAAAAACTTGATTCAGGACCTCATAGATGACAAAATCATAGATGTGGAAAAACCAATGGAAATCAAAATCTCAAGATCTACACAAATTTGATGCCCAATCATAACAACAAGGGAAACAATAACAATGATAAGGGAAAAGGGGCATTCAAAAGTGTAAATCATGTGTACGACCATGCCATTGCATCTTTATATAAGTACTACACTGTTATCACCATCAAAGGAGCCCAAGTTGATTGTGAAGTCACCACAAGAGGCAGAAAAATCACCATCGTAGGACCATCTCATCCAAATAGAGCATCCACTTCCAACCCAAGATCCATTCCCAGTGGCTATAATTTCCTCGACCAATTAAAGAGAATGCCAACACAAATCTCCATTATGGAGTTGTTAAAAATCTTACCAGCCCATTAAAAGATCCTTGAAGAGGCCTTGGCTTCATCTTTCATCCCCACTGATCTTGATGTTGATCATTTCCAAGCTATGGTCTCACATCTCACCACACCTCACCTTCTAACTTTCTTAGAGCAATATCTTATGACACAAACATCTCACAATCACACATTTCATCTTGAATCTTACCTCCATAAAAACAAGGTCAAGAGGGTCTTGGTGGATGGAGGTGTAGTGTTGAACATTTGTACCCTTAAATTAATGAAAATCTTGGGCTTCTCTGATGATGTTGTCAAGAAAGGAAAGGGCATAACCATCATATCCTATGACGATCAAGAAAGGGTGTCTTGGGGCACCATCCAACTCTCTATTCAAGTAGGGTCAGCCATCATGGAAACAACTTGTCAAGTCCTCAACCTAGAATTTCCTTATAATATCCTTTTGGGGCGTCATTGGATTTAACGGGATGCAAGTTGTCACTTCCACCTTCTACCAATGCATAAAATTCTTGTACCAATGCCAAGAGGTCACCATCCATGGTGATCCTAAACCATTCTATTATTGCAAAAATTTGGAAGCAAAATATTACAAAATCCCCCAAGTGCCCAAGAATGATGAAGGCCCTTCAACACCATACATAGAGCCATCCACTCTCACCTCCACTTCTATGACAAAGACACCCGACATTCTCACCATATCTGACATCAAGGTCATAATATAAGATAATGGGTGTGGGGATTACACCATTCAAAATAATTCTTTCATGGTAGGAGAGTTACCACAATCTCCTAGATCGTGTGGCCAGCCACAACCTACTAGCACTCTACCCCAAATATTCACAACAGGCCCCTCTAACTTCAGGAGTTGGGGAGACTTGGGTTGAGAAGTAGTAGAAGAAGACCCATCCAGAATTTTGTACCAAAACAACATACCTGCAGCCAACCTTCCTATGCATGACAACAACAAAGGGTTATAAATGATGCTCTCCATGGGCTATAATAGAAATAAGAAAATTGGTCGAAATGATAATGGTCTTTTGGAACCCCTCATTGTTGAGAAATGCATGAGGAATCTTGGCCTTGGTTTTACTCCTCCTAGGGTAACCATACGTGGTAGAGCCATCCCAGTTAGAAGGTACAAAACACCTTCTTAGGTATTAGTATTATCCCCTAGGTCATCAGTCGCTGCCCAATGCTTACCAATATCTATAGGGTTGCCTTTAGACAATTTCACCTCCGACATAACTAATGTGTGTAGTAGTGAGGATGATTAACCCAAGAGAGGCATACCTACATTATTCAAAGACTTTGGCCTCTTTATGATTATCACCCTATCTTTTGAGTCTGAAAACCAAGCCAATGAGATAAAACTAGTCTACCCCTAGCTCATCGATTATGAACAGTGAGGACCACCAATTCTAGACACATTCAAAAATGATGAGATGCTCTTGGAATTCATGGGATGAGGGATAACATCCCATGTGGGGATCACAAGGTAGGATTTTTCATCGATCTAGACATGCATGCATATTATGGGGAAATGATTGAATCGCTTATTCACAAAAGTGAAAAACTAAGAATAATCTCTAGGTCTTTGAGTGAAAACCACATTGTGGCACTCTCAGACCTGAAAAAAAGTAAAAATAAAGGATGCATCCAATGACGAAAACCTCTCTGATGCACCCAAGGATGGGGGATTCAATCTTCCTCTTAGTGCTCTACATCAAGAAAAGTCAGTGGTTCTAGCTGAGAAATGCAACCCAATCAACTTGGAGACAAAGCAAACTTTGTGCATCACATTTTATGTAGATTCATTACTATCAGAGAAATAGGAGCTCCTAGCTACCTTTTTGAGAGAAAGGAAGGTTAACTTTGCATGGACCTATGTTGACATGCATGGGATTGATCCAAAGATAGTGGTCCATCATCTAGAAATATACCATGAAGCCAAACCTGTGAAACAAAAGTTAAGGAAAATGCATCCTCAGATTGCCTTGTTGGTCAAAATGGAATTGAAGAAGCTACTTGATGTAGGATTCATATGGTTGATCGACTACCCAGAGTAGGTATCTAATCTAGTACCTATTTCTAAGTCCACTAGGGGAATCCGTATCTACACAAATTTTAGGGACCTAAACAAGGCATGTGCTAAAGATGACTTCCTGTTGCCTAATATTGAGATGATTGTAGACACAGCTGTGAGACATGAGATGCTCTCACTGATGGATGGTTTCGCTGGGTACAACCAAATCATGATTTCCAAGGAGGACCAACAAAAAATGGATTTTACTTGTCCATGAGGAACATATTACTAGAATATGATGTCGTTCAGCCTAAATAATGTTAGAGAAACCTAATAGAGGGCCATGACATTGATCTTCCATGACATGATCCATAAAACTATGGAAGACTATGTTGATAGCATACTAGAAAAATCCAGAAAGAGGAGGGACCACATAGCAGGATTAAGTGTCATCTTCAATAGGCTTGAGAATACAAGGTCCATCTAAATCCAAAGAAGTACATATTTGGCATACAATCAAGAAAGGTGTTGGGATACATTGTTTCCATGAGGGGTACTGAAATAGATCTCACCAATGTAAAGGAAATCCTCGAGATGGAGGCACCTAAAACATTGAAATAGCTAAGAGGCCTACAAGGCAGACTCCAATCAATCTGTTGGTTCATAGCTCAATTAGCAGATAGGAAAATCCCATATTCTTGACTACTCCAATAGGGGGTAGTATACAAATGGGATGAGAAATGTGACCAAACCTTCAAAAAGATCAAAGAATATCTACTCACGCCTCTGGTTCTCATGTTTCCAATTCTAGGAAAACCTCTAATCCTCTACATATCAGTAACAGTGGTAGCTCTTGGACTCTCCTAGCTTAGCATGATGAAAATGGAACAAAGAGGGCCATCTATTATATCAACTGTACAATGGTAGGGCATGAGTTAAACTACTCATTCATTGAAAAATCCTATCTAGTAGTAGTGTTTTCCTTGCAAAAGTTCAGACACTACATGTTGGCACACAAAATCAAACTCATCACCAAGATCGACCCCCTCAAGTACCTACTATCCAAGGAAATGTTCATAGGAAGGATGGCCAAGTGGGTCATGATCTTATCTAAATATGACATCGAGTACATGGAACTGAAGGAAATCAAGGGCCAAGTGATCATAGATTAGCTTGCAAAAGCACCCATGTATTTAGAGAATCCACTTATATCGAAGTTTCCTAATGAATCCATCTTCAACTTAAACATAGCTAATTATAGGAAAATATACTTTGATGGTTCCTACATGCAGCATGGATTAGGATCTGAAGTCTTCTTCATCACCCTATAGGGGAACTACATACCTAGATCCTACAAGTTGGAATTTCCCTGCACTAACAACATTGTAGAATAGGAGGCTCTAACCATAGGTCTTAGAATAGTAGTGCAATGGCACATCATGGCTCTCAAGGTATATGGAGATTCACAATTGATAATCAATCAAGTGAATGACAAGTACCAAACAAAGGATGATAAGCTAACTCCATACAAAAATCTGGTGGAGAGTCTCAAGGAGTCATTCATTGATATCACATTCAAGTAGATTCCTAGAGCAAACAATAGAGTAGAAAATGCCATGGAAACAATTGGATCCTTACTAGACATCCCTTGCAATGTCCTAAAGCATGAATTCCTAGTAGAGTAGCTTCTTGTACCAGCATTCAAGGTACCAGAGTCAGAATTTTTGTGTGAAATCATTGGTCTCGGTGATCCTTGGTACCATGACATTTACACCTACTTGTGAATAGGAGTCCTCCCTGCTGACTTACCCTCAAGCCTAAAGAGAACTTTCATCAAAAATACATCATGCTTTGTGATCCTAGGAGATACCCTATATCATAGGAGCATAGAAGGAACCTTGTTATGGTGTCTGAATCTTGAGGAGGCCTTGACCATTTTAACTAAGGTGCATAATGGAATTTGTGGTTCACATTCGAGCGATATGACCTTGTCCAAGAATTTACTAAAAATGGGGTACTACTGGCCCATAATGGAAAGGGAAGAACATGACTACATCAAGAAATTATTACAGTGTCAACAACATGGAGATCTCATCCATGCTCCAGCTCAAGAACTTCATCCCATCATCACACTATGGCTCTTTTCCTAGTGGGGGCTCAATCTCATTGAAAAAATAACCCCTACCTCATCCAGTGGTCACAAGTTTATCATTACCACCACTGAGTACTTCATAAAGTCAATGGAAGCCATACCCATGACCTACATAACTAGAAAGCAAATATCAAAGTTCATCCTAAACTACCTCATATGCTGCGACGGTGTCCCACAAGTTGTTATCTTAGGTAATGGGACACCATTCAAAAATTAGAATGTTTGTGACCTATGCTACAAATTCAAAATCCAACATCACTTTTCTATGCCATACTACCCTCAAGGGAATGGCCAAGCTAAGGCCACAAATAAGACCATACTAAAAATATTGAAAAAGATGGTCAATGAAGCTGGCCACAACTAGCATTTGCAATTAAATCCTTCCCTCTAGGCCTATCACACAATTATCTACACACCCACAGGTGCCACCCCATTTTCCCTGGTGTATGGGTCAGAAGCCATATTACCCATCAAGATCAAGCTCTAGTCACTAAGAATCTCACTGGAAAACCACATCACAAATGAAGAGTATTGGGTTTCATGACTAAACAAGCTAGATTTACTGGACGAGCAATGTCTAAATTCCTTGAACCATCTACAGGTTTACCAAAACCACCTCAAACAAAATTACTGCAAGAAAATTAGAATCAGGACCTTCCAGGTCAGAGAACTAGTACTAAAATAAAATCAGAAGAACATACCCAATTCAAATAGCAAGGGAAAGTTTGAGCCTAATTGGTTAGGTCCATTTATCATCACAACAAGCTATAAGTCAAGGGAATATTGGTTGTCAACACCCAAATGGGAACATTTGTAGGATCCCATGAACAACTCCCATCTCAAAAAAAATTATGCCTAATCTTACAAGGTATAAAACCAAAAATACAAAAACATGAAGAAAAGTCCTAAAAAAATGGTCACCTTGATGAAAACTTGGCAAACAGGTGTCTTGGTGACAACAAAAAAATAAAAAAATCCAAAAGAATCAGAAAAAGGATTGAAGAATAGTAAAAAGAAAAATCATCCTCTAGTTAAAACCACCTTGGTGGCACTTTAGGCAAGTACCTTGGTGAAAAACTAGCAAATAGGTTCCATGTGTAAAATAAGCACTCTCAATCCACCTTGGTCTCCATGACTTGCTCTGCATCACTCATCCATCTATCACATTTCATCTACATCCTTCTATCACCCATCCACATCCACACCATAGCTTGGTTTTGTGTTCGTGTCATGATCCCTCCTAGAGCTACTTGGCCCATTTCAAAGGTTAGTTTGTCCTGACTATATAAGAGTATTCTATCGCATCATGTTGGGGGCATGTCCTACATTGGATAGGATTCATGTACATTTTTGAGGTCTTTAAATCCAAAAATCCAAAAACATCAAAAAATCAAAAAATCCCAAAAACATCAAAACATCAAAAAATCCAAACACATCCAAATCATATCAAAAATCCCAAAAATAGGTCAAAAAATCAAAAAAGTAAAAAAAAAAAGACAAATTTGTTTGTCGAACTATGTTGTCTCTGGCTTTGAACATAGGGAATGTTGATCTTTGATCATCCCCTAGGACATCTAGGTTAGTCTTCTAGGATTCCATCATAATAAACTGACATTTCATCATGTTTATATCTTCATCTGTAAATTGGTCGGGTCGTTAGTTGAATTACGTGGTCTGTGTGTGTATAACATAGGCAAGAATAATATGTCGATTAGCCCCCTAGACCCCTAGGATAGGTCTTTAGGTTAGGTCTTTGGTCAAAATATTAGAAAATCTAAAAAAAAAAACATTGGAAAATCTCAAAAATACCAAAAATAGCCTCAAAACATTTCAAAAAGATCAAAAACATTCAAAAAACCCAAAAAGTTCATCCATCTGTCTCATCTCACTATCACTAGCAATAAAACATCCACCCTAATAAATCACCATCACCCTCAACCTTTGGTAAAACAGTCAGAAACAAGGCTAGCAATCAAAAGTGAAAACTTAAACATCAAAGTCTCAAGCCTGAATTAGTAAGTAAACAAGTTGGTCAATTTTCCGTATCAATAGCTTATCATCCAATCAATCCAATCATCATCTAATATAATTGTGTCCTAGGATGCATCCTTCCTATAATGGACATCAACATTAGGCATCACCGTAGTTTTAGTCTTGGCTAGCAGTATGAAGAACATTAGCTTGTTTGTTTACTTTATTTTATCTTGTTGGATTGATCTTATTGTGCTCATTCCAAGGACCTCTCAATGATGTCTAAATGAAATATTTAAAGAGATAGGAATGGGGAAACAATCATTATCTTTTGTCTGTTGTGCTTGTTGGATATTCTTGTAATATAACTTTGGTCATATGTGCTTTGAATGTCTTGTTGACCACATAGGAAGACTTTCCTTTCTATGTTTTGGTCCAAGATATTTGATATATCTAAACTACACTCTGAATAGGGTTCCATATGCCAGGTGTGAATAGGGGTACTCCTATCTTATTTTTGAGTCAAAGTCCATCACACTAGGTGCAACGCCATCCTGGTTCTTTATACCTTGATGCATCGCACCACATGTGTAATCAAACATAAGGTAAATGGCCCTTTGAAAATCCTAACTCTCGACAAGAAAACATCATCCATATCATTATCATCTCCAATAAGGTCTTCTCATAACACAGGCTTGTTGGATCCTCTTTTCTTCATCTTTCTTTTCTTTTTTCTTCTTTCCACATTAACATCATGGTACCATTTGGCAGTTAATCAAAACATCACATATGCATCCATCTTGCATCCACAAATTGTCAACATACTTCATGATGCATATCCTACCATATAGGAAATATAAATCATATCACATACATTGCATCTCCATAATTTTCATAATATAGGTTGGATATTCTAACCATCTCATCAATTGCACATTTTAATTCATTACAACATCATCATATTCATAAATCATATAAGCATCATTTTCATAAATCATATCACATAGACATCATCACATCATCCATTTGTATAAATCACATAAGATCATCATGACATAAGCATCATCGTATCATATCATATGCATCATCATGTCATCCATAAATGCATCCATATCATGCATGAGAAAGATAATGAAAAATAAAAGGTTGCATTTTATATATTTCATTATCATCCATTACGTGCATAATATAGATTTTCTATTCTAAGCATTCACATATCATAATAATTGCATTTGCATTATCCTACCATAATAGAAAAGATACCTAAAAAGAAATCATCTCATCACATAATCATGGTACATCACAAAACATCAAATTTGCATCTTCACATAGGACATAATATAGACACATCATACATCAACATATCATCATAAAAAGTACATAGAAAGATACTGAAAAAAGAAATGCATCCATAAATCACTGCATCATAAACATCATTGCATCACATATAGAAAGTAAAAGCATCCATCATGCATAAATAAGATAGAACAACATCCATCAGATCAAAGTCATATCATCTCATATATATCATCAAATAATACACTGTCATGGTACAAAATTGAGATCAAAATATACATGTGTGTATGTCAATATACTACAATGGCCCACTGGGCTATCAAAAATGATCCCATGAAGCATAAAATAATAAAAGAATATTGTATCTGATCAAAATGGAGCTATCACTATTGGCTACTCCCATGCCTATGCGGCCTCTCCCCATGATCCTCTGGGGCTCTAAAGTCTATCCTTTGTGAAAAATTAGGGACTCGGGCTGGTTTGGACACTGCCTAATGATAATACAGTCTATAATAATTTTCCTCTCAGACCATCTCCCTGTATGCCTACAGCAACACTGTGCTCCTGGATGAGGATCCTGACATGCTCTCTAGTTGTTATCTCCTACCCATCTCTAACGTGGTTTGTAACTCTATAGCCTACTGATGTCGGATGGCCTAATCCCTCTTCACTATAAGGGCCAATACCTATTGTCTCGCCTGATCTTGCTTGGTTGTCAAAGTGGTAACTTGTACCTGTAACTACAAAATTTTCCCATCTTTGGGGTCTAGCTATGGTGGTGGTTGGATAGGTGGCTAGTCCTAATCCCCATCCCTGGGTGGTGTCTATTGCCTATCTTGGTCCTGTAAACCCTAATCTTGGTCCTATCAGACTTGATCCTAATCCTGCCCCCTGTCTAAGGGGACCCCTATCCTGATCTAGTTGTGGACCCCCGCCTCCCTGGTCCCCATCTTTGTCTCCATCCCCTTGGCCTGCCTAGGTGCATCTACCTGCTCTACCCCTAGAATTCCGTCATGCCACCACTGCTCCTAGCAATGTCAATCTAAGAGATGGTAAAAAACAATCTTTGTAAGCCTATGTGACACCTGCATCTTCCTAGCCCTGATCATATGGCCATGACCTGGCCACTACCTATCGAAAGCTCTGCACTACCTCATCCACTGGAGTGTAGCAACCCCAAGACTACTCCCTCATAGTACATGTAAAGATCACCACGTACTGGTCATTAGGATGATCCTGTGGCTTCCCAAACTACCTCTAAACTTGGCTTGGCAGGTATCTCTCCACCATGGTGTGCTCGTGACCTTGCATAATCCTATCCTGACATGCAAAAAATAGCTCATGTGGATCATCATACTAGGTAGGTCGTCCAAGATACAGTTGCCATGTAAACTCCTGCATGTCATCGATGTCTCTCCTCTAATGAGGAATCCTGTGCTGACCAGTGTGACTAAAGGAAACTCCTCTCTGATATCTCTAGATGACTAAATCATCTGGCTCGATGTCAACGAGCACGACTTTGATAGGATGAAGCACTTAAATGCGCTCCCAAGCCCACATGTGTAGGAGTGTGACACTAGCCCCAATGGATCGGCTATCCAAATATGCCACCTTGTGAAGATCTCTGTAAAGAGAGGCTAGTAGTATTGTCCCCCAAGAAAAGCATACTCTCCCTCTGATCATGCACTCCTAGGTGAGCCCCCATCCAACATTGAAGTATCGGTCACACTGATCTAATGCCACAAGCCCTGATATGATGGATGCTACAACCAATCGGAATAGTGAAACAATGAACCTATACCGCTCCAACTCAATCTGGCCCTCTACAAAGATGATCTCCTCAAGGTCCATCATGTCGTATCATGCATCTTTCTTGGCATCCACATCATAGATCACTCACTCTCCATGGATCAGTAGTCGCAAAATATGCTAGATGTCCTCTAGAGTGATGGTCGCCTCGCTAGTGGGAAAGTGAAAAGATGATGTCTTGTTGTGCCATCACTCTGCTAGTGTGGTCATCATGCCTAGGTGTGTCTTGACCAGACATGCGTAAGAAATGTACCAAAGACCAAGTGCCCTAGGTGCTCTTGTAGTCACTCATGCATCTCCTCTAATATGCCAAAAAGAACCAGGGACCTGTGCTCACAAGAATGGAGCATCTCAGCCTCCTCCTGCATTAGCAAAGTCATAGTGTCAAGTTTCATAAAAAAGAAAAGCTTGATCTTGGTTGAAGTTTTTTCCATTGAAACAACATATGCAAACTATTTGCAATGGTGGCATGATTTGATATTTTCAAACTATGCCATTGGAAGAGTTTGACCCTCAAATTCATCCCCATGGCATAGTTTAAGTGCACCACTATTTGACCCCAAAACCTTAAATCCTAAAGTGCATCATCGTGGTGCCATAATCATATGCAATCCAGTTTGGAGTTTGAACCCAAACTCCAAACTATGCCACCACGTCACTATTAGTGGCCATGGTACAGTTTAGCATTGCATGACACCGAAAAATAGTATGAAGCAGTGCTATATAGAATGACTTCACAAAATTGGACTTCCTAAGGCTATTAAATGCACTCAAACTCAAAAAATGAAGTCAAGTCAAGATCACTCATCAATGGTCCTACACTGGGAAGTTGTTGGTACACTCACACTTGCTCCAAGACGTAATGTGGAAGCACTCATTGTTCCATCTCTCAAAGGGGTCAGAGCTCAAATTGCAGGATTCTCTAAAGGCTATGTATGCAAATGAATTGGAAGTGCCCCCCCGAGGCCTATTTAAGCTTGAAATTTAGGGTTTTTTTACCTTGTTTAGCCATCTAGCCAGGGTTTTGGACCCTCGATCCCATTTTTATCCAACCGAAGACCGTTTTGCACCATTTTTTTGTCTTTGCACATTTTGGCATTCTAGAGCCTTTCTAGACCCATCGGGCACCTTGTCCTCTTTTTTCATGAGATCACCCAAAAATCTAAATTTTCATCTGATCTCTCGAGGGGACAATATATTATCATATTTTGTCCATTGGGGCAGCATTAGGGCATTTTGAAATCATTTTTTTTTTAGATTTTGATCAAGAAATGTTTATTTAAACACGTAAAATGTACTAATTGATGCTATACACCTAATCCTGATTTAATTAACATCACTTCATCTTGATCATCCCCTTTTCTAACCATTTAATCAAATAACCTTTATTTGATTAAATTCATCAAATTTCACCTCTTAATCAAAAAAATAAAATCTATCTAATTAAGTCATCATTTCTCATTAATTAAATAAATCATTTTATTTAATTAATTCTATGGTTCTCCTTTTTAAATAAATCATTTTATTTAATTAAATCTCTAAATTCATCTAGTTAAATTAAATAAATTTATCTTTATTTGATTTAACATTAAAATCATATTTTTTTAATTAAATAAATCAATCTTTTATTTAATTAAATCTAAAATCATTCTCTTCTCATTTTGATTAATCCAAAAGTCTAAGTCAAATTGTCAAATCATTAAATCTCATCACTGAAATTAATCAAACTTGATTAATTAACTCTCTAATCACATGAATCCTCTAGATATTGCAACTTGCACAATAAATCATTTCTTTTGATTTATTAAATCTCTGTTTACTTTCAAAAAGGCATCAATGTTGGAATATTCTCCAAATTTGAAAATCCTTCCAAGTGGGATTTGTCCTTCCAACAAGGCATTTAATTCATCTTACATGTCCTTTTGCCTTGAGCCAAGTGGACATAACTCCATTTTCCTCTCCCTCCAACTTGTAATTTCACTAATTTCAAATTACACCTAATTGCATTTATGGGGACATTCATCAAAATGTGCACATCCTTTGTCCATTCACATCTTGACAAGTAGAACTTGCCCACTGGATTTTGAATGATCCCACATTAATCCATTTTTCTTATTATTTCATCCTATTCTTCTATAAATAGAAGGCTTTTCTTCTCATTTTGGATCCACAACTTAGAGAAAAGTTATTCTCTTCACATTAAGAGCTAATTTTATCCATCTTCATAGAATTTTTCATCATCTTACCTAGTTTATTGCAGATTTCACCAAGGAGTTCATTGTTCTTCGTCAACAAGTGGATCAATCTTCATCAAATCATCACAAAGCTTGCAAAGGAGTTGGAAAAGGGCCAATTTCCACATCAAGTTAGCACCAATTCCCCCATGGTATTGAGAGCTTGCATGTTTAAATAGGATTTGATAGCTTTCCTTGTTGTGTTCTTCATTTATTTCCTATTTTGAGCATTGTAGATTAATTTCATAGGGAATCTTAGTTCTAACTTGCATATGGATCTAACTATGTGCTTGTTTCTCATGTTTGTAGAAGTCTAGGATTAGGGTTCACACATAGTAAAATTAATTATTAAAAAAAACATTATAAAATAATGTATTAAATATTCATACCACATCAAATTATAATTGTTACATGTAAGATGACATGATAACCATTTAAAATTCTTTTAGTTAATGATGCAAATATTATTTGAATATTATATTAATTTTTTATTTTTAGGCATATTGTTATGGAGCAGATGAAAGTGATGACACTTCACATTTTATTTTGAGGGAATTACATATTTTTATTATTGACAATTTGAGGTTACATGTATTTTATGATTTATGATATGATATATTAATTTTAAAATAAAAATAATTTTGGGTGCAAATAAAATGAGGGAATAAAACTAAAATTAGATTTTTTAATTATGATGATGGTGTTAAAAATTGAAGGTAAATTTTGTAGCTTTAAACTTGTAATCTTATGAGACTGTAGATTAAATTAAGTATTCTTTGTCACAATTTATTTGTGGGTGATTAATCTAATTAATCCAATTTTACCAATTGCAGAATTAGACAGAAGATTGTAGAAGAATGAGACAAGAAGATAGAAGTGACACAACATATATGTGGAGAAACCCTTTTGGGAAAAACCTCCACCACCAAAATCAATAGTGCTTGTATTATTTAACCTTAGAACAAGATTACAATAATTCTATATCAATTCTTGATTGGTATGTTTCCTTTTCCTTCAACTTGTTTCTTCACAACCTGCAAAGAAACTCTGATAAAACTCTCTTCAACTTGTTGCAATTAATACATAATTGTGAGCCTTGAAAACTCCAAATAGCTGTCAATTACAAAGCACAAAGCTTATCCCAAAAACATATTCCTATCTTGTGCAAGTAGAGTTCTTCTGTGAAAGCAATGTCAAACCAAGCCCTTCATCAATTTGGGTGTCCCAAACTGGTCTTAATTCATTGATGATTACAAAGATGTCTTGTAAGCTTCTCCTCAAATTTGGCACCCAATAATGGGCCTCACTTAACTGAGCCTTGTAAATATCTTCTCATGAAAAGTGTTAACCCCAAGATGCCAACTTGGGCACCTAAGGTTGGTCCAAGTCAATCTTTGTTAACTGAAACATATCTCTCCACCATTCATGCAAATATCATGCATGATTGATTATCCCTTGTTAATTGAAAGTATCAACCAATTATTTTCCATGCAAATGAAGATAACTAAACCATAACTGAACTAAACTAAACTAAAATTGAAGTGATAGTGCCACTCCACATACATTGTAATTATCAATCCCTATTTTGTAGGAGTAAGACATGCATTACATAAGAGTTATCAATCCACCAAATAGTTAGACATGTATTACATAAGAGTTATCAATCCACCAAATAGTTAACTAAATCAAGGTGTGTCCCACCTCCCATGTGGGCCCCCCATGTGCTCCTATTTTGTAGGAGCTCTTCTTGGGCATCCCCACATGTTCCTATCATTTTGGAATAATTACAAATTCCAATTTAAATGTTCATTTCATTCAAATTTAATCTCTTTCTTATCCTAGTTTTGGGGAACACTTTCCAAGGACTTAGGAGATACATGAAATATGTTTAGGATTGCAATTAAATGACATCCTATTCCCAACAGATGGGAGTTACACATTATTATTGCATGTTCTATGACAAGAGGAATACTTTCACATTATTATTATTTTATGACAAGAATATTTCTATTTAAAACATGTTCTATGACAAATGGGGGTCGCATAGCCAATTTGAAAATGAATATTTTATAGACATTAATATTTTATTCTCTTAAAATTAAAAAGGCTCCTATAAAAATAATGATGAAGAAGGCATCGGGAAATCTTTCCTTTGGATCTTTTATACTTCTTGTTATTTAATTAATTGGTTAATCCTCCTTATATGGTAATCTTAGAATTTTTCAAAAATATTATTTTATTTAATCAATAGATATATATCATTTTAAGGGAAGACAATTAATAAAGATAATGATATTTTCATAGTTCATATGAGCATTTGAAAGAACATTACTGTTTTATAATTTTTAAAAATAAATTGTAGGGGTTTTTTAATTAAAGTTGTTGCTATAATCAGTTGGGCTTAAATGCACGGCCATCTACCATGCATCATGCCATTAACCATTATATGCTGGGTCCATAGCATTTTTTAGTGTGTTGGTGTTTGTCAAACCTGGAGGATTGTCAAGAACTTTACCTCATCCCCCAGAATATAAGTTAATGTTTTTAACTTATATTGTTTTACTTGTTCTTTATTAGGCAACTCTTTTTTTAATTGTATAATATAATATAATATATAATTTTATATTATTTTGCATATTATATAATTTTTTTTGTTATATGTGCTAAATTGAAAATAAAATTATCTAAATAAATATTTATTTTTACTAAGTATATTACTCGTTATTAAAATTGTTTAAGTGGTTTTTACCAAGTGTATTTATAAATAAATTATATGGTTTGTATTTTTTATGTAAAGTAAATATTTATATTTTATAAAAATTATGACTTATTTAATAAAATAAATTTTTAAAAATAATTTTGAGTAATTTGATTAGTTAATGTATTTTAATTTTTATTATTATCTTTATTAAATTGACAATTCATCTATAAACATCAAGTATTTAATCTTATTAATTATTAATTTGCATCTCATATTTTACAATATTTTTTTATAATATGATTGAACACAACACCTAGATAAATTATCTAGGCCATCAAACCCCACTTGTTAGTAAAACCAATGCACTTAAAATTGTCCAATAAAAATAATGTAATATATAATTTAACCATAGAAAACATTGGGTGGGTGGTGGGGACACCCCTATCTATAAAAAGACATTAAAAAAAATTTTAATAGTTATTTGTTTTATCCTTCTTTAATTGTATTCTTATATAAAAAAAAGGTACTATGAAAAAAAGATTAAAATTTAGATTGAAATTTTAAAATTTTATATTTAATTATTAAAAAATTATAAGAAATATTTAAAGTAAAGAAATAAAATAAAATTTAAATTTTGTTATTTAATCCTTAAGTGCATAAGAATCTTAGATTGAGATTTATATTTTTATGGTTAATTATTAAAAAATTAAAAGAAATATTTGTTAGTCTTAGATTATGTTATTTAACTCTAAGTTTGAATAAGTTGGTAGTTAATTTACTTGAATTTTATTCTTACTTTGTGTAAATTGAAAGAAAATTACATAAAATTCTTCTATAAAAAGTTTCAAAAAATATCATTAATCATGAATAGAGTGTTTGATCATAAAAGGTCAAAAAATTAGATATTCATCACATAGATAAATGGACAAGTGGATCTATAGCCACCAAGTATTTAATCCTATTAGGTATTCAATTTCTAAGAATGCACTAAAAGTTGATACCTTATAATATATTTTTATAACAATATGAAGACTAAATGACATAATATACAGGGGAAAAAATTCAAGCCTTAAACCCACACTACTATAAAGTGAAACTAATGTACTTAAAATTATTTAATAAAATTATTAATATTTATTTCAAAGTGTCTCAAAAAAAATAATAATAAACATTTATATTCATAAACATGTGGTTATAAATCTAAATTTTAACCAAAAGACAAAGTAGTCCTATAGAAAAGATAGAGTACGGTAAAAGAAAGATATGAGGGAAAATTTTGGATTGAAATTTTATTTTTTTATGGTTAATTGTAACTTACAAATTTTTTTCATTTTATATTATCTCAAAGGCAAGTAGTGGTATTGCTATTTTATTTTATTTGTACAAATGATTTAATCTTATTTAATTTAAATATCTAATGTGGCTAAACACACCTTCTAGATGCACCACAATAAATATTTATTTAATCTACAATATTATAATATTTTTTTTATATAAGGTGTACAATACCTAATCTCAACACTTGAAACCTCACCTAGAATCCTTGTGAAATCCACTGTGTGTTAAGTTTTCTAGATTTTTATGTTATTGGGATTTCCCATACATTCAAGCCTTCTTTGGCATCCCCAATCCACAAATCCTGAAAACTATTGGAAGGTCTATGTGATTATTTTACAAAGAATTTTAATTGTTACTTACTTGGTTACTTCTTTCCATCCACCTCAAAGATTTGAAACCCCACCAAATCCTTCATCAAAATTAATCTAAGTATTTTGGACTGTTGGAGTTCTTAATCCCTTATGAATAATTTGCAAATAATATTATGAGTAATTAAATACATCAAATTTATAAGGTTGATGATAGCTTAATCCTCAATAAAAGAAGATGAAAATAAGCTTTTTTATAATATTATGATAATATTATATTTTTTATATTATATAATGTTTATATATTTTATTATGATTTATATTATATTATTATATTATTATCTTATAATATATCATAGCATATATTATAATATTATAAATAATATAATTTAATATATTATATATTTAAACTATTATATTATAATATTTATATCTATTATAACAATATAATATTTATAATATATTATATTATAACATTTATATATTATATAATAATATATTATTATATAATATAATATATAATATAACATATCATTATTTTATATTATATTATAACAATATTATATATAATATAATATTTAAAATACTATATTATAATATTTATATGTAATATAACAACATAGTATTCATAATATATAATATAATATTTTGAATGCATTAGAAAAAAACATCAACTAATCAAATTATTCAAAATTATTTTTAAAATTTTATTTTATTGGAATGAAGCATATAATATTTTAATTACAAAAAAATAATTATTAAATTAAATAATTTTAATTTGAATTTAACACATATATCTATTATGCACACATTATATAATATGCAATATAAGATAAAACTATATAATATATTATATTATACAATTAAAAATAGAGTTGTGTAATAAAGAATAAGTAAAACAATATACCTAAGTTAAAAATATTGCATGTTAAATTTTATTTTTTCAAGAGGCTAGATAAAGTTCCCTATATTCCTTTAGGTCTCACAAACATGGGTACTTTACAACGAACAGATAAATGCTATAGACCCACTGATAATGGTTAATGACATGATGCATGGATGGGCAAAAATGAAAAAGGAAAATATAACCCTATAGGAAAATAAGATTGCAATAAGATTGCAATTAGCAGGGGCCACACTAAGTCAACGCTTAGTGTGTGCCATTTAAGCCTGGCCCTATAGTCTCGTTCCTTAATCACATTTTCTATCTCTCCTCATGGCAATATATATAATATAACCATATGCTTATTTAATTTACAGAACTAGTCTACGCACATAAAGAAGTTCCTTCAAATGAACAATGATTACATTTTCCTTGTAATTGCATGTTCTATGACAAGAGGAAGACTTTCACATTATTATTATTTTATGACAAGAATATTTCTATTTAAGACATGTTCTATGACAAATAGGGTCACATAGCCAATTTGAAAATGAATCTTTTATAGACATTAATATTTTATTCTCTCAAAATTAAAAAGGCTCCTATAAAAATAATGATGAAGAAGGCATCGGGAAATCTTTCCTTTGGATTTTTTTGGAGAAATTTTATTGGAGGGGAGATAAACTCCATGGAAGGAAGAAGGCTGAAGATTTGGTTCTTTGCAAGAAGAGGCTAAGTTTTGGTTCAACGTAGAAAGGATTAGATTTTATTTTGCGTTAATTTCTTTAATTTCTTCCTCTCTTTAAATCTTTCATTTGCTTTAAGAAAATCCCCCTAAATTAATGTTCTTGTCTTTTGTGAATTTTCCTTTCTCTTGTGCTAAATCCTTTTATTGCTTAAAAACAAATTCACCCTGAATTTCTTGCATGTGATCCCTTTAAAATTCGATCTTCCAATATAATCCCTTTTAAGAAATTTTGAATCTTCTCCAATTAATCTTTCCTTGATTCTTTGATTTTACATCCATTTAAAATTTTCTTCATTCTTCATTTAATTTTTAAAAAATTAATAATTGAAAAATCTCTCTTGAAACCCCAATCTAAATGAATTCTTCTGTGTGCACCCAAAATTAATTGAGACAAAATATTAAATTTTTATTATGAAAATTCTTAAACCTATTCGTTAATTTTATTCTTCCTACTCTTTATTGTTTTAAATTAAATTTATTTAAAAATAATAATGTAAAACTATATTTAAATAAAATTTAATAAAATAATAAATAAAACATTTTAAAGCCTTTTAAAGACCTGCGTGTGCGGCCTTGATGGCGGCTTCCCATATTGATACTTTTAGTTTTCATTTTATAAAATTTATAATAAACTTTAAATTTATATGTTATTCAAATTAAATATATTTATTTTATAATTATTTTTTAATAATGAATATTAATGAATAAAAATAATAATTTATATTTATTTGATTAACAATATTAAGCATGTATTTACATAATTTAATTAAAATATTTTTTTGATAAAAGGAAAAAAGTTTGTATATTATATTAATATAATATTAAATAATTACAAAATGCTTTTAGAAAGCAAAGATTATGTAGGAGTTTTACATGGAAGAATATTTAACAACCCAACTACCAAAATTTCATCAAAATGTCTATCTTTGGACCCTATACAATACAAACTATCAACATTGAATTTTCTCCTTGCTCCCCCTGCATTGTTGCCTTGGCTTGGATGACTAAAACAACTTGTGAACCACATCAAGCCAAGTGTCGTCTCATTATTTGTTTCCATACGTCGCCTTTGACCCACTCACAACACTGTTTTTCCTTCCCTATCATCACAATATCAAGGGGACTTCAAATCCCTTCCCTTCAAAACAGAGGTATTTTTTTTTCTAATTTACAAAGATGGGTAATGGGAAAATATAGGGATGACTTATTATTTCTAATTTATAAATTGATCAATATAATAGAGTTATTTCTTTTATTTTAACTTGTATCAAATTTACTTGATAAGTAAATGAATATCTACTAATTTAAGATTGTGAATTAATTCAAAAAATAAATGTAATTAATTAGTTATGGTAGAAATTTTGATTTTATTTACTTCTCATCAAAATGGATCAAAGTTTAGTCAATAATTTTTATTGGAAGTTTCTAAATTGCACAAGATCTTAAAAGCAATGAATCAAGTATTCATTTCAATCAATAGATTTATAATTTACCCATTTTGATTCTTAGTAATCTAATTATCCCATGCAAAAAGGAAATTACCTTTAGTATAGAAATTAAAATTGATGCATGCGAAAGAAATTTTCTCAAATATAGTAGTTTAATTGTTACATGTAATTACTTAAAATGATTAATTAAATTGGCATTTACTTTCAAATAAATTTATTAGTGTTCATTTTCAAACTTAATATTGTTTAAACATATTAGTGTTAATTTAATTTTTGTTTGAATTTCAAAAGCAATTAGGATTAGTTTCTAAAATTTATTCTTAAGTAAATAGTTTCTAATTTTCACATAATGTTGTCTTAATTCATTTAATTTGCAATAATATGTTGATAATTAAAGTAAGTTTAAATTTTCAATTAGTGTTAGTTTAAATACATGTTCAAAAGTAAAATTTATTCCACAAAGGAAATTTGTAATTTATTTCAAATACTTAGCAATGCAATTTTTGGGTTCAAAGTGGAAAGTGCCAACAAAAATGCATAAAGGATGGTCAACATCAATCCACCACCTATCCCAATAATTATTCCTTGCCCCTTTGGTAGTGGCAACAATGCATAAGGAACCTATTACAAGCATTGTGTAAGGGTGCATTAGTTTGTGGGTCACTAAACAATGCACACAAGTCATATTTCAATATTTATTTTTGTCTTATTTTCTCATAAGATATTTTTTTGGAATATAATTGTCATTTTTCTTCCCTCTTGTTTGACCAAGCATTAATTTGGCCACTCATAGAATCCATGTGAGAGATGATCGATTCTAGTGAAATGGCGAAGGGTAGATTTATGGGAGTTTGTTCCTAATGGATTTCTCAACCTTTCAATTATTGCCTTAAGTTCTCTCTTGTTGTTTTCTATTTGCACTAATATGTTACCTTACATCTCAAGAAGATGTCAAGGTATTGTTAGATGTGTTTGTTGCAATTATCTTCAACAAGGTTTTTATGAATTGGTGAATGAGGGTTTTCATCAATTGGTGGGGCATTCTCAATTCCTATAAATTAAAAAAAATCCACTCAAAACCATTTCTATCTATCGATTTATACAAATGCTTATACTAAAAAACTAAGAAAACTTACCTCATCAACCTTGGGGACATAGTGGTGGAATTTTTGCGGTGATTTCGTGGAGAATAGATGGTAATATGGTTTTCACAACATGATCTTACTCTAAAAGTGTTGCAATTTGTTGTTTTGTTGTTGAGACATCGAGTTCAAAAATTACATAAGTTGTTAAACTTTTCACTTAAAAATGTATAATTATTCTCATACTTGAAAAATATAACTTAATTAAATTGAAGATATACAGAAGTTATATTTTTAAAAACATATACACCTACAAATTACTTAAGAAGTGATAAATGAATTTTTTGAAGAACAAATATAATAATGTTAATCTTATGGTAGACATTTTTGTAAAATTTTAATAATTTTAATTAGATTAAGGTAAAAAAATTAAAGACACCAACTTATAAATATTCACTTTTCATTTACACTATAATGAAAAAGATATTTCAGATCTCTCAATATTATTACATGTCTGGTTAAGTTAGAGGAAAGATGGCACACCTGTCGTGGTAGTGGAATTAGAATAAAAGTGAGCACGCCTGTCGTGCCAGTTAAGTTAAAATAGAAGTGGGCTCACCTGAATTGACTGATGTGAGGTAGGTATATGGCTTTCGGCTATGGTATTTCCACGCAATTTCCGTGGGGTAGAAAGCGATATAAAGCTAGGCCAGCTTGATAACGATACCTTGCATATAGCACATGCTTTCCCTTACAAAGTGGGAGTGGGCTCCACTTCTCAAAGTGGGATTGACCAAGTCAAAGCAAAGTAGCATTTTCCAGGAATGCTAAATTATTGAGCTGTATGTTTGGAGGTAATACCATACAACTTTATTCTACTTAATCCACTACAATTTTACCCACATCCATTATTCACAGGAGACAATTCGGGGATTAATTTAAATGAATAATAAATGAAAATTAATAGTTTTAGACGTAGAAAAAAAAAATCATAATTAATTAAGATATATATTTGTAAGCGTTGTTTAAATTTGATTAATATTTTTTAAAAGTATTATTTCTAATTTTTTATTTATGATATTACAAGTTCATGATATTATCTTTTTTAATTTTAGGATGAAGTACTTCATAAAACAATTCAATAAATCAATAAGTTAGATGCAACATAAAATCAATATATTAATAATTTATACTTATTTAAATAATTTTAACATATGTAAAATTAACATTTTAATAATAAAATTTAATCTATTATTCTAATTTAGTTTAAAAGACTTAACATTTTAATAATAAAATATATTTTACTATTTTAAGTTTAATCAAAATATTTATAAATGTCTAAATTAAAATAATTTAGTGTTGTTCAAAGTGTTCTTTTACTTGTTGCATGCACACTTGTAACAATATACAACAATTACAATGTCACTACAAGAAACTTTCACTATGTTTCAAGTGTACTCACAATATGTGTCTAACAATGGAATATTTGATCTAAACATCTAAACCAAACTTTACATCACAAGAAGGTATAACCTATTGACAACAAAAATGATTTCTAGTACAATGAATCAACGCATTCATCTATTATAATGATAAAAAAATAACACAAACTTAATTGTGGCATCCTTTAGAACTAAGACCCAGTTCCAAGCATAAAAGAATAGTTTAACTACTAAATGTACATGCATATCTAACAAAGAAAATTTTGAGAAATTTATCTTTATCATGTATTTTGATCATTCAACTTTCTCACGAGAACAATAATAGAAAGATTGCATATAAAAGATGGATGAAATCTAATTGTATTATGATTCAAATAATAATTAGAGAATTACTAGTAGACTTGTTTCACCAATGAATGAAAGATAAAGCCTAAAGTAACTAAACAACAATGTAGTCAATTAGAAAAATTTAGTGTTATTAATTAGCACTATGATTACATCGATCAAAATATGATTAATAACTTTAAATTTTTTCTTTTAACTTCAATTATCTTACTAATCAAGGAAAAAAAATTATAAATATTAATAAAATACAAAATAAAAAAGTACAACTAAGCAAATGTCCTATATATATATATATATATATATATATATATATATATATATCATACATCATACATTGAACAAATATACATTTGATTATAATTTTTTTGAAAAAAAATCAAGAAATAGTATTAAATTTCACTATAAATAAAAATGATAATTTTCTTATTACCAAGTTATATATAAATATAATATTTAACATGCATATTCACATTTGAATTGAAAATAGAAATTTAGTCACATTTTATATAAGACTACATAAATTCAATATTTAAAAATATATATAATTTACATTTGAAGGAATGTTACATATTGTTTGTATTATAGTATTTTCACATAATATATTATTTGAATTATAGTATTTTGAAATTAAATGGGGCAATCAATATATTTTAAAATATAAAAAATATTATAAGATATTTCTTTTGATGATAGGTGTCAACATTTCTACTAAGTTAGATAATAAAAGTACACATATTCAAAATTATGGTGGGTGGATAAACAATCACACTCTTAGAGTTCAAACAAGGCATAGCCTAGAGAAAAAAAAAAAGCATAAAGTAAAAATTTGGTAAGCGGTGAGAGTAGTAGAAGAAGGGGGAGCTAACATGTCCTTGTCACTCAACCTATCCCAATATTAGTGGGGTCTAGAGTGATATCAGGGGGATCCAAACTCTTTTCATCTTTATCTTCATCTTCTTCATGGGTGGTTGAAATCACCAAACATAGGTGAGGAACCTTGCTAAATGAAACCATTTAGAATTATTTGAAGTTGGTCACCTAGAAGCACCACCAAAGGGAAATCTTAAAGTACCCCTAAAGACCACCCAGAAGCGAGACCTTGAGGGGGAGTAGAGGTTGAACACTATCAAACTGATTGTGACACACTCTTGGGACCTTGATCTCTTCAGAGAGCTAAAGGAGAGACTCAAGGACTAGAAATTTGGGTAAATTCCACATCACCACATATGGACCAAATAACTCATCCCTTAATCCCAACCATCTAATCCATCTACATGGATCATGATCTCAATCATTCGTCTCTTGGCATGTGTCCTTATCCATGGACTATATGCTCATGCATGTGTGAGCATGCTACCTCATCCCACTCCATGCTCCCACATGTCTAACCATGCCAAAAGGCTATGAATCCTCTCTATGCAACTTCTTGATCTTAATCCTTAATTCCATATTCTAATCTCAAGCCTCCATTTACCTCTTGAGAAAGACCTATTTAAGGAGGGTTGTCACCCTCATTTCAATCATCTCCTCTCATGTTATCCTTATGCTACCATTATCATGATCAATTATCTATTTTCACCCTTACGTTGTGAAAATGGTGAGACATTAGAAAATATCATCCACATCCAATCACTTGCAACACATCCGCACATCCCAATGGAGTTATAATGATGGTTATTTTCATATTTTTCTTTCATTATTGTTCTTTCTTAATTGTTTTCTCTATCACAATTGTGAGATCATTTGTTTGAATTTTTGGTTGTTCATTAATACTCTCATTGTATACAATTCAAATGGGGGTTCCATAATGGTCACCCATTCCAATTTAAGATAAACCTATTTTGATTCTCATGTTTAGAACACCTTTCATGATAATAAAGATTATGATTGTTAGTGTGAAAAGGGTACTTTATCTAACTAGTTCATTCTTAGCTAGTTCTCCACTAAAGTCATCTTCACACTAGCTTAACTTTACATAGGGATAAGGTGGTTGAGCCTTTAATGACATGAGTTGTCACACCTTATAGGATGCCAACACTTGTCATAATCTGGTTGCAACTATCTCTCCCCTTGGCCTATATAACCAAGGCATTTCCTTTGTAATTCTCAATTCTAAAGTTGAATATAGCTTTGCATTCTTAAGAGGAATACTATTTATTCCTCATATTTTTGGTTTTTCTTTCCTTCAGTCATTAGATTCTTGGTAGGCTAGTTAGCAAATCTCACATGGTATCAGAGCCAAATTTGAGTTGTGGGTTAGCATTCCTTTAGGAAATCTAAGAGTGTTGAGAAAAATTGAGTATGCTCTTCTCTTGCATCCTCAAATGATCTGGATAATTAGAAAGGTGTGAAAAGAATACCAGTTTCTAGGGGGTTCATACATTTACTTGTTAGTTACAGGTCTTATGAAGCTTCCTAGAGAGATTCTAAGCTCACCATTGAGTCCAGAGTAGATGAGACAGTCAAATCTACCCCTTATTTCGCCTGAAACGAACATTAGAGGCCAGATCTGCAACAATTTGAAGCAGGAGGTTCATTGCTAGATCCAGCAAGGAGCCATCATTTCAAAGCATTTTGGGTCAAATACGACCTTGGCATCATGCTCAGAAGGCCCAAAAACCATAAAATCGACTATCAAAATGTCGATTTTGGACAAAGTTTCCAGGCCAATTTTGATAGCTCATAACTCAGGCTCCTAACCTCCAAATTCAATGCAACTTTTTTTTATTTGGGATAACTTTTCATGCTCTACACATTGGTGAAGATGGTTTCAGATTTTGGTGGATGGATTTTTCATAAATTGTTGATTCTTAGGGATGACTCCTTACTGTTCTCGTTTTGCAAACTTCAAAGTTGCATAACTTTTGCATACAACCTCAAATCGAGTTGATTCTTTTTTTAAAGTGCACGATTTTTTGTGTACTTCACATTGATTTTTTTTATTTCATATGAAATTGTATCAAATATATACTTTCAACACATGCTCATTTCTTGAGGAATTGTAAAAGCATTGAAATCCAAAAATCTATAACTGCACTAAATATAAGGTGCCAAATCATTTTTTTTGGGGGGTTCTTTGATTGAGTAAAGAAGATGGTCTCTTGTTGTCTTTGTGCTTGAAAATCTCTCATACTTTGTGCTCTATTTTTCCTTCACTATGGGTACATTTAAGTTTCCATTACTCATGCCATACTACAACACATGGCATCAAAATGCATGGACTACCTTAATGCAACTAGGATACACACCTTATGTTGAGAAGAAGGTAATTGAACAGATAAATGATAAGGAAAAAAATACTCTGAATTTTTGAACATACAAAATCTCTTGGTTTTCGAAGGAGTTATGTTTCTCTTGATATATTGTTTTAGATTGAAGCATGTAAAGATTCACATGATGCATGGGAAAAATTAAAAACTCTCTATGGTACAACTGATGAAGTTTGTGGCTATCAAATTGACAACAAACTAATGAGTCTTGATCCGAAGTCTTTTGATAACATCCAAGATTATGTAACAAAGGTCAATGACCTTAGAGCACAATTTAAATCATGTGGCTTAGAGAAGAAAGACATTCAACTTGTCTATAACACTCTAAATAAACTTGGACCTAAATTTGCAGCTTTTATTTCTAGCTTTCATACTCATAGGTTGACAATGGGATCTACATTAACTACACCTTCTTTTGCTTCATTTTTTGAAATGTTGATGCAAGAGCAAGGTAAGCTTCTTTCAATGGGCCTTCTTAAGCCTTCACACTCACAAGCTTTGATGGCTGGTTAACCAAAGGATCAAAAAGCAACAAGAAAACCCAACAACAAACAAACGTAGTTCAAGAAGAAGTCACAAAGAGATCAAGCACAATTGTATTCAACAACCAAAGTTTACTCCAACTCCTCCTCTTCAAAGGGGAATTTTCAAAAGAAGGAAAGGCCAAGTTGTAGCTATTGCAAAAGAACTGGTCATGAGGAGCATTCTTGTCATAATAAGTAGATCAATGAGTTAAAGAATCTTCTTAAAAGGAACAAAATTAAGTTTCCTTCTTCTATTGCTCAACAATTCTCTACTCCTTCCAAATCAAGTAAAGGGAAAGCACATGCACTTGTTGCTATTACTGATTCTTCAAAAGAGTGGATTCTTGACTCGGGTGCATCACATCACATGGGTTCTAGTAAAGAACAATTTTCTTTGTTGGAGCCTTGTTTTGTGCCCCACACTCTCATTGGGGATGATTCTCCAGTGGAAATCATTGAGAATGGTTCAATTGATACTGGAAATGGTACATTTGAGGATGTCCTTTGCATTCTTGATTTGTCAGCCAACCTTCTCTCTATCTACCAAATCACTTAGAATGGTAGAAAAGTTGAATTCACTCCAGATTTTGTCATCATCAAGAATCTTGAAGATAATGCACTCCTTGCAGTTGGTAAGGTCAATCATTAGTTTTGCATGTATGCTTTCTCTCATTTTGTACCTGATTCACATTCGACTGCATTGCTCACCCATTCAAATGTTGTGAGCAAACTCTAGCATGAGCAGTTGGGCCATCTCAACTACCGCTATCTTCAACAACTTAGCAAACAAAATATGGTCATAGGTCTTCCTTAAATCAATTTTTCTAATGGTGTATGTTCAGGTTGTGCCTTGGGAAAACATCCTGAAGACAAGTTCGACAAAGGGAAGGCTTGGAGGGCTTTAGAAGTCCTTGAGTTGGTTCATAGTTACTTGGTGGGTCCTTTTCCATCATTATCTTTCAGTAAGGATCACTATTTTCTCACATTCATTGATGATTATTCCAAATACACATGGGTCTACTTTCTTTGACACAAAAGACAAGTCTTTGATATATTTCAAGAGTTTAAGGCTCACGCTGAGAAGCAGCTTGGAAAGTGTGTCAAAATTCTCTGCACTGATAATGGCAGAGAATATGTGAACCATCGGTTTGAGAAATTCTCTACTCTTGAAGGGATTGATCTTTAACATACTGTTACCTACACACCATAGCAAAATGGTGTAGCTGAGAGAAAAAATAGGTCCTTGAAAGAGATGGTTGGCTACATGATCCACACTCGCTCCCTTGCACCTGCATATTGGGAAGAAGCTATCAATTGTGCTACTCACATCTAGAATAGAGTTCCACATAAGGAATTAAAAGGAATCACTTTCTTCAAAGCTTGGTGTGGTCGAAAACTTGTTGTGGGGCACTTTAGAGTTTTTGGCTCCACAGCATGGGCACATATTCCTTCAGAGAAGTACAAGGCCTTGGAACCAAAAATTCAACCTTGTATCTTTGTTGGTTACCCTTATGGTGTTAAAGGATATCGGCTAATGGATCATACAACACATGAGCTCTTCATTGAGCATAGTGTGCATTTTGAGGAAAGCTCTTCAAGCTCCTCCTCTACTCTTCCTTCCTCCACAGTGGATTTAGAGGATTCTGACATTGAGGATTTTCCTCACACTTCCTCTAGTCATCTCATTGATCATGAGATTTCATCTTCCTCTTCTGAGAGTTCAGAATCTCCTCCTCCATCCCCTACCATGCCTCGTTGGGCTCGCCAAACACTTGATTATGTAGGCAATCTTGTTGAGGATCCTTCAAATACAAGGAGGAATCGATCACAACATCAAGACATTCCAAATTCCTACATCGCAATAGCTTCAGATCCATAGTCATTTCATGAAGCATCTAGTATTGTTGAGTGGGATTTCGCAATGGAGGAAGAGTACAACTCTTTAATTCAAAATAAAACATGGGATCTTGTTCCACTTCCCAAGGGAAGAAAACTGGTTCGGTGTAAGTGGATCTATTGAACCAAATTTGCACCAGATGGCTTAGTTGGCAAGTATAAAGCATGCCTCACAGCCAAAGGTTTCTCTCAAGTACCAAGAATTGACTACACTAAGACCTTTGCTCATGTTGCAAAAATGAACTCCATTCACTTGTTACTTGCTATTTCTACAACTCATGGTTGGGTTGTACATCAAATGGATGTGAAGAGTGCATTTCTTCATGGATATCTACATGGAGAAATTTATATGGAGTAGCCACAAGGATTCATTCAAGATTCTTCATTGGTTTGTAAACTAAGGAAGTCTCTTTATGGCCTCAAACAAGCTCCACAAGCTTGGTATGCCAAAATTGACTCCTTTCTTCTCTCCATTGGGTTCTCCAGATGCCACTTTGATCTAAATGTCTACATCTTACAACAGGAGGATGCTCTTCTCCTCTTATCTCTCTATGTTGATGACTTGATTGTCACTGGAGCACTTCATCCATCATCTCGACTGTCAAGAATGCTTTGCATTAATGACTAACTTGGGTTTCTTGCACTACTTTCTTGGGATCAAGATCACATAGGCCTCTTCTTGGATCTCATTTGCACAACCCAAGTATGCTCTTGATCTTTTGTCACGTTTTCATATGATTGATTGTAATCCTACATCGACTCCCTTTATGTCTAGAGTTAAGCTTGCGGCCAAATGTTCCACACCACTAGTTGATGCTACTTTGTATCATCAACTTGTTAGTAGCCTCATCTACTTGACTCATACTCACCCCAAAATTTCCTTTGCAATTGGAATTGTTTCACGCTTCATGGCAGAACCACATGAGCTTCATTGGAAAGTTTCCAAATGCATCTTGCACTACATCCAAGGCACTCATCAGTATGGGATTCACTATGCAACAGGAACAAGTTTAGACTTACTGGGATACACAAATTCTGATTGGGCTGGTGATATTGATGATCACAAGTCCACATCTAGCTATAGTTTTCACTACGGTTCTGGCCCCATTTGTTGGTAGAGCAAGAAGCAACATGCCATTGCTCTTTCTTCAATTGAAGTTGAGTATCAGGGGGGTGTTAATGCTTCCACTAAGGCTATTTGGCTTCAAAATATCCTCACTAAACTTGGTATCACCTTTCAGAAGCCATCAGTCATCTATTGTGACAACCAAAGTGCCATCTAGATCTCGAAGAACTAGGTGCATCATCAATGAACCAAACACATCAAGATCCATATGCATTTTCTTTGGGAGCTAATTCAAGAGCAAGTCATTGATTTGTGCTATTGTCCTATAGTAGATCAAATTGTAGATATATTCACCAAACCCTTCATTAAGAGAAAGTATGTTCATCTCCGGTTTCTCTTGGGGGTGAGGCACATCTCTTCTGCGGGGTCACTTAGACCTTCTTCATTCATCCTCTCATGGGTAGGAGTTTTTTCCCACTGGGTTTTCTCCTTCTTTATCATTGAGAGGTTATTATGTACATGGGTTCCTCATCAAGCCTAGTAGTGGGGACCCATTATGCATCTTTGCATTGTATACTTCTCCCTAAGTTTCACTTAAGGGGGGTGTTAGTGTGAAAGGGGTACTTTATCTAACTAGTTCATGCTCAACTGGTTCTCCACTAAAGTCCTCTTCACACTATATTAACTTTACATAGGGGTAAGGTGGTTGAGCCTTTATGACATGAGTTGTCACACCTTATAGGATGCCAACACTTGTCATAATATAGTTGCATCTATCTCTCCCATTGGCCTATATAACCAATGCATTTCCTTTGTAATTCTCAATTCTAAAGTTGAATAGAGCTTTGCATTCTTGAGAGGAATACAGTTTATTCCTCCTCATATTTCTGGTTTTTCTTTCCTTCAATCATTAGATTCCTGGTAGGCTAGTTAGAAAATCTCACAATAATCATGATGCTTGTGTGGTCAACCAATAAATTTCTAATGAGATTGATAGTTTGGGTAATGTTGGAAAGCTTACATAGCTAGTAGATATGATGCATGACGTGTTCATCAATAATCCATATGGAATAGAGATATTCCAAGGAATTAATGCCAAGATCGCTTCACCCATTATGATTGTTACATCTATCTCCTTTCCAACTTCTACCATTGATTCATCCTCTAATTTATTACCCCTTCTAGATCACCATCCTCAAAGTACTTCCACTACTATTCTTCTACCACATAGTGCTTATCCCTTCTTCACTTTCCCTCTTCAATATAGCCTTCCTCCTAGTTTTACCTATCTTGAGATACTTGCCTCTCCCTTGATGTATCACACTTCCATGCCTATCTCATCCAAGACTATCTTACTTATTACTAGCTTTTTTATTCATGACATTCCTACATCTACTACCCCATCACATGCATGTATTTCCCTCATTTTACATCTCCACCCACCTCCATACATACCCTCATTTATCTTTATGATTTTATTCCTCATACTTCACACATCCTCTCTTATACACACCACAGTGCCCCTCAACCATCCCTTGTGACTCTTGCATCTTCCATTATAGATGCACTAACTTATAAGATATAACAAGTAGAGAATTAAGAGGATGCAACATATAATGGGAAAGAAAGTGAGGAATTTAAAGATGCTATTTACATACACTAATATTATATTATGAGAGTGTTGTATATGATCCACTACCTATGTGCTTTATGGAATTCTATTTTTAATTTATGATGAAATGATGACTCTAACACATATCTGAGGTCATATGAAACTCAACATGGATATATTTTCTTTCTAGTAGTAAACTATTGGCTAATTTATTTATAAGGATTCTTAAACATTATGCTATTAATTGGTTCTTTTCAATGCCACGAGGATCTATTTACTTATTGATAATCTGGAAAATGTGTCCTTGGAGTAATTCAAAGTTAATATAGACCTTAGAGCTAAAAATAAATCTCTCTTTCAATGTGCTCAAGGACCAAATGAACACATTAGTGACTATGTTATACAATTTCAATCCTTATGCTCCAAAATTATTAATCTCTTAGATGGTTTCCAATTAAAAAAACAATTAACTAAGAGACTGTTGAGACCGATTATGGATAATATGTACCTAAATTTATAGCTTTGCATATTTTACAGTAATCATGAATAAATTTAGAAATTATCACACCATTCCATATAATATAAACACTAAATATATTTTGACATGATCTTATAAAGTTCAAAAGTAACATTTACACTTAATTCACATATTGCTCAATAATGACAAAATGCAACAAATTAGCTAAATGAAATGTGTTTATCTATGCGAAGATTAAAAATAGTTCACATTTCCATTTTAAAAAATCTAAATTGGGTAGAAAGATATAAACTCAAGATCTTATTGATTCCCCATCATTTATGACTATTTAAATAATTATTTTAAAAAATATAATAAACATAAAATGAAGATTTTTCTCAAATATCACAAATATAAATTTATCACAATATAACAATGACATGTTATAAACAATTATTTATTATAAATTTGTATAATCAAAATTTATGTAATCATAATTATATTTTGAATATAATTACGCCGAAGGCACCCCATGCTTAGTATTTGGGAGGTCTTTTTAGGACGGACAGTGTAGATTTGTGCACAGGCAATCGCCTACGATCATTAGTATTTGGGAGGTATTTTTACGACGGACAGTGTAGATTTGTGCACAGGCAATTGCCTACGATCAAATGCATCTGAGCGGCTCAATGCTTTTCCCCCACTCTTTCTGCTATTTGTCACCATTTTTGGCTGCTTTCCCAGCCACTATTGGTTTTCTGGTGTCGCAGTTATTGCATACTTTATTATGGTTGGTGAGGTGGGCGGCGGTGAACATGGCGGTGCTAGGGTTTAATTTCTGAAAGTGGTCATCCGCATATTTACAGATCCCTAACAGATGTACTAATAGTATTGTGGGTTTCGTTTATTGTAGCAGAATGTCAATACCAGAACTCACGGAGGCTTCTCTCTTCTGAGAAGGCATCCTGATGAATGCTTTCCACAATGAAACCAATCCCATAAAAATTGGGAACAGAGATGAATGATGCAAAAGTTTTGATTCTCAAAATATTATCTTTCTCGATGACATTGTTGACGTAAACACACAGATTGTGCAAATTCTTGAGGTAAGCCAATTGCATTCTACGTTTAGTTCCTAGATGCTGCCAGAAAATTCAGAGGGTTTTGAGCCCCCATTTGCAGCTTCATAAGCAAAGAAAACTGTATAGTTTCGTCATTTATTTAGAATATTAAAATTGTTATATTTTTTGCTTGTCTATTACTCAGTCTACGACTCTACGGTTGACAGTTTTCAACCTTTTCCCTGTCCATGCATTCTATTGTAACAAAGAGACATCTTGCTCCCAAGTCTTTTCATGTGCAACCTAGATAGGGTTAAATCCCATCGTAATGGAATAACATAAGGAAAGTTAGCTTCATCCACCGTACTAGAATACCTCCTCACAAACAATTGGTAGTTCCACATTTTTTTACCAAGGAAATACACACCCATTGTTTTCTCATTTAAAAAATTTCATATAATGTCAGTGCAGAAACTATCAGACTTGAATAACTTAATCAAAATAATAGTTACCTTTTTAAACACCATTGGTTTAATAAGACACGGGAATTTTAATTGTTCAAATAGATGGTGGAAAATAATTGATTATTTAGTTTCTTTTCAGATAACCATAAAATAGAAAACCTTATCTCTTTTGACCTTTTATGGTATTTCTTACTTGCAAAGAAACTTCTTGTTCGTTGACATCAGAGAACTGTTCATCAAATTTGACTCGACATTCAATAAGTAGACAATTGTGTGTTATGAAATAAGTAGTATCATCTCTGGCCTCCACCACTCTTTTGTCTGATTCCAGGTAAGGTGAATAGATGCCTGATGATGATGGCAAATCATCCTTATAAGTGGCAATTTCTTGCCTCAGATTTTCGTTCTCTGCCATGTATGCTTTATTATTCCTTACTAATTGTTCAATTTGATCCTTTGTGAACCTAGCAAAATTTATATTTAGATCAGTAGTATCCATTGGGTCAGTGTCCTCAACTCTCTGCACAAAAAGACGGCCAAAATCCTTATCTGGGTCATTAATTATTAGAGGCCTTTTATTTGGTGCGTACAAGGCCAACATCAACAAGGTAGCATTTAAAGCCTAATTGAAAATAAACTTTTATCTATTCCCTCAATACTCAATTGTACTTTTTTATACCGATTTCTTATGAAACTATCAAAGACAATAGCTGAAGTCATATCCCATCTAGATTCCAAAACAACTCCTGCTCCTTCAAGCAGTGCTCTTCCCCTTTTTGGAGTTATGTTCTTCATTTCTTTATCAATTTCTATTTGGAGTTCCTTTAATTCTTGAGCCTCCAGTGCAGGAGTGATGTTCTTCATTTTCTCCCTAGCCTGTTTACCTTTATACTCATAGAAGAAGGTTTTGAATTCAGGGGATTTAACAAAATCATCATCTGAGACAAATGTTTTGCTTGCTATGTGTCTGATATCATCTGTCAGCTCATTAGGAGCTTCCCTCGTAATGAATTCTCTCTCCACATGGGGCTCATATTTGTTAACCATAGGTTGGAATGCCTGCAAATCCTCGTCCTCATCCTCACTTTTCTCTCCTTCTTGTTCATTTTCAAAGGTAATATCAAGTGTTGGCTATGGGGATATATGGTTGACAGGAGCCTCATATTAAGCCTGTGAATCTCAGACACTCTTACCTTTTCTTTCAAAAACCCACAAAGGGCACATTTTGAGTCAATGTTGCCTCAAAACCCCGATACTTTCACACATTTCTTTTTTTTTTTGTATGTGTTGCATTGCAGGATTAGGTTTGTCCTTGCAACAAAAGACTATAACTTTATTCTGGCTTTGTTGTCTTAATGGTCTGCTTGTCCAACCCTCTATGCCCATCCTTATAATGTTGAACTGTGTGAAACAGTTAAATTATCCATCTTTAGTATTTTATTTTACCTTACTCACCCTAAAAGGCCAGCAGCAATAACACCAGACTCATGTTTATTGACATTTTTAAATTTAGTAATAGGTCACTTTTCATAGGACTGTTCATGGTGCAATTGAAGTGAAGAGTCAATATTTGTAAGAATTTATCTGTTCGTGCTTTCATTAAAATATCATTTAAGTTTTTTGTGGAATTCAAGTATAACAATGATAGAGATTTGTTTGTCTTTAGTTGTGTAAAGGGAATTTTGCCAAGATCTTATTTATAGAAGTGCTCTGTATGAGTCACCATTAATCATGGCAAGTCTCATCTCTCTGCAGGCAGTGCTTATATCTTTAGCTTTATTTTTAAAATGCTAGAGATTAGGTTTGCATTCATTTTTGTAAAGGGAGTTTTAGTAATTTCTTGTTAACTAGTAGTATCTGTTAAGATTCGACTAACTTTGTTGCTGAAAAGTGTGCTTAATTTTCAAATCAAAGTCACAATTGGATTTTTGTTCTTAGTAGTGGATTAACATATTAATTGTTCTTAGTAGTGGATTAACATATTAAAGCTACATTTCTCAAATTCATTATGCCACATTTTTGTTCCATTGAGCCTAATTTACAATTCTCTGTAATATTTCTATTTTTTATTACCTATTCCTCATTTACCAATGTATACAAGAATTTTATCATGTGTCCATAACTCTGGCTTTTTCTTCCCGTCTTGTTACCTACCTAATCTAATTACTTCTATATCTCATTCAAGAAATTCAAATGATTATTAACAACTAACTATTTGGTATTATGAGTAACTGTCATATCTTTGAGCCCAATATCTTATTGCTCACTTTATGGGTTATCGTTTTAATCTTTGTTGTAAACTGTCTTGTTAATTTCCTTCTTGTACATGGGAAAATTTTGTGCCAGGCTAATATGGCTTGCATTAAATTCTCAATTTTTAGTTATGCTAATGTTAATTGTTTTTTAAATTGAATTTTTTTTGTTGTCTTTTTGTTTACCACTCGAATCAAGGTTATTATTTTGTGACAAATTTCTACAAAAGAGTGTTGCTATGAAAATAGAGGGAGGAGCTGCAACACCTGCAACTATAAATGCAACTGAGGTATGTAATTTGAACAATATCTCTGAGTAAATTATCTGTGACTATTTAATCAAAAAATTAGCATTCGGTTTGGGAATAGATGCAATAAGTAACATACGAGGATGTGAGAATGTGGTCTCATCCATAAATGATTAAAGCAAAAATACTTATTTACACATATTTTGATTTTTAGATTTTAGTTTACAATATCCATTTTGTTATATTATATTTGTGTTTATATGAACAAATTTTGCATGTTTTGTTTTTTAATGCAATATATATTAATTAATTTACAAAACACCAAATTTGATTCCCTGTAAATATATAGAGACTCCAAAATCCAAAACCCACGAAATCAAGTGGCATAGACTTACCAGATCAAACACTAAGGATTAGATCTTCAATGTTTCTCTTCTCCAACAACTTGGAAAATAAGCCAAGCCAATAGGATTCAATTTGAACATTTGCAGCCTTCACCAAAGTGGTAATTTTCTCAGCTTATCAATAGAGTTAAATATTTCATGTATCCTCCAAAGTTACACACACACCCTTGGTTTTTATTTGGAATACAACCAAAAACAATGGAGCAATAGCCAAATGGAATCCCCTAATTTTAATCATTTTCTCAGCCTATCAATAGAGTTAAATTTTTCATGTCTCCTCCGAAGCTACACACACACCCTTGTTTTTATTTTGAATATAACCAAAAACAATGGAGCAACAGCCAGAAGGAATCCCCTAATTTTAATAATTTTCTCATTAATATATAACTACTCTAATCATAGAAGTACCCAATTGCTTAACTTTCTATGCCATAAATTTGACCGATTACCTGTGCTACTACAAATATTTCTGAACAACAATATTTGAGTCCATTCAGAAAGATTTGACTCCTGATCTCAGCCTAACACTTGGGATATACAACAAAAGCACTAAAATTTCTTAGATAGTTTAGATTCCCAACTTAAACAATTCATATCATGTTTTTAGATTGATGCTGACCATTCAAGCTTCATGATGACATAAAATGCAAAATTTTAAGAAGTCAATATTTTCAAGCATACAGTGACAGGATTGCCATCATCGTGCAGCATCAATGCAACATAAGTATAGGCAACTTGACTGAGTGACATCTTGATTGGAACATTTTAAGCAACTACTTTTAAAAAACCCTGTGCAAAACACTCAACTATTCAGAATATATTCAAAACCTAAATTGCATAATTTATCTGGTCCAAAACTCATTTACAGAAAAAGGTGGAAAAATTCCATTAGATCTCTATCATCAATATTTTAGAGCTAAAATCCAGACAAGAAAGAGCAGTCTATTTGTTCAAGCTGCTCCATTTCTTCTTTACAAATATGATGCTAACTGCCTTAAACAATGCTTTGTCAACAACCTTCAAACATTTACAATATTCTACCCAAAAATGCAATGTTTGAAGATGTCTTCACACTTTCTTCTTTCTTCAACTGAATTCCTCAAGTGCAATGCAATATCTACTCAACTCACACAGCTAGATGATGCCCACACAGCTTACTCATAGGACTTCCAAATCTTGACTTCACACATAGATCCATTCACCAAATTCACAATACTCTTTGCCTTTCTTTGGGGCTTCATATTTTTAACTTGATCTGTTCCTTCTTCTTTGTTCACTGTATCATTAACGATGCCTCCATTGTTTATAATTGCAGCATGTTTTGTTCACAATTTTCCTTACTTGATAAATTTCACTTTAGATTGTTTGTAATTGATCACTAAATGTTAATGTTTTGATTGTGACATGTCTCGTTTGTAATTTGTTTGTAGCTGCTCAATTAGTTTTACCTTAAATTACTAAAATCTGTAGATATACAAGTAAGGACTTTGAATGCAATGTGATATTTTGTAATTTGTGTGCACTCAATTGATTCAATCTCAGATTGCTACTTGTAGTGGTCTTGTCATTGAAAAAAATATTCTCTGCTTTTTTAGAAATTTAGTTTTTAAACTCTAAGGTGTTTGGATCACTTCAGAAGCATCTGCAACCTTTGTAGACTCTTGTACAAACTTGAATACCTCATTCTTGCTGAAAATGATTGTAATATGGGTATTTAAAGTTACATATGCAATTGATTTGACTAGTGACTGAAAATAGTGGCCTTGTAAGTGGAACTAACTTTTTATGCAACAATTAGGAAGGTTTGCAAATTAATATTTCAATTGTGATGTGTTTTGTTTACAATTTTCTTGAACGAACTTGAATAATTCTATCTTAGATTGTTTGTAATTTTCCTGAAATTTCTTCAATTAACTCTAGTGTTGTCCTAAAATTTAACAAATCTGTAGATATGCAAGTCAAGATTTTGATTGTGATGTGTTTTTTCTTTGTTTTGTTCTTTATATATTTAATATTTGTCTTGTGTTAGTTGCAATTTTCCTGAATAACAAAAGTTTTGTAGGAAAGCAAGTTAAGATTTTGCCACAAACATAAGGTTAGTTGAATTTGGAAAAAATAGTTAAGGCCTACACTTACAGGTCATAGATCTTCTATAGGGCCTGAGTTCAGCCCAACAGTTCGGCTCACTTTTTTTTTTTCATTTTTCTTATTTCCATTAAATGCAATGTTTTCCAAAATATTTTTGAGCCTACATGTGATGTTTAAACTTTTGTATCAAGCATATCTACATGATCAAACACTAATTACACTCAATGATCAAGCATTTGAACTATTTGATAGAACAACTCAAAGGAGATGTTTGAACAATATATTTGTTTACAAGGACTTCATAAACTTTTGCATAAAAGCTACTACTGTGGTTATTCATGTAATGAAACTAAAGTTGTTTTTTAGATTATGACATCGTAGATGTACAATTTTTAGTGGCTATTAGTAAATGGTTGCAGTTTTCTTTCTTAATTATGCTTAATAGTTTTGTGTCTTGTACATATTCTTTGCATTTTACCCCTACATCAGTCCTAGCTATGGCTGCAATAATAGAAACTTGTCTTCTTAATTATTTGACATTTTTAAATTATTTTCAATTTGAGTAGAAAATCTAAAATACTAAAATCATTGTAGTAAGAAACAACTAGTTCCTACATGCCCTTGTGTCATAAGTCCTGGTAGATGGTCTCAAGTCATTGCTCACTTGCTAATTGTAGTTGCTTTTTCAGCAACATCACACAGACTGTCAACGGTGAGATGAGTACCATAATTTAACAACATAAGTTCTAATTCAGCCTTAAACCAGCACAAGGAACTGAAAATAATAATTGAAGGTCATGGTAGGGGCTTTGAATTAAGTGGAATCTTTAGGGGATTGTGTTACTTACTGAACTTCATTTTTAGAATTTTGAAGTGGAAAAATAATATGTGCAATGGGTTGTGGTATTTAAGCTTATGTATACGTCTAGGCTCACTTGCAACAAAAAATGTTGGCAACTCATTATTTTTCCAAAGAGTTGTTTTGATACTAGTAATTTTTTATACATGTAACTTGAGTTGTTTCTTTTCTTGGTGTGATTAAGAAGACGGAGGAACAAGAATCTCATATGGACCAAGAGGTTGATATCCATAACATACCTCAAAAGGGGAGTGGGTAGTAAATATGGTGAATGGCTAGTAGAGATGATTATGATTGTGTTGCAAAACATGAGGATATCTATACCAAACATATTCCTCAGTTATTCTATGGAACCTCTTTCCCAACCCAATTATCTTCTATTTAAGATGTTATAAAGATTTACCTCAGTTACATTTACATGATTGAATCTTTCAATGCCACTTTCTTCCTCTTTCATGCCTATATTGTCTATTCTATAAATGCTACTTGTTGCTACAATATGGACTTAAACAATCTATTATATGTTTCTTACACTGGATATTTATGCAAGTTCTATTTGCTTTTGCGGCATACTGGTGTGGTCTATTCTTGGCATGTTGGGTGTTGAAGCAGTTGGAAATGGATGATGCTTATGTTGGCAATTTGAATAACATTTGAAACACACCTAGCTTCAAAATTAGAGGTTCTATATTGGGTGTCGTGTCAAGGAATTTTATGTGCCTAGTATTTACCTCTTGAACCTTGTATTTTAATGGTGGATCGCAAATATTACTTGTTATGCATCAAAATTTTTGAAACTTATTTATATTATCTGGCACCTTTCATACTCTTATAGATTTTTCCACAAATCATGTCAAACCTTGGCGCTTGGATGATTTCTTTAATGTAGGTTTCTTAAATGTTTTACAACACCTTTCATGTCTTATAGATTTTTCCACAAATCATGTCAAACCTTGGCGCTTGGATGATTTCTTTAATGTAGGTTACTTGAATGTTTTACAAGGTTAGTTCCTTCCGTTGCCCTGTTACTTGAATGTTAAAGAAATTTTTGTTGTTGTGATATTCATATGGCAGGCCACTGAAGAAGATATTGTCTCCTCGGGTCACTTTATCACTTGTCTTCACTACATACATATGTTTTTCATTGAAATTTACTAACATTGATTTTACAAGAATGAGAATATTTGAAGGATTTTGCTCACATGTTTTGCATGTTTCACATTATGCAATAGATTGCAACACATGCTCTTCTTCCTACACTAACTGATTTCATTTTATATTGTCTTGTTACAGATCACTTAAAGGATAGTATTTTTTTAAAATAGTTTCACATTGCGCCAAATCCCATGGCCACAGACCTGATTTCAAAATGTTGAGAAAGTAATACAAGGAGTATTATAGAAAAAATAAACATAAAAAAAATAAATCTTTGAGAAAATTCTTAATGACATACAATAGTAATATGGAAGATGGAACAAGTTGAATTGATAACGTTTGGATTGTGGATTTTACCAATGTGTACTACTCCGACTTATTGGGGTCACAGACTTTATTTTGAGTTTTCTGGGTGTAGATATATTTTTCTGCATGTTTCAAGGTTTTTGAATTGTGGATTTTGTCATTTTTAAAAAGATTTGTCTATTGTTGCAGATTTAATATATTACAGGGTATCCTTTATTAGTTGTCTTTTCTGAATTCCAATTCAGACTGTGGATGGTTGCTTCGATTGTCACATGTAATAGTCCAAATATAATTTGGGGAAATACTTCATTTATGGCTCTCAATTAGTTTTCTCATTTTGAAATAAACAAAATAAACAAAAAATATCATTATATTATCTTCAGCGTACCTATTGCACCCCAAGGTGCAATTGCTAGTAATAATGTTTATCAACATAACTATTACTCATTATTAATGTCGATCCCATACCCGACAACGGAAAGTAAATTGATGCTTCCCATTCAAAGCTTAAATTTGATTATATTCCCATTCATCTTAAAAAATTAACTATGGTGTTTTCTTAGGAGCTGAATTATAAGGAGTAGTCAACACGCTATCTTTTCTTTCTACGCGCATTTCTCCTTAAACCCATATTTTTTATCTTTTAAGACACGAAATACAAGTTAACGAGAATGAATCGTACACGACATTTCACATGATTTAGTCAACAAAGTTGTTGACACAGAAAAATAGGATGCTTCCTTGCTCCTCCTTTCCTCTTTCCACCCGCCTTAGTAAAGCAAAAGCTAAAAACTTTATATGGCCTTCACATGCTTGTGTGGGAAAAGTCGGCGAAAGAAACAAAAAGATGATTCTGCATTTCTTACCACTCATTTTCTGCTTCGCAATTCGCTCTTTCTCTCATCTTAAATAACTAGCACTTGCATCTATAAGAGATTCAAGGGGTACGTCGATAGACTGTCCATTGTGTTTATCTTTAAGGTGAACAGTGATCAAGGTCCAAGGGCAGTGGTAAAGAAAACATGACCTATTTCAAACCCACACAGAAAAGAACAAAGAGTAATGCAAAGTAGTTATGTACAACAAAACAAAGGAAATTCTGAGTAAATAAAGATCATAAATCTTTAGTGAAAGAGATGTTATCATTGTAAAATAGACATTTCCTATTAAATAAAAAATAGATCTTAAAATCAGAGACCTGCATACCTGCATTTCAAATGAAGAGCACGTGCTACTAATTGAAGAGCCTCGTCTACTTGGTTAACCTTATAGAGGCCATCAATTAGAGTAGTAAATGTAACTTCATCTAGAGTACAATTAGCATCCCTCATCTTAGCCACCAATTCAAGAGCTTCATCTACGTTGCCTACCCTGCAGAGGCCACCAATTAGGGTAGTAAATGTAATTCTATTGGGACAACAATGACCATGCATCATTTTATCTAACAATTCTAATGCTTCATCAATATAACCCCACTCATAATGTGCTCTTATCAGACTGTTACAAGTTATGACATCTGATTTGATTCCCATCTCTCCCATCTCAAAGAAAAGCTAATTAATTCTAGAGAAATCGCCACATTGGCCAAGACTATTTAATATCACATTGAAGGGCACTATACTCAAGGAAATCCCCTTAGTTTTTGGCTAAATGCACAAGCTCCCAGGCCTTGTCTACCTTCCCTACTTTACACAGTGCATTAGTGAATTGAGTAAAATGCAGAACATCTGGGAAAGACCGGCAACATTTCTTACTAATGTGAACTATAGTCATTTCTGCCTCCTGCAGTCTGTTTTCCTTTAACAATGTTAAAAACATTGCCGACAACTTGGTCTCATTTGGCACATAGTTGGCATCCAAAATTGCATGTAATAAATTGAGAGCCTCATTTTTCTTTTGTGTTTTACAAAAGCGCAATCATTCAATTTTGGGTATGTTATTTTTACCTCATGGAAGACATGTACAGATTTGTGCAACATCTTAGCCTTTTCAAAGTGGGTAATGAGGCGCTCAGCCAAGTCAAGTCCAATTGAACACCCCTGCTCTTTAATCTTATTTAGTAGATCTTTTATTTTTTGAATATTCAAACTTTTATGTCTGTCTAGGAGCCTAACAATGAAGGCATGGCAAACTAAACAAACTCCTTCAACTGTGTGATCTTGTTGTGGGTGTGGTGTATTTTTTTTAATAGAGTAGTTCAAGTTACATAAAACAAGGACCAGAAACATATTTAAATTTTTTCCTTGAACCTATGTACCAGAAGATTTGCAATCAGATAATTTACAAATCAAACTTTCAGCAACGATTTACAGCTGATAGTTTTTAATGTGATAGCCTATCTTTATTAGGACCTAACAATCTCTATTTTCAAGAGCCATAATACCTAGTCTTATATCTTGAAGAATAATTGCAAATACAAAAAGTCTCATCTTTTTAGTTCTGCAGATCCTTATTGTTCTTGGAGTTGGCTTCAATAGTTTCCTTGACTGAAATAAATATAAATAATGGTATTTGTGATTGGTTTAGATATCCAATTCTTTGATATTGGAATGAGATGATAAGTTCCCAATTTTTGACAAAATCAAAGAAACAAAGATTTGCAGCATAGCCACCTCTAAACACCATTAACCACGATGAGCATCTATCCCATGACACATTCGTTTTCTCAAGATATAGTCATACCTTTATCTTTGTTATTGTGTGTTGATTCAAATGGAAATATAGCCACCATATCCTAACCCCACATCTCCAGGTGACTTGGATTTATAGTGATAAACAAGGTATACATCAACTGTTTGAGAATATTAGCACAATTATTTTGGTGAGTGGTTGCAAAATTGTTGCTTTCAGTTAGAAGAAATATTAGGTTGATTTTGACCCAATAATACTCAGATCTAAAACACAAACACTCGCTTATTTTGGTGCCCTAGTCCAAATCATTGCTACCAATGGGTTCTCAAACAAGGATATGAAATAGCTTCCAGGGGATTAGTGATTTTGGTAAACCAAGAATTACAGCCAGTCATAAGAGAAATCACCAAAGTCCTCCAAACAATAAAAGTTTGGAACTCTCATCTATGTAAAGCAGGCAAGAGAATTTGCTCTACTCTGTGTACTTTGTGGACTATGTAATCCATTCTTTTGACTAGATGATGTAATTTCTTTGCCATCTTTAATGCAAAAGAGTGTCTGGTAGATGAAAACCATTTTGTGTTGTAGAATATAAGAACAATTGTTGAAGATTATCTTGTGATGATTTTGTTTTCATTTGATGCAAAGGATTTTTTATTTAAGGAAAAGGAGAAATAAGCATTCAAAACGTGTGAAAGGCTTGTTAGGATGACTTTAGGGACTCCTATGGTGGCATAAGAGAATAATAGACTACCATTGTTGCCAGAGAAGGAACAAGATACTCAAGCATATGGACACAATGATAAAGAAGATGAGGAAGATGGAGTACATTATCATGAAAGGAAACAAAAAAAATTAAGGTCTACAAGAGAATCAGAGGACTTGTATTGCAGATACAAATACATTGAAACCTAACTTAAAAGACATAGATTGCAGTGTATAGTTGCAATAATCAAGTTTAAGCCTAGATGTTGGATTTTTGTTGTTGTGAGGGTATGGTATAGTTTGCAAATTAATTAAAGTCATAATGACTGAGTGGCATTGGTAAGCTACAAATGAATTTACAATAAGAACATTGGACACCGAGAAGTTCCCCGTGGTGGAATTAATCTACCTGAAAATCACGAGCCTCATTTCAGTGTCGACACTTTCCCTCAGTAGCTGGTGTTGCACTACAGCTTTATCTGCCACATTCCCAGCCAATACACATTACTCTGTGCTGCAGGCACCCATAGAAAATCAGCACAAACAAAACCCTTGTAACTACCGACACGCCTATTTTCGTTTCAAAATGCTCGGTCTTGTGCATTGGACCCACTCAACTGTTCGACCACTAGGTCCTCGTCGGTGCAATACTGGAAAATTAACTGCACCCATCAGGCAATACAAGGTGTCGGCCCCAAACCCTGAAATGAATTCATAGCCCCCCCAACGTACATCGCTACAAAGAGCGCATAGTCTGATTTATCAGGCCCCAAGTCCTGTTTGTTCAACTAGTTGATCACCAAAGCCATGGATTGTATGCACATGTTGCAGTTGTATACACCACTCTACCACCCATTGCAGTTCCTCTGCATGCCTTTGGTCTCAACCGCTCCTTCAAATGCCTTCAAGCTGTCGATTCCATTGTAGGACTCCGAACTAGTGACCAAGCCCTCTGCTTTGAGCCCGCAACCCATCGCCTCCTCTTTTTTTATCTCCTGTTCCCGCTGGGCCTTGCACTCGTTGGGTAGCAGGAAGAGCCCATTAGATTGGATCCATGAAAGAAACACTAAGTGGAAGAAATCCATTGGAGTAGTGGGCATCATCAGCATTGTCCTCTGCATCGCTCTTGAATTTATACCCACCTGATTTCAGGCAAAGCCATTTGTTTGCCATTATTTGGGGCCACATTACCTACATCGTTCAATATTCATCAACTCCTCCCAATGCTTTTAATGGTGAATTCCTCCTTAATCCTCCTTCCCAAAACAAAATTAATTCGGAGAGGGGCAACAGAGTGTTTGTTTCCCCTAATGTATGGTGCAGGTCAGACACGACTATGTGCAGTAAAGATAGCAATGAATGGCGCCAGCAGTGAATCCAATCTAGTGATCCTACATTAGACACTGCATTTACTATAAAGATTGCAATCCGATATAGCAGAAGTCAAAATATTTTCTGAGTGCCTAAAATTTGCAACTGAAAGTGGTTTAAGGATGCGAGACAATAGTTTAGCGGCAAGTGAAAGTGGTTTAACAACGTGAGACAATAGTTTAGCGGTGTGAGACAGGTTTTCAGGTTAGTTGTGGACTGGCGAGTCCACAATAAGAGTCTATCGACTAATTAGTAATACCTATGCAATTCAATTCCACCTTCTCTACATTTTCTTTCAAGCATATTGTATCTTCCCATTCAATTTAAACTTTGTGAGGTGTCGTTAGTTTCTGCATCGATCCATTCATCATAAATTTTGTCCGTGGTTTTACTAACACTTGTACGAAGGAGGTGCAAGGGTTATGAGTTAATATGTTAGAAGTACAATTTTATGTGTACATAAAGATACCTTAATTTAATTTACAATATCTTAGGTGTAGAATAATATTTTTTATGTATGCAATTTTCAAATACAATTTTGACTCTCTTTACCGAACTATTATTAATTCAATTTATTTGGAGATTTTTAGTTTAGTTTAATTTTTGTAGTGTAAGACACAGTTTTGTTACCTATCTTGGACCTAAGGTTTTCAACACTAAATTTCTTACCCACTCCAGCAATGTGTCAAATGAATTTTAGTGGTGAATTTTTTCATTTTTCATGAAAAAAAAACTCCATTGGCAAATCTTTTCTAATCGCTAGAAGTCTGTGGAAAATCATGCGAAATGCAATTTTTTTAAAACCACTAAAATATTTTAATTGGTGATTAAAATCTATTTTCAAACCAATAAAATATTTCCATTGTAATTAAACCTATTTTCAAACCAAAAAAATAATTTTGTTGGTGATTAAAACTTTTTTTCAAACTAAAAAATAAAATTCATTGGCAAATAAAACTTATTTTTAAATGATTAAGTAAAAAAATTGGCGAATTAATCTTTTTTTTGGTCGGTAATAACTAATAGGATTTTGTATTACATGAAAATAAAGATTACATCATTTCCCTCATTGTTTACTTTTCATCAACCATCCAAAAATCACCTACAACTATAACAGTTTTTTCAAAAAAACATTTTAACATGCTTCATAACAGAAAAAGTAACCCTATCCAACTAAAACCAGTTCCACAACTGTCTGTAACTACCTTACATATTTCAACAAGATTTGCAATCATTCTTTTACCCTTCATACTATTCACACTATACATCCATAACAGGGTTCAACCCCCAACAAGCCAAAAATTTAGTACTAGTCTTGCATTAATTCTACAAAAACCCTTAAAAAACTACAAATTCAACTAGTGCTACTGTTTCATAACCAATTTTCCTTGTTGCTTTGCCTTTCATCTTCCACTTCCTTGCATTCTGTCATTTTTCTTTCATACACTTTTCCTCCACTTTCTCCTGTGCTTCCATGTGCTTTGCCTCCACTTTTTCCTCTGCTTTCGCCTGTGCTTTCAACTATGCTATAATTGCTTCCACCTTTATCAACTCTATAAAGAGATTCAACGCTTTCCAACCTAACCTTGCTTCTTCTCTGCATCAATTTTTAATCTTATCCTTCTTCCAATGCACAAAAGGGGTGCATCCTTCTGCTCCTAGTTCCACATTTTCAAAGTCTTCTTGGATGTTCAAACCTTCACCTGGAACTACCCATTCAAGTATTGATTCTAATCCTTCCAAGAAATCTTTATGCACAATCATCTCCATCACTTCTCTTATTATGCTTGTCGATTCACCCAAGTCCAAATCCCATGCTATAATCGAGGAGTATACATCCATGTTAGTCTTCTATCTATGCTTCATATTTCCAAAGGATTTCCCCAAAATCATCTGCACACTTTGTACCAACCTCACATCAATGAATAAAAACATCCACATTAATCTTTAGTCAGAAGCTTCACCATAAAACAGATTTAATTGCCTCCTCGAACGTAGAGTGATGTTGACCTCCATTTGAAAATTTTTGCAGCTACAACGCCACCACCACCACTGTTTCAGACTTTCTGTGTGCCTTCTTCTCCACACAAAACTCTATTATTAACTTCACTAGTTGAGGGCTGAGAGGTAACAATTTTCTAAACTCCGCAAGTATCGATCTTAATTACCCATCGATCCTCTAGTCATGTCCACTTACTCCAATCTGCCTGCGATCTTCACTTCATAAATGCACCGTCCTTGCCACCTTTCCTATCTTAATTCACCAAAGTCAAGGTTTTGGTGCTTTTCCTAACCTTAGTTGCAAGTCTTTCTTGGTCATCTTTGTAGTTGGTGGGTCGGAAGTTTCAAAAACTTTGAAACTTTAGACTTTGGTTCTAAGATTCCAAGTTTTAGTGAGAGTGTGATCCCATAATAGTGGTTTACAATTTTTGGCCAAACTGGACATTGAAATTATTATTTTTAACTAAATCTTCACATTCGGGCACCTATAGCGGCTAAACTGTGAAGAATTTGAAGATGGTGCAAACTAGAGTCTCATCAAATTTTGTCTGTAGATTCTAAAAATATTTTTTCAAAAATTTTGGAATCACATTGCACTTCTTTTTCATCTCCCACCTAAAAATTGAATTTTTCAGAAAACAACATTTTTAAAAGTGACACACACCGTATATAACGATAACTTATTTTCCATGAAGGATAAAATTATAATTCTTTTCAAATTTATATTTTTAACTCTGATATCTAGTGCTTCCACTTGGTTAGACAGTTTGTTATTGAATATTTTTTCCTTAATCAAGTTTCAAAAGTCAAATGAATTACAATCTAGAAATAGCTGACCGTGATAATGTGAACCTTTTTTGTATATGTCAAAATTTAATTTAATTTTTTTTGTTGGATCAAGGACTTCAATATCTGGTGCACTCATATTTTTCAATTTTTTTTTTTGATAATATTCTATTTTTCCACATGTGAAGAACAAAGAAATTCATTTTCGATGAAAAACCTATGCTTAATAAAACTTTAAAAACAAATACATAACAAAACCAAAACATATTAAAATTATATTAATTGGATAGCTTGTTCTAAGGAATACCATAATTATTTGAAATAAATTTTAAATGAATTCATTTGATCCCCCAAAATCTAAATCAAAAGTGATTTTTTATCAGCATTTTGATAGATGTAAAGGAGACGCATTTATAAGTATGGTTTAAAATTAGCAAGGTTCTATCCAAGGGGGTTTGATGTAAGGTGATTTGATCAAACCCTCTTCAATTGGAATCCTTAAAATGGAACATTTTAAGGCTTAAATCATTATATTTTCTAAAAATATGTGATTTCAGCTAAAATTTGTTCCTCTCAGGAATTGTAAACCACTATTATGATAGCTGGAATATGGACCACGATTGTTCGATGAATTTTCGATGGACGGTTGTAGTTGCATTCCAGAAGTACATCTCTCAAGCACTAGATTTGTGAATTGAAACCTCCAAAATAACACTAGAACCGTTAGATGCAGACATGTGGCGAGACAAAGGGTTATCATTGTAGTTGGATTTTGGCGATGAGCGATAGAAGAATTTAAGTGGAAAAAATATGCACGTGCATAAAGTTTGTTTTAAAAGAGGGACTGCCTAGGAAGAACGTAGGACCAAGGCTTAAAAACTTAAGAACGTTTTACACAAAGGATGTAAAGGAAAATCAATCTAACCATGACCATTCGATGAATTTTTTATGGATGACTGTAGTTGCATTCTGCAAGTAAATCTCTAAAGCAGTAAACTTGTGAATTGAAACCTCCAAAATAGCACTAGAACCGTTAGATGTAGACACGTGGTGAGATCAAGGGTCAACATCATGGTTGGATTTTGGCGATGAGCAATAGAAGAACTTAAGTGGTAGAAATGTGCACATGCATAAAGTTTGTTTTAAAAGAGGGACCACCTAGGAAAAATGTAGGACCAAGGCTTAAAAACTTAAGAACATTTTACACAAAGGATGTAAAGGAAAATCAATCTAACCATGAGCATTCGATGATTTTTTGATGGACGGTTATATTTGCATTCCACAAGTAAATCTATGAAGCAGTAGACTTGTGAATTGAAATCTCTGGAATAATACTAGAACCGTTAGATGTAGACGTGGCGAGATCAAGGGTCATCATCATGGTTTGATTTTGGAAATGAGCGATAGAAGAACTTAAGTGGAAAAAATATGCATGTGCATAAAGTTTGTTTTAAAAGAGGGACCGCCAGGAAGAACGTAGGACCAAGGCTTAAAAACTTAAGAACGTTTTACACAAATGATGTAAAGACAAATCAATCTAACCACGACCATTCGATGAATATTTGATGGACGGTTGTAGTTACATTCTGGAAGTAAATCTCTGAAGTAGTAGACTTGCAAATTGAAACCTCCAGAATAACACTAGAACCATTAGATGTAGACACGTGGCGAGATCAAGGCTCATTTCTCTCTTTTCAATGACTTAGCGTATTACATTTCATTTAATTGAAATTCTCAATATTTTTGAAGAAAGTGTGATAGTTGTACTACTCACAGTGATTAATGTCATCTAAACATCCAAAGTGATTGATTGGATAGCTCATAGCTTTAATGAAATAAGATTTGTAATGATTTCATGCCATTTGAGTGGCATTGGAGTCTGGCAATTTTGACAGCTTGTCAGCTTGAGATATAGTTTACATGTAGCTAAACATCAATCAAATTAAACTTTTTAATTGTACATGTAAGGCTTAAGTTACACGAATCGATTAAGTTGGTTTTTTGGTTTGCACAAATCAGGCTGGTAGCGGTACTAGGGGCCCATAAATAGGGTTAGTGATAGTATAGTATCATAAGGGTTTTCATTTTTTTTGGGTTAATAAGGATTCAGGAAGAAGATGACGTGGTATTATTGGGGATATTCTAAATTCTCTTGCCTCTAGTTATGTAGTTACAGAGTAAAAAACCAATTTCCTTCAAGTTCAGAATGGGTGGAATTGGAAAGAAGTTGATTTGGTTCACATGACTTCTCAGATAGGTTTTGAACTAGGAGATGAGCTTTGATGGACATAACCGTTATCCCGATGCATGGAGGTTGCAGGTAGAAGATGGGAGCAATTTTACTACCCCTCATCTTTGTGCATGACTCTGGCTCTCAAAAGGGATAAGCACATTTTTTTATCTTCACATCTCCCATTTCCCCGACATGGTTCTCCAAGCGAGTTCCTTGCATTTATTTTCAGTGCCACATTTGTATTTTATTCTCACCAGCAGAAGCTTTGGAATCATGTATTTATTTTTAGTGTCACATTTGTATTACGTTATCACCGGCAGAACGTTGGAAATTGGAATCAATTTGTACTCCATTGTCATGATCAACAACTTGGAATATATTGTGTCTATGTAGAGTGACATATGTTATTTATACAAAGCAGGAGCTTGCCTACTCTACAGCTACTCATCTTTAAAAAGATATGTAATAATGTGACATTGTAATTCAGTTGTAATAAAATAAATGGTTGTGTTAATATTTGTTATAAATTTATAGTAAAGAGTTATTTTTTGGGTTTAGTGTCTATGAATCTATTCAAATAATTTTTTTTTTCCTTTAAGAAATTAAGTATTATCTATTTATGAAATAATTGCATGCAAATTTAAAAGTAAAACATAAAGCAATACAAATGAAAAAAAGAAAGTTTCCCATCAAATTGACAAAAACATTATAAACAAAAAAAAAAAAACATTATAAACACTAAAATTTGTCACTCTTGTTAGGGTTTATCTATTTATTAGATAATTGCAAGATGATTTAAAATTAAAACATAAAGTAATACAATTGATAGCTTGTCAGCTTGAGGTACATTTTTCCTGTAGTGAGGCTGTTAGAGTCAATACATTAATCAAATTAAATATTTAATTAAATGTAAGGCTTAAGTTAAGCACACAAATTGATTAAGTTGGTTTTTTGGTTCGGGCGAATCGTGATTATCACTATACCCAACCTCACACGTGACACGTGTGAGGTGTACACAAGGACTAGGCTGGTAGTGGCACAATTGATGGCAATGTCTGCCCATAAATAAGGATAGTGAGCACAACTAAAATCATTCATTGAAGGCTAAAGGCTATACTATTAAGTGTAATGTTTGAAAATTGTCATAAGGGTTTTCATTTTGTAGGGTTAATAAGGATTCAGGAAGAAGATGATGTGGTATTATTGGGGATACTCTAAATTCTCCTTCCTGCAGTTATGTAGTTACAAAGTAAAAGAGCAATTTCCTTCAAGTTTAGAATGGGTGGAATTGGAAAGAAGTTGATTTGGTTCACTTGACTTCTCAAACATGTTTTGAGCCAAGATGAGGAGCTCTGATGGAGATAAGTGCTCTTCCAGTGCATGGAAGCTGCAAGTAGAAGATGGTAGTAGTTTTACAACTCCTCATCTTCTGTATGAATTTTATTTTCAAAGGGGTAAGTACATTTTGTATCTTCACAGCTTCAATTCCCCCCATTTGATTGGCCCCCCTTTCCCCATGCATTTATCTTCAGAGCGCATGGTTGACCTAGCGAGAACCATTTATTTTCAGACACACATGTATTACATTTACATTTTCACCAGCGGTCTAGCAGAAGCTTGGCGCTTGCACTTACATTTGTATTTGTACTATGTAATAATGTGACGTCATCATTAATTTGTAATAAAATAAAAGTTTGTGCTATTAATTTGAGTTTGTGACATTGTAATTCCTTTTATTAAGTCATTTGCAATGTTAATTGTTACTATGCTATTAATGGTTGTGCTATTAATGTGACATTGTAATTCCTTTTATTAAGTCCTTTGCAACATTAAGTGTTACTATGCTATTAATGGTTGTGCTATTAATGTGGCATTGTAATTCATTTAATAAAGGCGTTGATGTTAGTTCTAGCACATTAAAGGTTAAAAAAACTTTACAACACATGTTTACTATTTATATCATAAATTTCTCAACTGTTCGATGAACATTTGATGTATGGCTATAGTTGCATTCCATAATGAAATGCACAGAGCACTATGGTTGTGAACTTAAACCTCCAGAATCACCCTATAACCGTTAGATTTACAAAGATCAACGATTTAGATTCTTTAGAATTTGTTGTCAATACATGACTAAATGGTGACAGCCATGTACTAATTGTGTAGTCTGAAAGAAACACGTAGATGTTTCAATTTCGTTCACTTTAATGTTAAAAAAAGAGCACTTTCAGGTATGTGCAAGATCATCATGGAAAAAACAGGCCCTTAAGTGGCAGAATATTCAGAAAAATCAGAGTTAGGCAACTTGACGTAAAAATTTGAATAAGTTATCTATATTATTTCAAAAAAATGTAAGAATAGAATCTGTAGCAAATTGAATGTAGTTTCTAAACCACTAGGGTTTGTTTTAAAAAAAAAAACTATTTGATAAAAATTTGAAATTTCAATGTAGTAGTACTTAAATTTCAGGGAAAAATAAGAAGTAGGTGTCTCAATCACCCCAACCAAATAAAATAATAATATTTCTATAATATTTTAGATATAAGTAGAGGACTCATTTCACATGTGATGCATATTTTTTTTAATTTTTTCCAAGTAAATAATTAATATTTTATTACAACTTTTAAAAATATAAATACTCATATGTCTAACCACCTTAACTTGGTTAAACTTCATGAAATTCAATTTTTTTTTTAATCCTATAGTATGTGCTCATAAATGTGACGATGTTTTGATTCAAAAAATGTGATACGTTTGAAAGCTATAGATGTTTTTCAATCAACCTATCAATCAGACTTTAGTCATAATTTGAATAGAAAATGAATAATAATTACTTATTAAATTCAAAGTAAAACATAATTTATATTGTTGGAAAGTTGAGAATCTCCTTTAAAACCGTTTCATTTCATCAATTTTGGGTAAAAAAAAAAGTCGTTAGCCACATACCCATCATATTGCCACTTTTTGGCCCATCATGATCCTACACATACCCTTTCAGTTTATAATGCTAAGTGATTTTATTTTTAAGTGAGAGGGTCAGCACACAGGGAGATTTTAGTCCTCAATTTGCTCATTGCAGTGCGCCACCCTGTTCTGGGTTCCATAGTTCCACTTCCAACAAAGCCATTCCAGTAATCTAGTGGCCAATTTCCATGATTGTCAGCATTAATCTTTTTAAGAATCAAAATCCAAGTAAGTGAAAGAATTCTTGCGATTACGTTTCATCGTTTGACATTTCTTAAAATCTTATTTTGTCAAACTTTGAAGTTTGGGTTTAGGGCTAAGAGACTTAAGAATTAAGAAAAATTAAGGAGGACTAATAGGGAATTCACAGTTTCACATTGTATAAGCATGTCTACCAGCAGTACCACTAGAGCAATGTTGAATAAAAAAATACATTATGCAAAATTGCTTAAAACCCTACGTTTCACTAATGAATACCATGATATTTATGATCCTAAAACCTATGGTAGGAATACCTCAAAACTTATATTTTCATCTCATAATAAGGCCTCAAATAAAATGCAAGTTAACAATATTAGTGCATCATGGGTTACTGGATTAGGGTGCATAATGTTACATGAGGCTTTCCTTTTCCCATAATTTATCAGGGTTTGTGCCCAAAATTATGATGATAACAAAAGAGAAATTTTTAATAAAGATAGCAAAGAAGAATTATTATCCATTAATGTAGAAGAACTTGAAAAAGTGTTGGGGTTTACAACCGAAGAATTTGGAATTGAAAATGTCCACATTGACCTAAAAAAACTTGCTAGTGATTATGAAGCAGTGGATGAAATGGAGAAAAAATATTTCTTAAATAGAATAGTTCAGGATAGAAACAAATTAAAAGGTGATCATAAGCCTCCTTATGATTTGGATATTTTTAGACCATGGGCTTAGGATACTATGTCCATGCTAGCATTTTTCCTCGGATTGCATAGCAATTTAGAAGTGGGTGCATGCCTCCTTGAAATGGTGTATAATATATCCATTATGGTGTTCCACATGTAAAATATAATTTTATTGAGCACATTACAGAATCGATGCATAAACAATTGTTAATGATTAGAGGAGGTTCCACCAAGACATTTAGGTTCACAAGCTACTTGTGCTATCTTTTTCTATTCAAATTCAGAAGAATGTTTCAAACCAACAAGCTTCAAATTCGACCCTATAGGAATCCTAAGGAAAATAAAATGGCTCTAGTATATGAATGGACCACTGTTATAAGGATGCATGATTCTCAAAGGAACTACAATAATTTTGTAGACTAATTTTTGGCTCCATTGCATCAAACAATTACAAATACTCCAATGCCTAGATTGCCTATGTCATGTAGAAACTGCATTCAACTAGGAAACAAAATACAACTGGTTGATTGGTACTTAATGGAAGAATATACTATGCTAATATTTTATGCATCAGGAGTATAGCCATACAAACTTCCAATACATGTGACAAAAAGGGTTTTTGCTTTGGAATATGTAAGGTAGATGCAGAGTACTGATGAACTGCACTTTACCGGTTAGCAAAAGAAGACCTTATTTCCTTCTTTACCTTTTTCATGTGGAGGGATCACATTTGAGAGAAAAGAATTTAGCGTGGCACATAATTTTTTTATTTTTTTTATTTTGATGCTATCTGTCACTGGCAGTATGATCCAAGTGACACCATTAAATCAATGATTATGGTCAATAAGAATGAGCTACAAGTAAAATTCAACATGAAAGTAAACCCTTGCTTGAAAACTTGAGAAACAAGGATTCTTGGGATGAGGTCAAAATTGCAATGGAGAAAAGTGTTGTTGAGAATGACATTTCTTTTGAACAATTGTTAGTAGAAATTATGAAATTGCATTGAAAGACAATCAGGAGGTACAACAATTTTTATCAAAAAAGTGCTAAACCATCTAGTAGAGTAAAAATGTCAGGTTCTCTAAAGAAGGAAGTTACAGAAAAAATTGGTCATGATAAAAAATTAGTGCCTTTTGGTCTATGAGGAAGGAGCTAGGTGATCCAAGAGCTCTTGTAGAATATGGAAGGAGCTAGGTGATCTAGTGGTGATGGTATGGGTAGTACTAGTAGTGGTCAGCATGTGCTACAACAACAAACTACACACAAGAGGACAACAATACAATATACCACAGAAACACTAGGTGATCAAGGCATATAGAAGAGGCACAAGATTTTGACAGGTCCAAGTCACACTACTAGTGGATCCACCACAAAGGAGTTATTTCCAGGAACCCCCCACTGCCAGTTAGTCTAGTTGTGACATCATTAGCAACTGCAAGTACTCCTATTCCTTCACCATTCAAGCATTCCATTGTTTCTCCATCCCTAGGTTTTGATTACATTGAATAGTTTAAAAAGAAATCATACATGAATAAAAAAGAAAAGAAGCAACTGATGGAGAGTGCATCTATTGTAACTATAGATCTTGCAACAACCATGGTATTACTCACATTTGACACAAATAAAGAAATCATGGAGTACACATTTCTTGTTCCCATAGTTCAAAACAAACCAACAAATCAGATGGCTCGATCTAAACTCCAAGTGAACAATATTCAATTGGATTTTTTTGGACTCAAAAATATTGACAAAATTAATGTATCAAAGAATAACAATGAATTAGTGTACACATCATTGCTAAAGCAAGATAGATAGAAAAAAAGGTTGCAGACTCAAATTGAAAAGTTACAAGAAGACCTAGCAAATGAGAAAGCAAAGAGGAAGAAACAAATAACAAGAGCAATGAATTAGAAAAAAGAATTAAAAAATCTACCTCTGCATCAACAAGCAAAATGAGACTACACATTTGAATGAACTGAAGCAAAGGCTAGATGAGAGCAACAAGAAATATGATGAGGAAAAATCCACTTCAGAAAAACTAACACTAAGCATTGTGAATGGAAATGCACAATGGGAACAAAAATTGGAGGAGAGAAAAAGAAATGAAAGATTGGAGGCAAAGTTGATGGAAGCAAAAAATGAAATTGAGACTTGTCAAAATAAGTTATTTGCATTTTGTAGAGAGACAATGAGCCATATGAAACAAAAAGATCTAGGATAAAATAATGCAGAGGATTGATCATTTGTGTGATATGTTTCAATTGATTGATGCTATCAGACATCATAAGAATCTTAGAAAATATTTAGTGGACAACAAAAATATGTTGGCATTAGAGAAATATGCAAATGAAATTCAACAAATAGTCTACAAAGCCAGTGACAATGTTTTGAAATCAAAAGGGATTACTAATCGACTTGCTACATCAATGACATCATCTATCATTGAAAAGTGTTTGAGAATGCATGAAACAAAAGAATATTTGCATTTGGTTGCAGACAAGGTGAAGAAGGTGGATGAAAAGGTAAGAAACTTCACAGAGTTTGGTTTTCTAGAGGGTTTTGACACAAATGAGTGATTCATTGGAAAGAATGATTTCAGAAAGAAGATGGAGGATGCAATTAAGATTGATTTGGGCTAGTTTCCTCAGAACCCAAATGTGGTGAACTACTTGGATTCCATCAAACCATTGCTAACATTGAATGCAAAATTGATTAAACAATGCAAGATAGGTTCCAATTTGAATCGTGAATTGTTAACAAATCTTCAAGTCAAATGACATCAATTAGAATAAATGACAATTCCACCACTTGAACAGTGGAAGTTTCTAGAAAAGGTGTTGTAGTGATTTGATTTTTGATAATATGAGTTTCCAATTTCCAACTCAGCTTTGTGCAGAGTTGTCTTTGTTCCAACTTAGACTTCAGTAATGTGTTGATGTTAAATTATCTATATTATTTATTTTATCATTTGAAAAAAAAGTATGGTAGTGGTTTCAACTAATAGATACACTTTAAATGATTGTTGTTGTTCATTGTTCTATATGCTACTAATACTATTGTTAATATGTTATTAAGCATTGAGTTGAGTGATGAATTGTTGAGTACATGTTCAAGTTTTACTTTTAACAAAATTAAAATATGAACTATAAGGTGATTTTAATTCCAAGCATCCATAATCTTAGTGAAATTGAATTACAATTCACACATCAATACTCAATCTCCATGACTACTTATCAGATCCACTAATTACTAAACATTTATATGAATTCATGCTTTAATCAAGGTACTTTAACTGGTTTATTAAACTAGAGCTAGAATTAAAAAAAACATCAATGCATAATGACAAAGAAGATTAATGAAACATCATTGATCAAATTTCATTAATAATTTATGTAAAATGTTACAGCTAGCTATTGGAGAGACGATAAAATCAAAATAAGGGAGAAAAACAAGCTTAGTCGCTAGTCCTTTGAGTTTCATAACCATGTTGCAGAGTTCTAAATTTTCATAACTACTTGATTCCCTGACTTGGTTCACTTTGTTGAGTAACTTAAGTTCATGCATACATTAACATAACCTTTGAGTTACGGTGTATTATCCAAGATTTTTCTAAGTAGTTTGCTATGGTTACTATCACTCAAAGTCACAGTTTTGGTGCTTTTCCTAACCTTAGTCACTAGTCCTTTGATTTTTATAATTTATAACCTTGTCGTGGAGTTCTAAATTTTTATAATTTCCTAATTCCTTGAGTTGGTTCACTTTGTTGAGTTACAAGTCTTTCTTGGTCATCTTTGTAGTCGGTGGGTTGGAGGTTTTGAAAACTTTGAAACTTCAGACTTTGGTTCTAAGGTTCCAAGTTTTAGCGACCACATGACATTATGGACTTATCTTGCCTTTCAAAGGCGTCATCATCTGACATCTCATTGAATGCTATGTACGGACTAAACTAGCGTTGTCTTTTCAGGAATTTCCAAAAGCATGCATGTTTAAAGACTATCTTTTTGAGGAATGAAGTTGAATGTTGCATTTAATGCATGTCCTATCAAAAATAACGGCATAAGTGCGTGGAAAAGTTTTAGGTAGAAATTTAGCATGCATTCTCATTCTTTACCAAGGCTAGTACTTCTAAAGTGAAAACATTATTTTTACTTATACATTTAGCTTGCATTCTCATTCTTTTCCAAGGACAATACTTCTGAAGTGCAAACATTCTTTCTTTGTGAATTTGCATTTTGCGCTCATGCAGAGTGAATGTTCAGTTGACATAAGGGATACGACGCTTAGGGCTTGCAAGTTAAAAGAATTTTGGGCACGCCTGGAGAGGGACGACAAGTCTGAGTTGGATGTAAAACTATTAGAAAGTGGGATAGCTCATGCTGGAGGGTTTCCAGAAGCTGTGTTGAGTGTGAACCTGATAAGTGCATGTGCAAGAAGGTACATTCTACAGACATGGGAAATCAAAGACACAGATGGGATTGTAATTGCAGAAGTTTCTCCTGAAGCTGTTTCCCAAGTGCTGGGGATTCCAAAAAGGGAACTTGTAGATGACATGTCTATCGTAGTGGTAGGTTAATTTTTTGAAGTGAATAAAGACTAGTGTAAGAATTCCATGGCCAAAACCTGGTTGAAGTTTGAAAGGAAAGGTAAGTTGCAACTTCCGAATAAACTCAAAAGAGTGCATTTTAAGGGAGAAATTATAGATGCTATTACTTTATTGCACTGTGTTGTTGGGAATGCACAAGTTGAGTTATTTGAGGATTGGATGTGCTAGTTTATCTTAATAGTCTGAGATGAGAACATTTTCATTGATTGGGTTGAAGATATTTGTTTCCATTTGAATGAACAATTAATTAATTTCCATAAGACTGCTAATTTTTGTATGTGTTCTTTCCTAACATACATTGTAGGTAGTTAGAGGTCCTTTTGTCCAGGGTTGGAGCCACAAGGAACCCCAACTTTTGATATGCCTATATATAAACACTTTCCTTAGTTCACTAAAAAATTTGGAATGGGTGATTTTTTTCTTGTTAATGACGCACTTTTAATGGAGGTCATGAGGAAGCTGGATGGAAATCCATAAATGTGCCTTTCCCCTAAATTCATTTCTCTTGTATCAAAATTTGGGAGTTTTTATATCCAATTTGATAAGTTTTCCTATATGAGAAAAGCGATTTATGAGAAAGCCCCATTGAAATTACCTCGGTGTCTTGAAGATTTATTGATATTTCTAGAAGTTTGTCGACAAATGGCCATGGTTAATATTAGGTGTATGAACATGTAGAAACGAGGGTATGCCTTCCCATTGGATACCCCTTCTTTTATATGCAAAACAAACCAGATGGCCAAGGGAGTTGAAGGAATTTTTAAGGAATATAACCTCCAGAATCTATCTATGAGAGCTAATTTTGAAAGTAAGGGTTTTGTGAAGAATAATCTTTATGGAGGGAGCGCATATCAGTATCACCCATCTATCAAATATTTTTAGGAAGACTGTGTTGATGAGAATGAATTTTTGAGAAGAGATTATATGAGGCTAACACTAAAAATGATAGAGGATTTCGGTCTGTCATTTCACATTCCTGAAAATGTAGCTGAGGATTCAACAATCATAGATCCTGGATATGAAAAATTTCCTGATAAATCCCACCCTAGGGTTGATTGGAACCAAAGTGAAATTTCAGATATAAGGGTGTGTCCTGCCCCAGTGCTTAAAAGAACCCAGGACTGATTGGATGGGAAATGGCAACAAGTTTTTGGTCCTATTCAGGAGCCTAAGTCATCACAGAAGAATGAACAGGGGTCTACGCAAACATCTAGTGCAAGTGTATCATCGGGGAAACCCTCTGTTAGGTCCTCTAGTGCAAATTATTAGTTAGGAGGTGATGGTGATAGATCACAAGTAACAGTCAAGTTGAAGAGCATCTATGAACAAGATAGTGTGCTTTCTCCTACCCCTAAGAAGAAGACCAATCAAGAAAAAACTTGTGGCTGCAAATTCTGAAGCTATCTTCCAATAGATCATTGAAGACAATATCTTTCCTCCTCTGTCTGAATTTCCCACTTCTCCGATTGATAATCGACCTTTCACTCCTACCACTCTTAAAGAAACTATTAGTGGAAATGAAGATTCTGTTCTAGTAGTAGCCTCCCCAGGATGGCTGAAAAAAGCAGTGGAGAAGAAGAGAAAGCATATTCCTACAATGACAATTGGAGTGGATACAATTGCAAAGTTACTTAAAGCTCTTCAAAACCTAAGAAAGCCAAGAGGATGTCAAGGATGGTGACTAATGCTACTTCTAGAAATCAAATGTTAGAAATTGCTAACCCTATCAAGGATTTAAATGAAGATGAAATAATAGCGGCATACTACAAAGTCACACATGTTGATATGGGGCCTACAACACTAGAAGGTGATGTGTACCATGCCAGTTATTCAGTCAATGTCTTGATTAAAAGAGTGAAAGAACAAAGGAAAGAAAATATAAAACTACAATATCAAGTCCTCGCATTGAGTAACTTTATTTCTTCCATTGCCACTCCTCCTACATCTGATGAAGCCTCAAGTTCTTAGGTAGAGGGCATCAATGTGCTCACCATAGTGAAAATTAAAAAAGAATTTGAGCTATTCTAGAGATGCTTGTGAGGGGATCGATAAAATATCTCAAGAGGCTATCTTCTTTCTAAATAAATCTTTGAAATTTTACACTCGAGTTCTTAACAAGAGGAAGGAGTTAGTAGCAAAACTTCAGAATATCAGAAAAGATCAAACTAGTCTTTATGTGCTCTCTTAGGAAATGAAAGAATTGAACTCTATGGATCTGAAGATATTAATTGCTAAGCAAATTGCGAATAATCCTAAGGGGCTAGACCCTTCATGGTCCAATTCATTGGAATGGAAATTGAATATGTATGATAATCTGTTGCAAGAAATTAATAATAGACTTGGTCAATATTATGAAATGTTGGTGGAAATTAAAGAAAATTGTCATATTCTGGGAGTGGAAATTGCTGATGAGTTTGATGAAAGGATTCTAGATATAAGAGAGATCTCTTAGAACTTTAGAGAGATATTCAATAAAGAAATAGTTGAACTGCTATAGTGACATGGGAGTCCTTCTCAAAACTCAATGCAATGCAGATCCACCTAAAAACTTATAAATCTGGAGAAGAGAAAATATCTGAGATGTTGGTTGAGCCTAAAATTGCTTTGGGAAAATGCAGAACCAGGTTACAGATTACTACAATGCCAAGGAGCAAGGACATTATTGCAATTGTCACCAAGTACTGGGAGTATAGGCAAAGAGTAAGGCACAAGAGGCACTATTGAAGGAGGAGGAAAAAATAATTGAAAGAGAAGGAGTCGGTGTTGCGAGTAGGACCGCTATTTAGTTTTTAGTTTTTATGTTATTTTTTTTAATTTGGCTCTCTTCATACTTTAAAGGCTTTTTATTTTAATTTCTAAAATGGTTGTCTTCAAGAAACTGTTATCAAGACAAAAAAAATCTCTACTATTTTTATTGCTTTTATTTTATTTCAATATAGAAAGACAATGGTGAAGTTCATGCATGCATAATATTTGAGTTATGGTGTGTATTGTGTGGATTTATTGTGTTTTTGCTGAGTAGTTTGCTAGTGGATTATCTATTATTGGAATGATAGATTTTTGGTTAGTTTCATTGTTGTGGAATGTTTATCTATGAATAAAGATTTTATGGTGATGGATGTGTAAGGATTTCTCAGTATAATTCAGGTGATTTGGTAGTTTAAGCTTTTATTGTTTAAGTTGTGTGGATGCCTTTATAAGTTTTTTATGTTGAACTATTAGCTTATGTTCAAGGAATGGATTAATATTCCTTTCATATATTTATCAAAGATTTTATGAATGGAAATGCAATAGGAATTTATAAAGTGTGATAAGTGTTGTTCTTTAAAAATGATGCAGAATCACATATCAAATTCAATACCATGGAATACAATATAAAATATAAAATATCACAATTTCATGGAATACAATATAAAATATCATCAACTAAAGTTTGGAATATGATTCATGAAGTGAAATATAAAATAAAATATTATGAAGTGCAATGATTCACAATTTCAATTTTCATTGAATACAATATAAAATATCATCAACTACGGTTTCGAACAATGGAAACTGATTCAAAAATCATGAAGTGCAATATAAATACCTAAAAGCTGCTAATTCTCTTGCATTTCCCAAATGGTGTCAGGGTCCTCAAATTGACGTTCATCATTAGATAGAGTAAAAGAGTCATCTTGATTCTGATTCTGCTTTTCATTTTCTTCAACCTGTGTCTCAAATTCAACATTCATTGTGTCATTTTTGTCAATGCCATATGTCCCAGTCCCATTGCCACTGGTAGTGCCACTAGTACTAGCCTTTGGAATTAGAGTGTTGCACAAACCAGTCCCTCTTCTTTCACACGTGGACCTCTAGATTGCGAGTGCCCTATCAAAAGGAAAATTTCTGACATTATATGTAGTTCCTTTCATCCTCAAGCAATTTTCCAAATTCTTGTCTAGTTTGTTTCTTAACTTTGATTTCAAAAAACCCAATGTATTGAAAACTCTCTCATCCTCCATTGACCCCAATAGCATTGTTTGACATAAATCAACAAGTGTGAAATATTCTGATATTGAACCACACAATATTTCACTCTGACCTAAGTTTGTCCAAAGCTTTTTTATTGATCCCGGTTCAAAGGAATTGTCCTTTCCCATGGATTTATAATGGTCCTTCATAGCTATTGCAAAACTCCTACATTGTTTTCTAAGCTTAGCTTCATTTAAAGTTCCTTCTATTTTTTGCTCATTGTATGTTACAGTTTTTGAAAAATGTTTGATCAAGATTTTTACTTGAGCATGAATTTTTTTTGGGTTTTCTCGGTTTGCCCAAAATTGAGGATATACAATACTCATAGCTTCAAGTATTTCATGTTGAGGGAATCTTTCATGAATCTTCGAGGAAAGATATTTTGCAATTTCCTTCAAATTATCACCAACAGATTTAACAATTCCTTTAAAGTCTTCCTCGTTAACAAGTAATTCTCTGCTAAAGCGCTTGGCAATCTTACATTGTTACATTTGTATCTCATATCCACGTACACAAATACATAAGTGCCCGCTTGCATTAAACTATAAATAAATATTAGGATCATTCAAATCAGTAATTTTCCACCACATGAAATAGTTTGTGCCATCTTGTGTTAGATCTAGCTATAGATGATTGAGGGCCAAGCATGTATGTTTATGTAGATTGGCATATTCATTAATATACATAGTTCTGTCTTCGGCTTTCTTCTCAAGATTATTCATTTCATCTAGCATGGAGAGAAGACTACCTAAAGTCAAGAGTGTCTCTATATCGCTTAACCTATGTAAGAGGTTAGGAGCTTTGTCTACTATGCTGTGATTTTTGTACATCAATCCAATCAAGGATTGATATTCTGAAATAACACATTGTGTTGGTCTGTGTAGGGAGATCCATCTAGTATCGAAATACTTGAGAAGCTTGTTTTATGGTGTTATTCCCTCAATAAAAATTTTAAATTTTGTGAAATGTTTAGGACTTCGACAGAAGTATGTGTGGATCTTGTGGACTAGATTTTTGACTTTTGATACTGTTGGAAACTTGCTTACAATTTTGAATGCTAAATTCATTTTATCGGCCATGCAATGAATTCCAAGCATGTATGGTTCACAAGTAGTTTGTAACTTTGTGCAAAGACTGATCCTTTGACCTTGCAGATCACTGCAACTCCATCAGCTCCTACACACACCAACTCTTTTGCAATTGTCAACTCATCCATACTTGCCATTTCATTCAAATATTTATTGACTAGTTCAAATATATTTTGTGATGTTGAACTGTCCTTCATTTTATGAACACAGAGAAGATGAGCTTGTAAAACATGTTGTTGTACAGTATACAAATGCATACAGACCCAAGAAGTATTGTCTACCGTAGTAACTTCATCTAAAGATAATGCAATGAAATTTGACTCTTTTACTTTATCCTTTAAATCTTCCTTTTCCATTGCAGCAAGACAATTTTCCCATTCCCATCCAATGTTTACTAACCAATGTGAGTAGGATAGTGAGGAACATTCAAATAAGATAATAAACTAGAATATTATGGGTAGTCTTCCATAGGATGCCCTCTAGAAAAAATATGAAAAACAACACTCATTTGAACAATTTTTGATAGATTTGCTACTTCCATTGCTTTTCCAAATTGACCCTCAAGTGTACCTTTACATGCAGCAAGCTTCAAATTTTTTTGGTGATGCTCTTCATAATCTGCAACATACTAACATGAAGACATTCTTCCTTTGATTTCCATCATAGGAATGATTGTTCCTTTCTGTCTATGATTTTTTTTCATAAACTTTACTGATATGCTTTTCTATAGTGTTAATATTTAGCTGCAACGTCTTGGCTCTTCCACATTTCCAAGTACAAATCTTACATTTGGCCAATGTTTCTTTTTCAATATCGTTTCCTTCCCCCACTGGTACAATGAATAAATACTTTGACAACCAACCAAGTTGAAAATTCCTTGTCATTTCCCACTTGCGCCCCCTTTTTGGTTTGCTTTTCCTTTTTTTGCTACCAACATCATCCTCATCCAAGTCAGTTATCTCATTCTAGCTAACTAGGGTATCCCTTGAAGCATCTTCTGTGGTATTCCCATCCTCATTTGATACATTTTGATTTAACTCAATGACAATATCAACTTGACCTTCCGATGGTGGTGAGGTATTGTGAATGCTACCAATATTTGGTGGAAGAGTTGATGATGTACTTCCATCTTGACCTAATGGATCAGAAGCTTTGGAAATTCCAAATTAAGACTGTATGGTATGTCTAAGTTTTGGGCATTTTGATGGCCTCCCAGCCTCTTCACCACCCTGAGGAGCGGCAAGAGTATTTTCACCATCCTGAGGAGCGATAGGAGTATTTTCAACACCCTGAGGAGTGACATGAGTATTCTCACCACCCTGAGGAGTGGAAGGAGCACATCTAAGTTTTGGGCATTTTGATGGCCTCCTAGTCTCTTCACCACCCTAAGAAGCAGCAGAAGTATTTTCACCACCTTGAGGAGTGGCAGGAGTCTCTTCACCACCTTGAGGAGTGGCAGGAGTCTCTTCACCACCCTGAGGAGCAGAAGGAGCCTTACCACCCTGAGGAGTGATAAGAGTCTCTTCACCACCTTGCGGAATGGTAGGAGCCTTACCCTTATTGCTTGAGTCACTCGACATATTGATCTTTGATTCGCTCAACATATTAATCTCTCAATTCAAATAAAAACTAGAAAAATGTCTTCTTGTTTAAGAAGGACAAAGAAAAATAATATAGATCCCATTCCCTACTCAATATCATCTTTAAGATTGAAGCAATAATGGAAAAGAGATAAAAAACTTATTATTATAACTAATAACACTATGAAGAAATGATCACTCACCTTTACTACATTTTCGGCTTTAGTTGACTTTCGAATCGAGAAGTAGAACCTTAGAACTAAATAAAATGTGTAAGAATAAATGACACTATCTATTGTATTTATATCAATCCATGATTCCATATTTGGTGAATTTCGTGGGATTTGTAAATGGTATATTAAAAATTTGGCGAATCTTACGTGCTTATACAATGATACATTGTAATTTTCAAGGAAAAATGTGTCCTCAAATGTAATTATTTTTTAATGTTATTGGTAAAATAGGTCCTCATAAGCAACTATTTATAAATTTTAATTGGCGAAATGGGTCTTCACAAACAACTATTTATAAATTTTGATTGGCAAAATGGGCCTTGATACAATGTTATTTTAATAGTATTGGAAAATATGCAGGCGTTTTATTAAATGCTTCCGAGATTCAAGGAAAAAATATTAGTCTGTCCATTTCAAACATGTAGTTTGAAAATGGCGAATTTGTTGCTTAAATATGCCTCATAAAAACACTCATTGGTGAATGGAAATGCATTGGACAAATAGTTCGTAAAATTCAGGCAATTTGTATACCCTGTTGGGTGCGATTAATTTGCTAATTTTGACTTGGACGATTTCTGGAATTCACCAATTGGCAAAGATTCGCCACTAAAGTTTTCCCTGATAATTTCTATTAATTTTAAAAAATTTACAATAGACTATAGAAATCTCATATTTCACATAAATTTATTATTTAAAAATGTGCAATCCCAACTACATTTTTTTATTGTTTAATTCCACCTCTTTTATGCATTTTATTATTTTCCTTCTGTATTCGATCTCCCCAAAGTTTGTCTTGTTTCTAGTCTAGCATTTCATATATAATCTGGGTGAGGCGTAAAGATGAAGTTTTGGAGAAAAGAGGGGGGCTGAGTTCTGCAAATTTTGTCTCTTGCATGACATGGACTAAAAGATTTATGTAGCCATTGATGACAATGTCGTCATGTGACCAAGGAAATTGCTAAGCTACTGCTTTCAAAATTTAATATTACATGGTAAAAACATAAAGAAAGTGAAGCCATCTGCATTATTACTATCATTGTTCTTTCTTACCATTCCAACATAACAAACAAAAACAATTTTCAAGTTCAATGCAATCGCCTGCATTCAGGAATTCAATATGTCAGGTCACTTCAGTTTATATTTTTATATTTTTCGTTTGTTTCTTATGGTTTCATTTTTGCATATTTTTTCGATTATGTAGGTTCAAACTAAATTATCAAACAAGACAAATGATTCCTCATCGGAAAAACAATATATACAGGACGAAACATTTTACGGGAGCTATATACCAATGAAAAAAGAGTTGTATACTAATGAAAAAAGAGTTGTATATCTATGTGAGATAGGTTTCGGCTCAATGTTCATTCTATATATAGCTTATTGGCTAAATATGATAGGATAGGTCCATGTCAAATTCATATTATGTTTTATCATAGGTAGACTGTTTATTTACCACCTTCCCAATATTAAGTGAATGCAAGTAGATATATTTATTTTCACAATATAAATATTGTTTGCCACCTTCCCAAAAATAGGTTAATGCAAATGGATATATTTTTATCTAGAACATATGTTTTATTGCATTAAAATTGAATTGACATGCATTCAAAGTGAGTTGACATGTATAGAATCCATTGTCAATTGAGTGAATTGTAAACATATTTTAACAAATTACAATAAAACATGTTCTATTTCGCATCCCTTTTTGAAAAATTACTAGTTCCACCATGTTCATATACACTAGTCTTTTTTGAATTTACTTGCAAAAATGTCAAAAAAACTTTTAGGCTCACTATGCAATACAATTTTATAAAAAAACATGTAATTATATCAACCACACTTTACAAATAAGTTACATAAAATTAAATTAATTAGAACAAAATATTAAAACTGATTATAATTCCAAGTAAACCTAACTTTAACAACTAAAAAGGTTGTTGTTGGCTGGTGGTCTCCTTTTTGGCTGAATTTTTGTTGTTGTGTTGTTGATATTGGGCTGAACTGTGCTTAGTGTTGTTTTATTTCGTTTCACCCGCTTTCTTTTGTAAAGGGTTTTGGGCCCATTCAAAACCCGTATTTTAACTCTAATAAAAACCAACTAAAAATATTGCAATGCAACAGGAATGGACAATAGTTGACATGGAACATGCCATTGAAGATGTTGAAGACAACAACATCTCAATAAGAGGTGCAACCAAAAAGTGGGGCCTTCCAACTACCACATTGTCTAATTGGTTGAGTGGTGTTACCACTACAAAAAGGAAAGGGCCTCCAACAATCCTAAATGATGACGAAGAGGAAAAGGTTGTAGAATGGTGCAAGGAGATGGATGTTGTTGGCCATGGTTTGGAGATTATGAATCTAACATATGAAGTGTCCCAGATATGCCAGAATAAGCCTAATCCCTTCAAAGATGGACTTCTCGATAAGTCTTGGTGGATTGGGTTCAAAAAAAGGCATCTCGATCTGTGTTTATGGACAACCCAAGGGAAAGATAGAGACAATGTTGTCAATCTTAGGCTTGCAGTTGTACTTGCATTCTACAAAACATTGGAGAAGGCATACACAACTAGGAATTATGGACCACAAAAGGATTTGGAACTATGACAATACTGAACTGTAAGCTAGGTGGAATGGTCCAATGAGAGTGCTTGCCAAAAAGGGAAAAAAAGTGTTTCATATATTATCCTGAAGAGCTAGGAGTGGATCACAATTTTGTGTAGTGCAAATGCTTCTAGATAGAAAATACCAAGATTTTACTTGTTTAAAAGTAAAAAACACCTCCAAAACTACATAATCAATTGTGAGCCAAGAGCATGTATGGCTATTCAACCTCATGCATGGATGACGAAAGACCTATTTTTGAGATGGATGAAGCATTTTTCTATGCAAGTACTTGGGAGTGTCTCACCCAGTCATAGAAAACTTTGCATATTTGATGGCCATGACAGCCACGTAGCCTTTCTACCATTACAGAAGAAAGGAAATTGGGCATTGACTTTCTTACCCTACTAGCCCACATATCACATAGGTTGCAGCCACTTGATGTGAGTGTATTTTCCTTTTTCAAGTCACTTTTTAAAAGGGAAAGAGAAGCATGGTGTTCTAGATATCCAAATTTAGAGATAAGCACCAAATTGGCTACACTTGGCAACCTTGATTTTGAGGAGGAAATAATAGTTGAGAACATAAGAGTTGCATTCAAAAGGATAGGTATTTGGCCTCTTTATCCATATAGATTGGTAGATGACATGAGGCCTAGAAAACCATTTCAGTTTGCTACCCCCGAGGAAGCATCTTTTATTGAAAACATTCTTAGTCTATCCAGTAATGATTTTCCATAAACTAAGGTTGAATGTATAATTGGAATAGTAGAATAGTCTATAGATCAACAATGTCCCTTCAAGCAGCCGAATGTACTGACCAACAAATTCCATCACAAACTTCAAGTTTTTCAAACCACCAATCACCAAGTGGAACACCAGGTTTGGGTGACCAACACAGTCCACCACCAACACCAGTTTTGGGAGACAAGAATTCTATTGCAAACATCTCTCTTTCCCTATCGAGTGAACCTGAGGAGCAATCATGGTTTTTAGATGGTGTTGCAAATCTTGGAATTGATTTACATGTGGACCTATATCAAAGTCTTACAATGCCTTCTCCATTGCACAACATGGGCCCAAATACTTTGGTTCATTTTTATGCCGACTCTGGAGATAGTGAAGTTAAGCAGTCATGTGATGAATTGGAGGAAACAACTAGTTAGGTGTAGGAAACAAATTATGAGGATTCAATGGAGCAATTGGGAGGCCAAGGAAATTCAGACCTCTCTCGATTCTTAAAGCTACCTATTCATATAGTGAAAGAGAAGTCCAATCAACTAGCTAACTGTGGGATTAAACTTCTAAGAGGATCCCAACTCCTCACCACTAACAACTACATGGTGTTGCTAAATGAGAATGAGGAGTGGAAGAAGGAAATTCAAATACTGAAAGATAGGAAGAAGGAATAGATTGAACAAAAAAAGATAGAAAGAATTGTAGCAAAGGAGCTAAAGAAACAATCAAGAATTGAAAGAGAGCAACAACGAGTAGCAAAAAAATTTGAAAGAGAACTACAAAAGAAGGAGAGGGAGCAAAAAAGGGAACAAAAAAGGATTGAAAGGGAAGCTGCAAAAAAAGAAAAAGAATTGGAGAAGGCTAGAAAAGAGGCAACAAGGGAAAGGTGACTCAACAACCCTCTAAATCCTTTTCCTAATCATCATAGGTTATTCATAGACTTGCATCATTTCAATGCCCCCAATATTGTCCACCCTCACCTACCCTAAGTATTATCCAACCATTTCAAAGTTTGAGTCCTACTTGTTCGATGTCCTATCCACTCTCACCTACCCCAAGTATTACCCAACTAGTTCAAAGTTGGAGTCCTACTCGTTCATAGGCCACAAACAACATAGAAGATAGCTTCCCTTTAGATTTCAATTATCCAAGTTTTTTACTTGATTGGAATATTGAGTACAAATAATTTTGTTGTGATTGTTTTGAAGGTTTCCAACCGATGTAATTTTCTAACTAATTGATAGATTGCGAATAGTTTTGTTGTGATTGTTTTGAAGGTTTCTAACAATACTTTTGGGATTTTTTTTTGATGAATAGGCAGCTAACTACATTAATTCAAATATAAAGATACATATTCACAAAAAATGGTGGGTGGTAAAAAGGCACACCCTGAGAGTCAAATGGGCAATGCCCAGAAAAAGCAACATATCACATGGGCTAAGCCCAGAAGTACAAAATTACAAAGAAAATAAAAGGGCCATTAAGCAGCCAGAGCAGTGCCAACAAAGCCTTGAGGGTCTTTGTCATCCAAATTTTTCCCCCATACATCAACGGGGTCTAGAGTGATGTCAAGAGGAGGACCCCAACCATCATCAACATCTTTTTTCTCTTTTACATTGGGATTATTTTGAAGGTTTGCAACTTGAAAGAATAGTATGATATGAATACAAACAACATATCCCTACATGTTACAATCACTAATTGTTAGTCATTGTAATTCAAGAACCAACAAAGCATACATCTAATTAAGTTGAATTTAAATGAAGAAGACTATAGGAAACTTATGTATCTATCTATCTCTGCAATATATAGTTGTATATATATATAGATACACTCACACACACATATATAAATATATATACATATATACATCTAATTAAGTTGAATGTAAATGAAGAAGGCTATATGAAACATATATATTTGTAATGTCGTAAACTTTCATCCCTTGCAATTTCACATTCATTTGTGTATCCGCTTTAGTATTGACTCCCTTAGCACTTGTGTAGGCTCATTTTAGCCCCTGCATAAGCCTTTTTTCCCCTCTCAGGATGCTCAATACCCCTTTTCAATAGCTGCCTTCACACATCAGCTATGCATCAAGTATTGTGATTTTCTCGTTCTCATCATTTTGTAGCATGATGTGTCTGGACACTAGCGTGTCATGCTAACATCCACACACTGCACTAGTTTCTTATGACATTTTGATGTTCAAAAAAATTGTTTCCAAGTTCCTTGCCACTTGTCAACTCCTTTTTATGGTGGTAATGGCCTGGGATGCCTTGTAATGGCTCGAGAAGCTTCTTTTACCTCCTATTCTCTCTTTAAAGCTATCTTTTCAATCCATTTGGCCTTCTTCTGGATCTTTCTCTCTTGGAGACACTCTATTCTCTCTTGCTCTCTTGCTTGTACAAATCTTTACAACTTGCTACCACAACACTCTCGCGTTCTTAGAACACTCTTTGCAACTCTCTTGTCTCTCGTAGCTATCTCTTTATTCCTTTGGCTTCCTCAAGATTTGTAGGTGATATATTATGCCTTGTATCTTTGAGCATCTTGGGATTTCTCACATCCCCTATCTATTTCATCTCTATCTCATGATAAAAGTTCTCCTCCTCGAGTGGGGATTTCTTTTATCACCCTTTTGTTCATTTTATTTCTGCTTATTATTTCTCTCTATGTATCTGGTTGTTCGTTGAGGTGGAAACACTGAAATGGGGGTTTGACTGAGGCAAAAAAATTTCCCTTGGTCTTATGTGTGCAAGTGTTAAATATATCTACTTACTGGAGGCTTCATTGCTTGGTTGATTGTGAGCACTTTCTTCCTCTTATTTCATTTGATCTATATATTATTTAGTTTATCTTTATTTCATTTCTATTATACTCTGTTACTTTCCTACATTTTAAAGTTCTTAGCAATTAGAATCATAGTTTTTTCTATGTTTTCTGTGATACTCTTGGTTTTTAGTCCGTACAAGATGCCAGTGCACCTTTGGGACTACAGTGTGTCGCACTCTCATCCATATTTCATGTGGTCCTGGACCAAAAACTTGCTAGTCTATCTAGAAAATCATTGTGACCTACTCATTCTGATTCTAAAACTCTCACTCTGTTCCTTGAGGTAGTTTAGGGAAGTTCATTCCCTAGGAATCTCTTGAGAATAAAAAGACTTGTGAGTAGTGAATCCCCCTTCTCTACATTTTGGTGAACCTGAAGTGAAAAAACCTTCCCCAAAATTTTTTTTAGGGTGATGCCCTAAACCCCACTTCTTGCTATCAAAGTGGTGTGCCGCCCTTCGACCGACTTTTTTATGAATTGTTTATTATAGTTAACTTATTATTTTCATAATGAATCTCATATCTTCTTTTATTAGTTCATTTTCTAATTTTATTCAAAGCATTAATGATGTTCCATTTCATGCATGTGATGGTGACTTGGATTTTCCTATGTCACTCGGTATCTTTGATCCTTCTCATCAAATTTCTCTTGCTTCAGAGGATATTTTGTTGCAAGAAGATGAAATCATTGATACTTTTCTTAGTGTTAATCTACCTTCTCTTCACTCAAATGTACTCTCTTCTAGAGATGATATATTAGTGAATGATGAATCTCTTCTTTATTCCAATGCTCTCTCTTCTAGAGATGATTTCTTAGTGAATGAGAAATGTTGTCTCACATCTAATCCCCCATAGATCAATGTTGAGAATATTTCTTCAAATAATTATTCCAATAGTCACAATGAATTTGTAAATGTAATATATTTCTCTACTGCCCCTCAAAGGCCTAAGAGACTTGTTATTTATCTGACTCCAGCTAGTCCTTCTCCTACAAGGATTTGTTCTATTAATAGTGTTCCATTCGATAGTGATTCTCCTAATCTTTCTAAGGCTCCCTCTTATAGAGTGGTAGCCATACTTATATTACTAGAAGGAGTATACAAAATATCAATCAACCTACTTCTTTACCACCATCTCAACCAAGCCTTCCTCAAGCACCTAAACCTACAACTAAAGCACCTAGTGGTTACGATCTTGTTGACCAACTCAGTGTTACTCTAGCTAAGATCTCATTGTGGGACTTGCTTCAATTTGCTCTGGTTTATCAAGGTATGCTTCAGGAAGCCTTGCAAAAGATCCTCTTTCATGCCTCCGCTAGGCCAATGGATGTTAATGCATTGATGGCTCATATTCATGCAGATTCATTGAATATCACATTCTATCCATAAGAAGTCTCACCTCCAAAAGTATAGAAGCAAGCATACCCTCTAATGATTATAGTTAACATTAATAAGATTCACATTAGATGTACTCTTATTGACATCAGTTTGATGCTCAATGTATGTAGCATTGATCTATTGCCTAAAATTAAAATTGATTCATCTTCTCTTGTTATTGGTGGATTCGCTAATGTTGGTTGGCATCCTTTAGGCATGATAGTCTTTCCTTTAAGGTTGGGACCCATTATTGTACCCACCCTTATATATGTTATGTAAGAAAAATTACAATATAATCTTCTTCTTGGTAGACTATGGATTCATGCTATGGGTACAGTCCCATCTACCTTACATAAATCTATTTTCATTTATAATAATCAAGTAGTCACAGTCAAGGTTGATCCTGAGGCCATACACTTGTGTGAGATGACAGTTGTCGGTTAGGTTTTAGTTGTGCCTACTCTTATCTCTTCAGTGTCTTCTCATGCATTGACGTCTAGTCCAATAGTACCTATTATAAAGGATTCTCTTGAGATAGATGTCCCTGAAGAAGATCCTTTTGAAGCAAGAAATCTTAAGTTTAATCTTTCTACTTCTTAAAATAATGCATGTCTCGATGATGATTGGGAATCCTTAGACTTTACAAATTCCTTCATTGGGGAGTATAAAGTCAACCTAATCTACTTAAACCTTCTGATAACATCATCCAAACCCACTATCAAAGATGATTATTCTTTTGTATCGTGGGATAATGTGAGCAATAGTTATAATGTCCTTAATGTCGATCCTCCTCATTCTAAGGAAGATGATCACACTTCTATTAAAGGGTTTGACATTGGTAGTCCTATCAAGAAGGTTGATGGTGATCCCATAGAGGACTATAATGCTCATTGCTAGAATAATGCTCTCTATGAAGATACTCGTCAAGATTTGCAAACACGTTATGGCCTTGGCTTCAAGCTTGTCTCTAAATATGGCTATGGGCATAAAGGTTGTGGGTGTAATGAACAAGGCATTCAGGTCCCTATAGAATGTGCACCTCGTAAGTGTAATTTGGGGCTTGGTTGCTCAAATGAACAATATAAATGGAAGCCATGGTTGAATGCCATGAATTCTACTCAACCTTGTTCTCTTGGATTGATTCATCCTCCATTGTCTTCTATTTTCATGTCTTCTTCCTGTGAGTAGTTGAGTCTTTCTCCACAAGAGAAAGGGTTGCTTCCTACTCCTCATTCTATGTCTAAACAAGAGTGTATTTTGTTAAGGCTTCTTAAATCCCACTTAATTACTCTTCCTCCTACACATAATAAATTTCATAAGCATGATAAAGAAAAACATTCTCTTTATGCATACCATTGAGTTCCTAGCCATTCCACTAGTGAATATAAGGCCTTGAAGTATAAAATACAACTTCTTGATTTAGGTGCCATCATTCATTTATTGTTGATGCACTTGTCTCTTCTTCAAATGAGAAGTGATATCGAGGTCTACCTTTATCCTGTATGTTCTAAGTATCTTGCATGGTTCTCCTCCCCTGTATGTTAGGGGAAATGATAACTTGTTTTGGAGATGTGTGTCCCCCTTAAAGGACCCCCTCTCTTCTCTACATCTTTCAAATGAAGCGTCCCTTGAGTGGACCCCTTTTTCTTTTGAAGGGTTCTCGAGGGACCCCTTTGAAAGCTTCTTTATCAAATGAATTCATTGGCATCTAGCTTAGGAGTATCCTGACTAGACCTGTCTTATATCTTTGCATCTAGCTTGGGGAAAAACCAACTAGACCTATCATTCTTTCTCTACAAGACTGAGAACATGTAGAGCTTCTTTGCATCAAGCTTGCCTTATAGGATTGAGCACCTATGAGGACCAATCAAACTTTGCAGTCTCTGACATCCCACTTCCTTCAAGATCAAGCACCTAGTGGGCACCTTCTGTGCAAGTCCAAGGACTTGTATAGCACTTTCATCCTGTGGGATATGTTGACTATTGGTCTGTGGGCCTCCGATGCACTTTATTCAACTCTCTTCAGTACCAAGCATCTGTAGGGCCTTTTGTTCACCTTCCATAGGTCTGAGGGCCTGTAGAGATTTTCGTCACCTTCCATAGGTCTAAGCACTTGTGAAGATTTTCTTCACCTTCTATAGGTCTGAGGGCCTATGACACATTTATTCAAATCTTCGTAGGATTGAGTACCTGTGGATCTTTCTCTCTCTCTCTCTCCTCCTCTCAATTGTGTATACCAAATCAAAGACTTGCATCTTCTTTATCCTAAGTATCTACTTCTTTCTCTCTCCAACATTGGTTGCTTCCTTGACTTTTGAGCGCATTCATCTCTTGACGCAATTGATCCTTACATTCTTTTCTCTGTTTAATAATTCTTCTATGTGTTGTTTCTTAATTTAAGGATGATGCATGTTGCTGAGACAACCTATTACATCGAGGTCTCTTTCACTTTGCTGACTCAAATACTTTAGTCTATTGTGTTCCTTTGTGCGTATGTTATCCATGTATTTGTTCTAACCCCATTATGTAATGGCCTTTTATGTTCTAACCTTGTTGTCTTGTGCATATTTTTCTTGTTTTATGTGTTTGTTTTGTAGGTATTCATCCTAGGGGCATGCTTCCTTGGTTTGAAGAGTTGTTTGCTTGCTCTATAGTATCCTTTTTGGCATCATAATGTTATTTGTGTCTAGTAGATTTCCTTTAGTGCACATATTAGTGTAGATTCATATGCTTGCTAAAGTGGGGGAAAAATGTAATGTCATAAAATTTCACCCCTTGCAATTTGACATACATTTTTGTATCCACTTTAGTGTCCACTCCCTTAGGACTTGTGTAGGCTCATTTTAGCCCCTGCATCATCCTTTTTTCCCCTCTTAGGATGCTCAAGACCCCTTTTTAGAAGCTACCTTCATGCATCACCTTTGTGTTAAGCTTTGTACTTTTGTCATTCTCATCATTTTGTAGTGGGATGTGTCTGGACACTAGTGCACCACACAGATGTCTGTTTGTCGTACTAGCATCCTATGACATTTTGACATTCAAACAACTATTTTTGAGTGCCTTACCACTTGTCAACTCCTTTTGTCAGTGGTAACAGCTTGGGAATCCTTGTAATGGCTTGACAATCTTCTTTTCCCTCCTGTTCTCTCTTTTAAATCTATCTTTTTAATCCATTTGGCCTTCTTCTAGGTCTTTCTCTCTTGGAGACACTCTATTCTCTCTTGCTCTCTTGCTTGCACAACTCTCTACAACTTGCTACCACAACACTCTCATGTTCTTACAATGCTCTTTGCAACTCTCTTGGCTCTCACAACTATCTCTTTATCACTTTGGATTCCTCAAGCTTTGTAGGTGATATCTATCTTGTGCCTTGTATCTTTGAGCATCTTGGGATTTCTCACATTCCCTATCTATTGTATCTCTATCTTGTGATACAGGTTCTCCTCCTCGAGTGGGGATTTCTTTCATCACCCTTGTGTTCATTTTATTTTTGCTTATTATTTCTCTCTATCTATCTAGCTGTCCATGGAGGTGGGAACACCAAAATGGGGGTTTGACTAAGGAAAACCCTTAAACAACCCCAACATTTTTCCCTCAATCTTACGTGTGCAGGTGTTGAAGATATCTACTTGTTGGAGGCTTCATTACTTGGTTGATTGTGAGTGCTTTCTTCCTCTTCTTTCATTTTATCATCATTTGATCTATATATTATTTAGTTTACCTTACTTTATTTTAGTTCTATTACACTCTATTACTTTCCCACATTTTAAAGTTCTTAACAATCAAAATAGTAGTAGTTACTTATGTTTTTTGTGATACTCTTAGTTTTTAGTCCATACAAGATGCCAGCGCACCTCTAGGACTATAGTGCATTTTGTTGTCATCCATATTTTGTGCTTTCATCCTGGACCAGAAACTTGCTAGTCTATCTAGAAAACCATTGTGACCTACTTATTTTTATTTTGAAACTCTCACTTTGTTCCTTGAACTAGTTTAGGGAAGTTCATTCCCTAGGACTCTATTGAGAATAAAGAGACTTGTGAGCAGTGAATCCCCCTTCTATATAGTATCTATCTATTTGTGCACATATATGTATCATAATATTGTATCAGAAAGGGTTAGAAATTTTTACATATCATACACCTATTTGAAGTTATATATAAATTCTAGTATGTTGTATCAGAAAAGGTTGGAAATATTTGTACCATTCTACTATTTGAAGTTATATATATACATTTCATAACGTTATATCAAAAATTGTTGGAAATATTTGTACCATAGTGTTGTTTGAAGTTATATATGGGTAAAAGCACAAAGCTATGTCACACTTTTGACCAAATAAATAGTTTTGAGAAAAACATTTTGGATTGAATTTTTTTTGGCCAAATAGGTTTTGATCAAAACCACGTTGCGTATATGTGCACATAGGGTTTCGACCGAATCAAAAAAAAAAAAATTCCCTTTACCACTTTGAAATTGGATTATTTAATGTGCAGAGTTTCTATAGAAAGGGTTTCGGTCAATACCCTTTCTATAGAAACCCTTTCTACCGAAACAGTCTACGTGGCATCCTAGTTGGTAGCCAACTCAGCTTTTTTTAGAATTTTCTAAAACTTTCAACTTTAATAGAGTATTTCTTAATTCAGAATGATGTTTTTAAAAAATAGAAAAATACCCTTTTGTAGAGCTCGGAGTGGTGAATTTGAATATGTAATTTCTTATTTTTCTTCTTTGCATTCCTTATGAACATGTCCAGGCTTACCGCAATCCCAAAAAATAACTTTGGACTTTCTAGGATATTTAGATCTCCCCTTTGGATTTTTCATACTTCTCATTCTTCTTGCCTTTTTCCTTAGGTCTTCCATGAACACTTAGGGCCTTCTTGGCACTGATGGATACCTTCCTTCTCATATCTTTAGAAAGAAAAGAACCCACCACATATTTAGTCTTCAATATAATAGAAGTATTCCCAATAGCCATAACAAGAGAATCACATGAATCAAGTAAAGAAAAAAGCAATATCTGACATTTTCCTCCTCATCTAGTTTGACACCAATTGATACCAATTGATCCACTAGCATATTGAATGCTTCCAGGTGGTCTATAATTCTTCCACCCTCTTCTATTCTCATTGAATACAATTTCTTCCTCAAGAAAATCTTATTCACTAAATATTTGGCTTGATACATCTCACCAAGCTTCTTCCATATTTTTGTATAGAGGTCTCTTCATGGATATTGATTAAAACAAAATCTTCCAAGCATAATCTAATTAGACCCTTGTCTTTATAGTCCATAATATCATAATGAGCAACCTGAGTAGGATTTGCAGGCCTTAAAACATTCTCATCAACAACATCCCACATATCTTGATCTATCAATAGATCCTCCATCTTCAGCTTCCACATTTCAAAATTATTTTTCGGAAAATTTATCCACCTCTACTCTCCGTGATGAACTGGCCAATTGAAAATTTCTGCAACAAGATTACAAAGTGTCTTTTGCATAAGCTCCTACTCAAATCTAGATTAGTTAAAAAAAACCCAACAACCCACAAATAAAACCAAAGGTGATCAAGCTTTGATACCACTTGTAAGGAAGCTAAGGTGGTAGAAAAACTTCCTACACTAATCTTAGGAGGAGAATAATGCAAAACTTAGAAATATTTAATAGTTACAGAAACTTAAACATAAATAAACACAAATATCATGCATACTACAACACAATGATTTATGTGGGGAAAACCATTTTAGGAGAAAAATACCACTCCAAAATCCACCCAATATATTATTTTGAAATCACAAAGATTACAATATACTTGTAGAGAAAGCTTCTCATAGGATTATCACCACTCAGAGATCCAGAGGCAACACAACCACTATCAGACTCTCAAAATACATCACAATTACACAATTGTAATACAACACCCTCATAAAATAGGGTTTCCTTCTATGGAAATTCAAGCTAATAAAATATCAATCGTTGGATATGAGACATAATGATGAAAAATCCAAATTTACAATAATAAATTATAAATAATTTTTTTCTTTCAGGGGTGTTTGCCCTAGACCCTAGTTGGGGGGATGATCCCCTTGGACCCCTCTTGGGGGGATCCACCTACACCCCCCCCCCATCATTGTTGGTTGAACAATACCTTATTTAATTGCAAGGTCGAGACATATTTTCTCAAGACCTTCTACCCTTCATCGTAAAATAAAGTATGTCTATGACAACAAAGTTTACACACTTAAGGTTGATCCTGAGCCCAAAAATTGTTTGATTGTTGAAAAAGAAGGATGAGATCCTTTGAAAGGATTGAAACAAATTGCAAAAGTGGAAGTCACAAAGGAAGAAGAACACAAGAAGAATATTGATGAAGTCACAAAGTTATTGGAAGATGATTGGGGTTCCTTAGATTTCACACCTACATTCATGGGGAATACAAGATCATAACAAAAGATTCTGACAAGGGAAAAGAACAAGTAGTAATGTCAACAAAAAATTTGAAAGCATCGACCTCAACCATTTTAGAAGAAGAAAAAAATTACATGACAAAATTTGATGAAGTTGATTATGAACAACCATCAAATCTGAAAGAAATGAAAAATATTTATGGAAGAGGTTATGAACTTATTAAACAACTTGGTTATACTAGAAAATGATGTGGTTCTAGAGAACAAGGTATTCATGTCCCTATAGAGCCTAACACGCAAGAAACAACTAGTGGTCTTGGTTATTGTCCCTCAAAAGAAAGAAAAATAAGCCTTCACTCAATCAACAGCCTTACAAAATATTCTTCTAAGAAAAATTTAACATTAGTACATCATGAACTGATAGAAACTAGTGGTCTTAGTTATTGTCCTTCAAAAGTAGTGAAAGAAATAGAGAAATATTTGATTAACGTTAATGTCATCACATAAAGCACTCCTATGACATGTCTTAGTAATGATTGGATTTTGTTAGATTTTATGTACCCTCCTTCCAAGGAAAGAACAAAATCTCGCAATCTAAAGAGTCTTGTGTAAGTATACCACCTTGTGCTAAGAAAGAGATATATTTGAAGCAAAACAAAGGATCATCCTATACTATTGATCAAGAGGGTATCTTGTCAAGAATCCTCTAAGATTGTTTGATATCTCTCTCCAAGAACAAGAATAAATTTTATTACAAGAGTTCATTTTGTGCATATCATAGAGTTCATGGTCATTATACTAATGAATGCAAGGCTTTGAATAGTAAAATTCAATAGCTCAAGGATTGTGGTGCTCTTCTTTGTGTTGAAGCATCTAGTTCCTTTAATTGATACTAATTTTCATGTTTCTCATCAGTCACCTCGACTCACCCTTGTCTTGCACTAAGTGGGGGCAAGGGATTAGGAGATTTTGTCCTCGTATGACACTTGTCATTGTCACTTTTGGCTAGTTTACTGCCTTCCATGTATATATAAGAGCAAGCTTAGGATGTGGATGACATGCCTTAAGTTGGCTTGCATGTGACACACTGAGCTATATTTAGTATTACATTTTGGGGGCAACACCTTATTCATGTTGTAGTTTCATTTGGGAATATATGAATTGGCGTAGGGATTTTTGAATAAACTCTCATGTCTTCTTCTACTTTAAAGTGGATTTCTCACAACAATGGTTTTAGTAATTGCTTTAAAGTGGGTACATACATTGGCATTATCTTTCAACACTCATGTTTCACTGTGCGATTTTCTTCATTCTTGTGAATGTGTCCTTTTCTTGGTGGTGTCATTGGGTTTGATTTCCTCTGAGAGTGTGATATTTATTTGACTTTTCCTCTCTTGGAGACATTAGGCACAGTGTTCGCTAAGAAGAGACCTTATACGAATTAAGAAAAGTCTTGGTGAACAAAACATTTACTCGCATGTTCATAAGTGCTTAGCATAACACAACTTGTTAGGCCTTGTGAAGCTCAAAGTTTCATGTTGTGGTACCCTATCAAAGTTATCAAAGGGATAGCTTTGGTATGGTAAGTACAATGACAGTTGAAACAAATGCATGACTTCTCACTAAGCCACCCATTGGGAAAACTCACCTAGTGGACAACATGAGGTTCCACTACCTTAGAGTGAGTGCAAGTTTTGGACAAAATGTTGAGACCCGATCCACCTTGAGTTGGATAGACTGTTGAAGCTTGAACCTCCCCTATTTATTTTTATTTTTATTTTTGTTTTTATTTTTTTTAGACTTGGATATTGTATGTTTGTGTATCTTGTCTTGTTGCTACATATCATACACCTTGTGTGTGTCCCTTTGTGCTTATGTTGGTTTGATGTAGTATCTTGGATCATAGGGGCTTGATGACCCTCCTTGATGTTTTTCATCCTATACCATCCACATTGGTACACTTGGACCCCTCTTGAATGTCTACATTAGTGCGAGTTTGAAGCAAGTTCCTCCTCTCACTAAAGTTGGGGCTAAATGTAGTAATGGAAAAAGTATCACTTTTTCCTTAATTTGGGAATAATAAATGAACCTAATGTTACCTTGATTTAGTTTTATAATGTGTTTTACACATTCACATTAACTTTAGGGAATTTTTAACTAAATGGACTTAATTGTGCCTTATTTAGGGTGTTGTAAAGTGTATCTTTACCCTTTCACACTAATCTAGGGATTTATTAATTAATTGAGGTTAATTTGAGCTTAATTGGCCCCTTTAATTCAAATCCAAGCCTAATTAATTATAGATTCTGAGGGATAAAGCCCAACATTCATAAATGATATTAGACAACACTTAATTTTTGAAGGTGTGTGTCCTAGGTTAGTGAACTAGGACCCATTTTCCACCTAGCGAATGGGTCCTCACTAGGTCCTAGGACCCTATTTTTCACATAACATCTCACAATCCTCGAAGTGTGTCCTAGTTAAGTGAGCTAAGACCCATTCACCACATGGCGAAGGGGTCTTCACTTAGACATAGGACCCCTCTTTGAAATATGTTTTTTGTGGGATTTTAATTATTTCAAATCCCAAATTTGATGTCGGCTTGTGTTATTTGAATTTTGGGAATTAATAATAAGATATGTATTTAAATACAAGGCTATTTCACTTAGTTTTCACCTAGAATTTTTATGCAAGAATCCTAATAGCAAGTTTATGAGATCAAGATCATTCAAGAGCAATTTCTAAGGCATTCAGGGGAATATTATTGAATATTATTACAACAATCAAGATCCATTTCATCATGTCAAAGATTTAGTGAATCATGCATGTTTTTGAGCTAATGTGTTGACATAGCATTGAAGATCCTATTCAATAATTGTTTCACATCAAGTTCATGATCAAGATCTACATTCATTAAGGCCACTTCATGCTAATTTGCAGATCTACAATCCAAGGTTTCAATTGAGGTTTGGTGAGTTGTTACATATTTTTGAACTCATTCATCATTCCTTCATGCGTTTCTATTTCATCATAAGGTTTAATTACCAAAATAGGGTTTGACCAAGGTAAACCCCTATTCCATAACAAAACAACAATTTTATCTCCCTTGATGTGTGATTGTAGGTTTTAGGTTGAAGATCATTTGGAGAGAAAAATTGGAGAAGGTTGCAAATTTGTCAACTTGCCACATTTCTTACAAAATCACAAAAATTGAGCTACAAGATTTATTTATGGGATTTTGATAGTCTCCAACTATGATCTAGGAGTGTAGAAATTGAAGAACAAAATCCACAAATTGATTTTCTAGAGTCCTAGCTAGGACTCATTTGCCATAGGGTGAATGAGTCCTTAGTGAGGCTCAAAAAAGAAAATTTTGCAATAGTTACACAACATTGGACCCTCTTAAATTTTTTCTTTTGACTAGTATTTGGGTTAAGTTTAATTTAGATGTGAAGCACTTTTCAATATCTGCAAACACTCTAAATTCTCAAACATGGATTAGTGATATGCAAACCTTTGAAATGCTCCTATGAAATAATGCATGATTCCTCTTCAAACAAGATAACAAAATAAACTACTTAAAAGCATGAAAGAGACATGATGCACACCTATTCCATATTGGATTGGTGTCACTTGTGAGAAATGACCCTTTCCCAACCCTTGATAAGCCAATTATGAAGATGTAATGGACAAAATTAGTTCTCAATTGAAGAGAGTGACTTTGCATGAGATTGTAGATAATTTGTTGAAGAATGAAGCCTCTATTTGTAGATTCTCAAATGCTAAGAGTGCTCAAAATAGAGCAATGTGGGATAATGATTTGACCAATGAGATGAAGCCACTTGTCAACTTGTGATAGGCTTGAGGAATGAGCACATTTTGGTCAATGTGCCAAAGAGGGGGAGATTCAAATTTGAATTTGAGAGTTAAATGTTGAGTTTGACTTGTGCAAGAGACATGTAAGAGTCATGTAAGAGCTCATAAATGCCTTGTTGGGATGTACATGTCAACTTGTTTTTGAATTCAAACTTTGGAGAATATTTCTCAAAAATGCCATGTTGAGGGAAAATGCTGATTTTAATAAATGAATTAAAATGCTTTATTGGTGCAAGTGGAAAAAGCTAGAGGATGTGATGGGTGGTTAGATTAGATTAATCAAGATTAGCTTAGTTAAGATGATGTTAGATGCTTTTGACCCATTTGACTTAAATATTTGGATTTAAATTAAATCAAGGGGAGATGAAAGTTGATTTCAGACTTAATTAAATAAAGGTTTGATTTTTTTAATCAAGGAGGGTGATGTTAGGATCAAGTTGATTTATTTAATTTAAATTGATGACTTTAGGAGATTGACCAAATAAACTTGATTTATTTGATGAATCAATGAATATGACCTAATCAAATGCATTATGATAGTTTTGCATGTCTACATTTTTCCCCTTTTTGAATCAATGTACTTGTTGTGTTGGTTCAAAGGATAATCTTACCACGATCAATTTTTTTAAAAAAATTGATTTTTTGGATGCCCTAGCGGAAAGAAGTATACTGGTACATTGCCCCCTCGAGAGATCGAGTGAAAATATTTGATTTGAGGGTCGATCTCGCAAAAAAGAGGTTCAAAATGGATGGTTATGGATTAGATGATTTTAAGATGCTTAGAATAACCAATCTATGTTATCCTAAACAACTTAAATGATGATATGATGTGATGATGGATGAGATGGATGATGTGATATGCTATGATTATGTGATGGATGTTCTATGCAGATGCTTAGACTAACAGATCTATATTATGATGACGATGCAAATGCAATGCATGTGAAACGATGTGAAAAATACTAATGGTTTGTGGATGTAGGATGGATGCACTGGTGATGATGATTAACTATTCATGACATGATGTTGGTGCGGGAAAAAAGAAATTAGATGATGACAAGAGGATCCAACAAGTCCATGATTTGATGAGACTTTATTAGAGATGATGATGATGATAAATGATGATTCGCTTATCAAGGATTGGGATTTTAAAAGGGCTACTTACCTTATGTTTGATAACACATGTAGGTATGATAAATCAAGGTATAAAGAACCAGGATGGTGTTGTATAGTGTGATGGATTTTGAATCGACAAATAGATAGGAGTATTCTTGTTCACACTTGACATACAAAAACCTTGCTAGGACATACCTAACAAAGCAAGTATTCACCAAGTTATATAACAAGAACTTCCAACAAGTACAACAAACAAAATGATCGTTGCCCCATTCCTATCTCTCTAAATCGCTTTGATTAGACATCATTGAGAGGTCATTGGAATGAGCGCAATAAGATAAATCAAAAGAAAAAATCAAGTATGCAAACAAGCCAATGTTCTCCATACCTTCAGCCAAAGGGATGTGTTTTGATAAGATAAGAATCCAAAGTGATAGCCAAAATGATGCCCATTGTCAAAATGATATATCCTAGGACATGCATTGTATGGGATGATGATGGTTTGATAAGTTGATTGATAGGCTGTTGATAAAAGGTTGATTGACATGTTTTAAAATGATCAAGAGTTTGATTTTTTGCATTTCAAGGTTTGTTGCTTCAATTTGGATTTTATGTTTGAAGTTTTCTTTTTCCAATTGCTGTGATTGTTTCTGTTTGTGTTGCCAAAGGATGAAGGTGATGATCAGTTTATTATGGATGATTGATTATTGTGGGTGAAAGCGAAATGAGGATGGATGGATTTTTTCGAATATTTGGATGTTTTTGAAATTTTTTGAGGTTGTTTTTGGGTTTTTGGATTTTACAAATGTTTTGATTTTTTATTTTTTTCAAATGTTTTGGGGTTTTATGAAATTTTATGAATGTTTTGGATTTTGTGTTTTTGAATGTTTTGGATTTTGATGTTTTGAATGTTTTTGGATTTTGATGTTTTTGGATGTTTTTGGATTTTGATGTCGGGGCTGATCAAAGATTAGCCTTACCTACGTTAAGCTTCGAGGCGATGTAGTTGATTCAATGTTTTTATGTTTTTGTTTTATGGATTTTTTGAATTTTTGATATGTTTTGGATGTTTTTGGATTTTCTGATGTTTTGATGGTTTTTTGCATGATTTTGATGATTTTGATATGGATGTGTGTGATGATATCAGTGCTCTGTTTTGGGTTTTTTGTTGAAAACCAAGCTAAGGTAGTTGATTGAATCATTGGATTGATGATGATGATAACATTGTTGAGGATACACAACAGTGCAAGGATTGATTGATTAGGATTGATGAAGCTTGATTTGGAACAAAATTTGCTCAAATGATTTGATGTGATGTTCAAGGTGCAACTTAGATGCGACTGATAGTGATTTCTTGGATTGATGTTCGATGAAAGATAAAGCTTTGATAAAGAAGATGTTCTCGTCAAAATATGCCATGGGCTAGTGATTTGGATTTTGGATCACAAATGCTTTGACCAATTTGGTTTCACATTTTCCAATGTTCAGATTGCCACATAAGTTGGAGGATATAGATCAAGATTTATTCTTGAAGCAAGATGTGAATATCTACCCCTAGTGTCTAGCAATGTATGGAATGTGATGTGTGGATGCTCAGATAGGTCTATCGATGGATGGATATGGTAAGCACGCAAAAGATGCAAGGATTAACTTGTGATAAGATAAGGTATTCGTATAAAGAATGCTCATTGGATAATGCTTCATGGCTCAGATAACACTAGGTAGAATAGGATCAATGAAAATGACCCATGTCAAGATGTTTACCATAATCAAGTGTAAAGTGTGCCCCAAACTTTCATCAAGATCAAGATAACTCGGATGATGGATGTAGATATAAGCACATGGATGAAAATGGATTGGATAAATGGATTATGGATGAATGGATTTATTATGGATAAGATGGATGGAATTCTCGATTTATTACGGATGGGATGAGATGCTTTCATCTGAAGTGGTGCATGTAGATGCTCGATTCTACACATGACACCTGTTTGCCAGGTTTTCATCATGGTCTTGCCCAAAGCGCCACCCATGCGGTTTTCACTAGAGGACGATTTTTTTTCTTTACTATTTTCAATCCTTTTTCTATTTTTTTTGGATTTTCATATTTTTGGATATTTTTGGTTTTTTTGAAAGATTCATGCTGACCCACCTAGTGGTGTCGATTTAGATGCTTCTGTCATAATGTGCCATCAGTATCTTGCCTAAAGAAGTTGCTTTGCTAAGATACGTGCACTTGAATGCAACTTTTGGGATTCCTAATTTGCTTTGTCGATACCGAAGTTAACTTTATCTCTATGTGCACATCGTGATAGAGTTCCTTCAAAATCCTTATGATGAAGGGTTGTTGCCAATACATGGTCAATGTGAGAATTGGATATCATGCATGGAGGCATGGATGGAGTGTGTTTAGGGATAAAAGATGGATTGGTTGACAGTTTAGAACCTTTGACTCTCCAAACTTGGGAAGATGAGCAATGATGGGTGGATACAAAAGTGTGTGTGGAATTAGGACCAACTGCTTGATATACTTTATATGTCGCTTGAAAAGCCTACTTTTTCTTTTGTGCGTATCTTTGATGGATACTTTTCCCTTTTTTATTTTTCCCCATAGTTTCTTTGACTGATGGAGTTTGATAGGGATGATCTTTCTTTGTATTCTTTGGTATCCATGTGTATTTGATTTGTCCATTATGCTTCTCAGCTTCTTTTGCTTTGATAACGTTCTTTGTACTTTGATTCAAATCTTTCTTTCGAAGTTGGTCCCAATTCATGGATGGGGTGACAAGTGGAAGAAGATTCATGATGTGACTGATTGTAGTATTGGCACTGGTTTCATCATAAGGATTCTTCATGCTCCCTATGTTGACGTTTGATTGAGATGAAGTTGCCCCTAGTATGGTGGTAGTAGTACCTTCATGCTTTGATTCTGCCTATTCTAAGAGCTCTTGGCTTAGAATGCATTCTTTGATAAATGACCACCGTAGGTGACGTTGTTTCAATTTGTTGCTCTGCTAACTCTGAATTATACTGTTCTATCTGACTTGTTTCCTTGAGCGAATAATGTTGGATATCTTCATACATGATGTCTTCAGTGTAGATTTGGGATATCTCTCATCTTGATGTTGTCAACTCAATAACTTTCTCTTTTGTATAATAATGTCAGGAGTAAAAGAATCTTGTTCTAAATGAAGATCATCTATGTGTCCATCCATAGAAAGTATCTCATGGGTAGATGGAGGAGTATGTGCTATATGGATGTGATCATATTTTGCGACATCTTGTATAGATAGGAGAGTTTCCATTAGATCATTGTAGTATCTTAGAGATATGAGTTCTTGATCTTGAACGATTTCAGAATTGCTTTCAACATGCTTTGGATCAAGTTCTTGACATGGGTCAATTTCAAAGGATGGATTGCTTATAAAGGGTTCTTGGATATATTTATTAGGAATAGGAATTGGCTCAATATCCTCTTGATCTTTAAGTGAATTGGGATCAAGTGTTGAGTTGAAGATTCCTTCAATATCGACAATCATGAGGTCGAAGAATGTCAATATGTCTTACAAAGGACCATTGCTACACTTTGGTGAGAGATATTGATCATTCTTTAGAATAAATTCTTGAGATATTCCCTCTAACTCATTAGGTGATGTAGAGACATTTTCAACATGATCATTGGTTGATGCCTCATTGGATGAGGCGAAAACATCGTTATTGATGGATAGATCTTGATCATTGTTTTCAACAATTGTGGTGGAGGGATTTCCAATTTCTTCAACCATAGGGTCAAGTGATGTTGGCATTTCTTTGATTAGATCATTGTTGGTTAGTGGAATTTGATCATGATTGAAAAGTGACTCTTGATGTATGTTAATTTGATCTTCGAATGAAGTAGACACAACTTCAAGGTGCTCAGTGATGGATTGATCTTGCTCTTTGTTCTCAATAGTTGTGGTGGAGATATTGTCAATGCTATCATTGTCCCCAATAGTGATTATCTTTTGATCAATCAGGTCTTGGATGAGTTTTTTGAGTCAAACACAATCTGATGTTCTCTATCCCTTTATTCTATGATAATCACAAAGGTGCTTCTCATTATACCCTGGCGGTTTTATGTTTGGTTCTTGATAGTTCACATAAATGGGGATTTTGATGAGATTTTCTTGTACCAATTGTTGCAGGACTGATTCAATTGGTCTCCCAAGTGGTGTGTATTTTCACTTGTTACCTTATGAGATTTGTGTCTTAAATTGACCTTGTTGTGATTGATTTTGGAGATGTGGTGATTGATCTTTGAAATGTGGTGGTTGATCTTTGAGATGGAGTAATTGGGTTTGTTGTTGATCTTGATCTTGATATCTAACCTCTTGATATTGGAGATTTTGTTCTTGATGTGGTTGTGGACACAAACCAATGCTTTGATGACATGGATTAACCAATGGAAGAGTACATTGATTTTGGAGAAAAAATGTCTCTTGTTTGAAGGCTTCAGTTAGTTTTCCAAGTGAAGCAATTTGGTTTATCAAAACTTGGTCTTGATTTTGATCTTGGCACCCTTGATATAGTTGGTTTGACTTTTGTTCAAGTTGATTTGGAATGTATGCTAGTGGTGTTTGTATGGGATCATGGACAATGTTCTAATTTGGGATGATGTTCAGATTTGGCATGATAGGTTGAAATTGACCATTGTTGATGTTGGGAATCACATTGCCTTGATTTAGGTAACTTTGATTTTTCATGGTGTTACCTTAACTTGGATCAATATATGGAGTTGTTATCATCGTGTTTGGACTTTGAAAAACATTTGAGTGATTCTCAAACATATTTATCCCAAAGTTTACCAAGTTTGGACTCAAAAAATTCATGTTTGGTAAAGTTGTACTTGGTACATTCTCATTTGGCATGTAGGGATTTGGTGGGATGACGTTGTTTGTTTGAAGGCTCATGCATTGATTGTTTGGTTGATATATTTATAGTTTTGGACTTGGATTTACCATCGAGAAAGGTGTTCCAATATTTTGACTAGGCATAATCACATTTGTTGTACCATTGATATTTGTAGAAGGTAATAATCCACTGTATGGATTGTATAAATGTGATTTTTTAATATCAATTGGCATTATAAGGCTTTGATAGTTTGGTTGACTTGGATTACTCATGATGTATGGATCAAGTTTATATCCAATGTTCCTCTTGTGTTTTTACCTTATTGTAAAAGTGACCTCTAAGGTGTTTAGGACCAATGATGAGATGAAGGATGAAAAGGGTAAATGATATGGGTGTTGAACGTTTAGGAACTTTGGGTCAATGCTAGACTTAGGGCTTGATTTTGATTAGTTTGATTGAATAATGAACTTGTAAACCCTAAGATGTTAGATGTGATCTTTAGGATAAACTTGTTCAAAGGGGTGCTAATTTAACTAGAGATATGAGAAAGGATGCATTCCCATACTCCTAACTAAACAAGGTGATTTTGGTTTTTTGATGATTTACCCAAGTCTAGAATGATGTTTCCAAAGCTCTAAAGTTGTTTGGTGGGATGGGTTTTGATAGATGTTTGGGATGAATGAAGTTTAACTTGATTTGATCCTAAATGAACCTAGGAAGGACTTTTTTACGAGACCAAGATAGTGAAGAACATGCCTTTCTCTAAGAGTAGTTCAAAACCAAAAAAAAAACCAATGTTTGCATGAAAACCATATGACCAAAAGATGCCAAGCACATGTGTGGGGTTCAATTGATTCAATCTTGTTTAATGGATTCTTTTTACCACAAACACTTCTTGATTAGCTTTCAAACTAAATGTCCAATGTCCTAATTTTCTTTCATCCCACAAAATGCATTATGCAGAAATTGAGGAAATCAAGGCAAAGGTTTCCTAACATTGACCTTAGTAGGAGAAAATTGAGATGAGATCCAAATGCCTAGAAACCTCTAAGGATATGAATCCCAAGGGCAAGCAATAACATGTGAATTTGTTCAAGGATATTTGCTTCTCCTAAAGAGTTTGAGATTTGATGCTCATGTTGAATGTTGGTTTTCCAATGTTTTTGATCAAAGCACTGTGTTTTCAAACTGAATCACAAGCAATATAACATCCTAGCTCAATTGGTATGTTTTTCTTGGTGGGCTTGCATCATGCCCTTCGTAGTAGAAGAGATGATTTTACATGCAACCAAGGAAAAAATATAAAGTTATGTTAAGAATGAAGTCTTAACCTCTATATTCTAACCAAGATCAGATATGGCAAGTAACTTCTTGGAATCTAAGTTCCAATGCACCACTTTCATAAACTCGTTGGATGGAATGGTTGGTTATTACAAACAAAGGTTTTAGTGATGGGACATCGGGAAAAAATGGCACCTTGCGAGTGTCCAGCAAGTCACTAAAGGCTTTAATCAATCCTAATAGGGGCTCTTATTCTTTTTATGGTAGTACCCCATTCTGAAAGACTATGTACAGCTAAGGCCTACATACCATGAGGACTTGATAGTTTAGTCTTATCCATTTATATACCAGCCCAGATGAAAAACCGGTTGGAGTCGCCTTCGAGTTCTCCTTTCGGATGTGTCTCTTAGGCAGGACCCTACCAATAAAATGCATTTTGAATGTTTCTCTTGCACCTCAGATCACACGAAGTGCAAGGGGAGAGGATACACACTCATAATGCACCAAAGACAAAAATCACACAATTCAAGCACTTGTTCGTTTTAGCTTCAAAGCAATTGTGAGTTCGTTTTAAGCACCAAAACTTAAATGTGAAGTTTTTTTGTTTAATTTTAACCCAAAAGTCAAATTCTAGTAAGTTTCTAATGTTTAATTTTAGCCCAACTTTGAAAAGATCAAGATAGTGATTGATTTTAAATCCAAATTGAAAGCAAGTTGTCCTACAAAGAAAAATAAAAGCAGCAGTTAGACCCTCTATGCTATTACAATAAGCATTAAGAAATGCTTTTCTTAAGCTCACTTTCCCAACTCAAATTATTTTTTGCTTTTGAATATCATGTGTGAGAAACCGTCATTATTTTCATGATCCAACCCCTTGCAAACATTACAAGCTATCAAAAATAAGATATCCCACCAAATCTCTTATACATCAATGTTAAACATAAGCTAAAAATTAATAGTAAAGAACAAATATTGAGAAAATAAAAAGACAACCCATGAATTCTGCCCTTCGAATGCTTGCACATATAGCTAAAGATTAATATATCAAAATCTAGGCTTTGACTCCAAATTACTATAAATGATGACAAATGATTCCAAATCTACTAATAGCAATCAATGATGATGACTCCAAATGTATAGATCCGTATATTGCTATCTTTCAAATCAAGAAACCTGTGCTTCTTACCACAATCAATATAACATTAACTTTCAAATCACACTAGGAAATGGTAATGCAAAAAGGAAATCAAATGTGTTATAAATTTGCTATCTTTTTTTTCTTTCTTTTAAGATCAATCGATAGCCATCACTAATATGTGTTGCATTAACTATAAATTCACCTAGAATTAATAGTAATGTGTGTTGCATTGAATATGCATACCAAATATATCTATTGTTTTCCAATGCTTCGAGCCTTCATAAAGGCTTCATACCCACCTCTAGCAGATATACAACCTTTCACAAATGCAACAGATTCTCAGTAAAGTTTGCATGTGCCAGATCTTTTCACTTCTCCAATTTGGAAGCTTATATCATTGATTGAGAAAAGTATATGGGTGACGTGAAACTTCAAGTCTCCCTGGATCACTATTTCAGAGAATCTGTATACCATAAACCTTCACGCACCTTTCAGATTAAGCAAAGTTTCATCAGAATTTAATACTAAACTCATAAAAAAAAAGATAAACACTAGAGTGCAATATTAGGAGATAATTGACCATAAAGCCCCCAAGAATATTTTTATGTGTTAGCTAGAATCCAACACAATAACCACACAAATCAAATGTAAAATGAATGGAGCACAAAATTTTTAATTTTTAGAGCAATCTGTTGGTGAAAAATCCATGAAAATTTATGTTTCATTATGTTGCCAATCACATTAAGCCCGAGAGGAGTCAAGCTACAAAGAAGTTCTAAAACATATGACAAAGATTCTATCGATATGAATGAGACATCTAACTAATAGAGAGAACACATTAAAATAAATTAGCTGCCACTCCATCAACAATGCACAATAGTGATTGATGTGTCATAGAGTAGAGCATTAGTTATAAGCACATTAACAGTAATGAAATGTCACATTTCAATGGATTGCATGTAAAAAAGGAATCACATAGTGTTGATTATAGTAGGTGTAAAGTAGATTTGTTCAAAAAAAGTACATAGAAACTCTCAAGTAAGTGCCTTTGTCAAGTCCAAAATTCGCGCCCACAGTTATTAGTTGTCGCCCGTCAACTAGTAATATTCAGGAAATAAGCATTGTGCATAGAAGAAGTAATGTAAATAAAATATTGTGCTCGAGTGTATGTAAACATGCACTGTTAGACAAAGATGATTGGCTGTTGGGACTAAGAGCTATGCTCCCTTTATCAATTATAGTGGAAATAGGCCTTCAAGTCAAGGTCTTGCTAGACTAGAAGATTCATCAACTTGGTGGAGTGAGATGTCTATGGGGCTGGAAATGAGAGTATATTAGGACTACGACTGGGGTTCGAGTCCCATGGTTGCAGGTCAAGCAATGAATGATATAGTTTGTAAGTCACAGATTATGTCTGAAGCTTTGTTGCTATGAATGAAATGCTTTCATCCCGCATGTCTCATGACAGTATGATAGTTGTAGCAGCGCAACAACCAAATAATCCTTTAGCTAGTTTGCTAAGTATGAGGGGTTATGGAGGCGGCCCTGGATATCATGTATTGGAGGGGATTTGATCTTTTTCTTGTCTATTTAGGAATGGTCACAATGATTTCTCTAGGTACAACGACTGCAATGATTCACAGGTAGCTCTAGAAGAGCAAAGGCACCATCTCCTAGGAATGATGAGCATGGACCAAAAGAGTATCTTCCACAACTTTGTGAAGCATGAAGATCTCTGTGCAAGAGATTTCTATGCTAGAATCAGGCTCAACTTAAGGGGAAGGACAAATTTTTCATAGAAGACAACATTGTGAACATGCTATACAAAAGGGCTTGGATTATTTCTCATGACCATGACTAGTACACACCGACCTTCAATTTTGGTTTTTTTGTAGGCCACATCTAGCAATATCACCCATTTGAATTTTATCTGAGCATATATCTACAACTATGGTTATATATCAAGCGAAATAATTCCCAAGAAATTGTAGGCAACCTTCGAATGAACTGTCAGATCTCAAAAGGATGATTTTATTTTTTTAGAAGCACAAAATATCAAATGAGTTTAATCTACCATTAAATCTATGTTATCCAAATGAAACAAATCATCATGAAACAAATGGAAGAACAACATGCATTACATCAGTACCATTTAATATCTCACACACGGTACATTTAACTAAATCTTATTTAAAGCACAAAGCTAGGCTGATATAAAATAGTAACCCAAATAAAACAACATGAAAGCAAGGTTTCACTAGCCTCAAATAGGCCCTCCTTCTAGTGCCATTATGAAGCACCTTTCAAAATCTGCAAAGACTCTAAAATCTCAAACATGGATTAGTGATATGCAAACCTTTTAAATGCTCCTATGAAATAATGCATGATGCCTCTTCAAACAAGATAACAAAATAAACTACTTAGAAGCATGAAAGAGACATGTTGCACACCTATTCCATATTGGATTGGTGTCACTTGTGAGAAATGACCCTTTCCCAACCCTTGATAAGCCAATTATGAAGATGTAATGGAAAAAATCAGTTCTCAATTGAAGAGAGTGACTTTGCATGAGATTGTAGATGATTTGTTGAAGAATGAAGCCTCTATTTGTAGATTCTCAAATGCTAAGAGTGCTCAAAATAGAGCAATGTGGGATAATGATTTGACCAATGAGATGAAGCCACTTGTCAACTTGTGATAGGCTTGAGGAATGAGCACATTTTGGTCAATGTGCCAAAGAGGGGGAGATTCAAATTTGAATTTGAGAGTTAAATGTTGAGTTTGACTTGTGCAAGAGACATGTAAGAGTCATGTAAGAGCTCATAAATGCCTTGTTGGGATGTACATGTCAACTTTTTTTTGAATTCAAACTTTGAAGAATATTTCTCAAAGATGCCATGTTGAGGGAAAATGCTGATTTTAATAAATGAATTAAAATGATTTATTGGTGCAAGTGGAAAAAGCTAGAGGATGTGATGGGTTGTTAGATTAGATTAATCAGGATTAGCTTAGTTAAGATGATGTTAGATGCTTTTGACCCATTTGACTTAAATATTTGGATTTAAATTAAAGCAAGGGGAGATGAAAGGTGATTTCAGACTTAATTAAATAAAGGTTTGATTTATTTAATCAAGGAGGGTGATGTTAGGATCAAGTTGATTTATCTAATTTAAATTGATGAATTTAGGAGATTGACCAAATAAACTTGATTTATTTGATGAATCGATGAATATGACCTAATCAAATGCATTATGCCAATGTTGCATGTCTACAAGATGTAACTCAAATACACATTATTGCTTCCATATTGAATGAAATAGAGTGGGAAATTAGGTTCATCATTTTGTTTCAATATGATGAACTTATTTTCCTTCATTTCAAGATCATGTATTAGGTCGGCCAAGAACTGGACCTAATCACAAAAACTTCCAATCATACATACACTTCCCCATGCAAGAAACTTCCAAATATGGTCTTCCTTAAAATTCACACTTTTCCAACATCAGTGAGAATTTCTTTAGAACCACAACACAAAAAAATTCTTCGTAAGGATCATATATGGAGTCTCCCACACTAATATACTAAACAGAGAAATGACTATGATACCATAGCTAAACTCTGTCATGCAGAACTTCCAGGATATTTCACTATACATCACAAAATCTTAATTTTACCTAAATTTAATAGACTTCAAACTATGGTTAAAATCACAAAGCGATATTACATAGTGCGATGAAGTGTGGACCCAAAAAAATTGATACACTGAACCACAAAATAATCAGTAGAAATACTTAGCTAATTTCTTGTACAACCATATTTACTAGACCAACTTGTTATGTATATGTATCTTCTATAGCACTTCCAAATCATACTAAGATGATCATAACAATGTTGACATCAATGAAAACAATGGATCAAGCAATAGTATGCAATTCATGCCTAATTCATTCCCATGTTACCAATAGTCCAAAACTTCGAATAGTCTCCTTCTCCTTCTTCCAACAATGGTTTCACCATTTAACTATCTTGAGACCTCAATTTGAAAATTTGACCCTTGCAGCCCTAGATAAGACTTGGGAGACCCTTCCTCAACCATCATTCCACCTAAAACATCAACCATTTCCATCATATCCATCCAAAATATATCATCTTTCTCTCATCTTAGCATTTTCATCCATTATCATAAATTAGTCATCACAACCATCATCAAATCCTTGTTAACAAAATCCCCATCAAATCCTTTTTTAGGTGATTATCCAAGCCTAAGTAAGCATATTCAAGCCTTTTCTAAGTGATTATCCAAGCTTGAGTGAGAAACTCCAAGCCTTGCCTAGACGATTATAAATGTCTAGTCTAAGAAAACCCCATTATCATCAATCAATGATCTAGTTTAGGTTCAAATGATATTGGTCTTGTATCTCCCTTTTCATCATTATCCCCTTTTCCATCCATTTTATCATTATCCCTTTTTCATCCATTCTATAATTATCCCCTTTACATCCATCATCTCAAATCCAAGGTCTACCCAATCATCCTTAATCATCCTCATTCAGTTTCATCATTCTTAGGTCTCTCTCTCTTGGAAGGTGGGTACTAGAATGTATGAAATGAAAAATGAATCGGCTAGAAAAACACTTGAAAAGAATTAGATCAAGGTGAATAAAATAGATAATGTATTGACTGAAGAGATTCATCTTGCTCTTGATAAGAGGAGGAAGGTGGTTGTGTAGTATTTGAAATGGGAAAATGACAATGCATAACTGGAGCAACAAGTACTAGAATGCATGAAATGAAAAAAATGAATCTTCTCTGAAAACACCTGAAAATAAGTAGACCAAAGTGAATGAGATTGATAACATATTGACTGAAGAGATTCTTCCTTCTCTTGAGAAGTTGAGGAAGGTGTGTGTGATATAAGCAATGGGAAAATGGCAATGCAAAATTGGAGGTAGCTAGTACTAGAATGTATGGAATGAGAAATGAATCTGCTCTAAAAACACTTGAAAAGAAGCAGACCAAAGTGAATGAGAAGATAATGTATTGATTGAAGAGATTATTACTGCTCTCAATAATTTGAGGAAGGTTCTTGTGCTATATGTGGAATGGGAAAATAGAAATGGAGAAGTGGATAAACTCAAAAGGTTTTGTATTTCATAAGAATTTGTGAAGGAAAATAAAGTGAAAGATGATGTTATAAGTGGATTTGAACAAATGAATTCAAAGATTCTTGGAATTGAAGCAAAATAACTAAAGAATAAAATCAACCACTTAGAAAAGGAATTAAAAGATAAGAAGAAGATTTTATCATCAAAGAAAAAGAGGTTAATGTTGTTGAGAGAGTTGCAATTTAAAAGATAGGAAGTTGCAAGGTGGTGTAAATTTTGTTCTATTCATTGTGCAATCAAAATAAAAATTCCAACATGTCTAGATAGGTAGGTTTATGGTAGGCATGGTCTTGTTTCACACTAAAACATGCCATATTGGTCTGAGCTACAATGCACCAACGATATATCTCTTAAGAGACGAAAGTGCAAAAAGGTAGAAAACTTTGATGAGCTATTAATTAGAAACCATGAAACTTAGAAACATTCCATCTAAAGGTATGGGATCATGTAGGCCCCCTCTACAATAATATCTCTCAATTTTTGATATCTCTGAGTCATTTTCTCGTGGTATCGAGTTTTTAGTTGATGGAAAAAGGGTTAAATGAATGCAGTGTAAAGTTGCAAGGTGTTGTAACTTTTGTTCTATTCATCGTGTGACCAAACCAACAGTTCCAACACATCCAAATGGTTAGGTTTATGCTAGGAAAGGTCATTTTTTTCACCCAAATATTTCGGAGTGGTTCAAGCTACAATGTATCAACAATCTTTTTAGAGACCAAAGTGCAAAAAGACAAAAATTTGGTGAGTTGTTACTCGAAAACCATGGGACTTAGAAATTTTTTTTTGAAAGGTATGAGATCATTTAGGGCCCCTCTACAATAACCTCTCTTAGTTTCTGATATCTCCGAGTCGATTTCCTATGGTGTCGAGATTTTAGTTGATGGAAAAAGCATCAAATGTATGTAGTGTAAAATTGCGAGGTGGTGTAACTTTTTTTTCTATTCATTGTGCAACCAACTTGACAGTTCCAATGTGTCTGGATGGGTAGGATTATGCTAGGAAAGGTCCTATTTCACACCCAAACATGTCAAAATAGTTTGAGCTACATTACACCGATGATAGATCTCTTAAGAGACCAAAGCACAAAAAGACAACAAAATTTGATGAGGTGTTGCTTAGAAACCATAGCACTTAGAAACATTATGTCTGAAGGTACGGGATCATGTACTCTGATTTGTTTGCCCGTGGTGTGCACTTTTTAGTTGATGGAAAAAGTGTCAAATGTATGTAGTTTAAAGTTGTAAGGTTGTGTAATTTTCATTATGTTTGTCGTGTGACCAAACCAATAGTTCCAACACATCCTTGTGTGTAGATTTATGCTAGGAAAAGCCCTATTTCACACCTAAACATGCCAGGACAGTCTGAGCTACATTGTATCGACAATATCTCTTAAGAGACCAAAGTGCAAAAAGACAACAAACTTTGACGAGGTGTTGCTCAGAAACCATGAAACTTAGAAACATTTCATCTATAGGTATAGGATCATGTAGGGCCACTCTACAATATCTCTCTCGGTTTTTGATATCTCTAAGCCATTTTCCTGTGGTGTGCAATTTACAGTTGATGGAAAAAGTGTCAAATACATGTAGTGTAAAGTTGCAAGGTAGTGTAATTTTTGTTTTGTTTATCAAGCGACCGAACTGATAGTTTGAATTCATCTAGATGGGTAATTTTACACTAGGAAATGTCATTTTTCACACACAAACATGCCAGAGTGGTCCAAGCTACAATGCATCGGTGACATCTCTTTAGAGACCAATATGTCAAAAGACAACAAACTTTGATGAGATGTTACTTAGAAACTTTGATACTTAGAAACATTTTTTCTGAAGGTAGGAAATCATGTAGGCCCCCTCTACAATAACCTCGGTTAGTTTTTGATATCTCTAAGCCATTTGCCCGTGGTGCCAAGATTTTAGTTGATAGAAAAAGCATCAGATGCATGCAATGTAAAGTTGCAAGGTGGTGTAATTTTCATTTTTTTTGTCGTGTGACCAAATAGACAATTACAACATGTCTGGATGGGTAGGTTTATGCAAGGAAAGGTCTTTTTTCACACCCAAACATGCCAGAATAGTCCGAGCTACATTACATCGACGATATCTCTTAAGAGACCAAAGTGCAGAAAGGAAACAAATTTTGATGAGGTGTTGCTCAAAAACTGTCATACTTAGAAACATTCTCTCTAAAGATACGAGATCTCATAGGGCCCCTCTACAACAACCTCTCTTGATTTTCAATATCTCCAAGTTTTTTTCCCATGGTGAAAGTTTTCTGATGCACCAAAAATTGTCAAATGTATGTAGTGTAAAGTTGCAAGGTAGGCTACTTTTTGTTTTGCTCTTCATGGGGCCAAACGGTTAGCACCAACACATCCAAGGGCAACATCTACGCTAGGCATGGTCATCGCCCTTCATTATAAAAGGGCCATACTCTTTCCTATTCAAAGGGTCACAACTTTTTACCTTTGAAAAGTTGCATCCTCAATCATATCATCACTATTCGTGAGAGCCTAAATTAATTTATTTGTAATATGACCTAAGGTTATATTCTTAATTGAATTCTTTAATGATGTTATGGATGTCTTTCTCAAATGAAATGCTCTCCCTTTTATGTTAGTGCTTATCAACCTAGAAAGCATTTTGACAAACAACATTTTTAATATTTTCATAATTTCTAAGCATAAGGTAATCATAAATACAAATGGAGTAATCTTGTTGAAGATACATCTGATCATGAAGGAAACAAATAGATATACGTAATACATGAAGTATGAGACATACATGTAAGTACATGTAATATGTGAAGTATACACAAGAAGCATGAAACATACACATGAATAAATGTAGTACATGAAGTATACATAAGAAGCATGAAGCATACACGTGCACACATGAATTATACATAGGAATCATGAAGCATACACGTGAATACACCTAATATGCCCTAATATACACAAGAAGCATGAAGCATATGTACTTGAACACATGAAGTATACATAGGAAGCATGAAGCATATGTACGTGAACACATGAAGTATACATAGGAAGCATGAAGCATACACATGAAGCGTAAAGCATACATGTGAATACATGTAATACATGAAGTATACAAATGAAACATGAAGCATACATGTGAACACATGAAGTATACACAAGAAGCATGGAGCATACCTGTGAACACTTGGATTTTAAACTTTATAAAAGAAGAGTGCATAATATTCAAAATTTATATATTTATAATAATATAAAAGAAAAGTGCATGTAATACACTTGGATTTTAAATATTTGAAGTAAACCATCTACAAATATCCATTGAAGCATGGATTTATACTGTAAATATGGACACCATCAATGAAAAAGATGTGTATTAACCAAATAGCCATATAGGCATACATCAATATATATCAATATAAATATAACATATTATACAAAATAGCCATATAGGCTTACAAGAATTCCATATAGGCATACAAGGTCAAGTATATGTAATAAAAAATATATGTCCAAAAATACCATATAGGCATACAACAAAGGAACCCAATACAAACTCATTCCCCTATGGGTGAAGAAAATAGATCACGAGCGAGCTTTGATCGTCGGGGCGATGGGGATGTGTATGACATAGGTTTTCTTCAAACTTGAGGGTTTCTCCTCCTATTTAGTTCTTCATGGAGCTTTAGTTGTTACAATAAAAAGTACAAACATTAATATATATAAATTACATTATAAAAATGAAATATTTAACAAAATAATCATTTATCGTTTCCATATGACCTCTCTCCTTAATCAAAACATCCACATGATTAAGTTGTGGTGTTCCAAAGTCCTATAGAAACCATTTAGATAGAAATTAAATTACAAATCAATAATCATTTGATTTTTCAATAATAAACAACTATAACAATGAATGTAATTGGGTGATCCCATAATACTGGTTTACAATTTTTGGCCAAATTGGACACTGAAATAATTTTTTCTAACTAAATCTTCACTTCCTGGCACCTATAGTGGCTAAACCGTGAGGAATTTGAAGATGATGCAAACTAGAGTTTTGTGATTTTTTTTTGTAGATTCTAAATATTTTTTTTTCAAAATTTTTAGAATCAGATTGCACTTCTTTTTCCATCTCCTTTGAAAACTAGTTTTTTTCAGAAAGCAACACTTTTAAGGAGTGACACTCACCGTATAACGCATAAATTTTTTACATGAAGGATACAATTCTAATTCTTTCAAATTTAGATTTGTAACTCCAATATCTAGTGCTTCCACTTGGTTAGATAGTTTTTTATTGAATATTTTTTCTTTAATCAAGTTTTGAAGTCAAACCAATTACAATTTAGACATAGGCAGACTGTATAACGCATAATTTTTTTTGTATATATCAAAATTCTTTTTTTTTGTTGGATCAAGGAGTTCAATATTTGGTGCACTCATATTTTTTTATTTTTTATTTTTATAATCTCCTATTTTTCCACATGTGCAGAACATAAAGCTTAATTTTTAGTGAAAAACCTATGTTTAATAAAACTAAAAAAATAAATATATTTGTAATAAAACCAAAACATATTAAAATTATAGTCATTGGATAGCTCATTCTGAAGACTACCTGATTTCAGTTGGGTTTGTGAAGTCTCCTCCATTTTCATTCTCAACGTGAGCTTTGAAACACAAAATTATGGACTTTTTTGATGCCAAAGGATGACAAGGTGGGAATAAGGGGGCTTGAGTGAACCGGGGGGGTTTGAGCGAACCCCCAAGGGTTTGCTTGAACTAGGATTCATTTGAACCCTTGTTCATTCAAATCCCCTCTCAAAATATATTTTTCTTTGTATTTTTGGTGGGAATGGGGTCCACCTTGCATTTAACTGGTTCGCATGAATGAGGGTTCATTCGAACCCTTTTTTTGGTTTGCTCGAACCAAAGGGTTCATTCAAACCCTACAAATATATTTTTTTGTATGGGGTTATTTTTTGCCACTTTTCCTTCCTCACTCAAATTGTAAACCACTTTTGTGGGTTTAACCAATTTGAAATTTACTAATCTACCTCATACCACCATCAAAGGCATCAAGCTATCAATTGTAGAAAACACACCATGCTCCATTACCCTATGAACATCGAGAGGTGTCTTCGCCTGCATCATCTGAAAATAAAACAACATTATTCAATTACAAAAACTAGAATAGTGATGCAGATCATTGCTTATAATGTATGAGATAGTCAACAAAAATTTTAGTACTTTGGTAGACATGAATGAAAACTGTGGTAGCATAGACAAGGCAATGAATTGTTTGAAAAAAAATTGAGTGTACTTTGATAAAATGATTTGGTAGACATCTATGGAAAATGTGGTAGCATAGACAAGGCAGTGAACTATTTGAAAAAATGCCTCAAAGAAATTTGGTCTCATAGTGTCACCATGAGACCACATTTCGCTAAGGCATTTTTTCAAACAGTTAATTGCCCTGTCTATGCTAGTGCTTACTATTATACTTTGAGAGAATTTCCCAAGCATCCATATTTTATTCAAAAGCACTTGTTTTAGGCTTTTAGCCATAGTAGCAAGGAAGTGAACTATCTGATAAAATTCTTTGGTAGACATGTATGGAAAATGTGGTGGTATAGACAAGGCAGTGAGTTGTTTGAAAAAATGCCTCAAATAAATTTGGTCTCATGGTGATGGACATCACCATGAGACCAAATCTATTTGAGGCATTTTTTCAAACAACTCACTTCCTTGTCTATGTTATTGCTTACTATTATACTTTGATAGATTTTTTCCAAGAGCCCATAGTTTGTTCGAAAGGATGCTATTGTGTGGCCACGAAAATGTAAGCTAGAAATAGGCATCCAACCTTCTCATTGTAGGAAACACCTTTGCTGCTACAATATATTTTTGTATATTTTTATATGTTGAATCATAAACAACACCTACTTTCACAATAATACATGCTATTCCTTTTGGATATTTAAAAACAATTAGCAAACACTATAACATTTCAAATAATTTGAAATCCATTGTAATTTGAATAATAGTTATAACTCAAAAAATAATAATGAAAGCTAGTATGATTTAATCATATTCTAGTTCAGTTATACCATTAATTTAAATGTCATAGTAAATTTAACATTTTTAAAGCAATTGTAAACTAAAGATGATAGGTGGAATGATATGTATGTATGCAAATGTTTTAGAAGAAAATCATGATATATATGAATAATAAACATATATTGAATAGTTTATATAATTGTAATCTTAGAACAAATTTGAAATATACATACCTTGGAAGCTACAATAGGTGTCTGAAATAAGTCCCCAATAAGTGTCTAAAACTGAAACTGTGAAATGTGTAATATGAAATTGGGAAATATGCAACACATAATATCGATAACTTGTATAAATAGGCATTTGAGAGAAAGTGGACAAATTTAAATTGTTGGAGGGAATTTTGAATATCCATACATGAAATTAATGATAGAAGGGATATGATTTGTAAGATGAATGCTACGTATCAATGTGATTTGAGAGGTTAGAAATGGGGTTGGCAATAATAATTACAATTTGATTTGAGAATTGTTTATTTGAGAGGTTAGAAATGGGGTGGGCAATAATAATTACAATTTGATTTGAGAATTGTTTTGGGAAATTTGAAATTGTGTTACATTTGAATATTTGACATGGATGAAATAAATAACATGTATAATTGTGAATCATTGAGGTCTTGTTTACAATGTAAAATAGTTAGCATGGATGAAATAAGTAGTACTTATTTTGTAAAATTGTTGATAATGGTGAGCCTGAGAGTAGTTTTTCAATTATTGCAAGGTAAATCTACATAAAGAGGGTATAAAAGAGAGTATAGGTGGACATGGTGGAACAAGAAGTTGGTCAACCAAAGATAAAAAAGTGAAACACTTTTATTTGTAATATGGTGAAATGTATTTGCAAATTGGACATCTATCATATCTATGATGGATGAAATGTAAATAGGTTTTGCACATGTCATATCACTATTTTTGTATAAGTGGTTATATAATGAAAATAGAATTACCTATTCTCATTCACCTAAATGAAAAGTAATTACATTGAAGGCGTGCCCTATATGAGCTTGTCAAGCTCACTTTGCCTATCAAGGGTTCACAAGCCCTGAGAGGCCGTACAAGGGGGTTAATTAAATCTGAGCCATGCATCGCTTTTCGTCATTTTGTCGGCCCTCATCATTTTGTACAATGAGGGTGTAAATTGTATTTAACTGAATTAACTGTAAAAGTAATTGATTTTTTTTTGTTTCACTCGCACACTTTGCAACATGCCTTTTTGAGCACTCATTTTTAAATTCATTTTTATTGTTTTCCCCACCACTATTGGTTTTTGTGGGTTTTATCCACAACTGTTTTCCCATTCGGAACCGTGGAAGCTCACATGTTGCCATTTTTGGGAGGAACTAATAGTTTTAAATTTTTTATAATTGAAAAAATGCTTTTCAGAGTGAGTTAAAAATAATTGGAGGTGAAATTGGAAAGAAATGGTAAGAAAGCCTTTAGGAAGAAATACTTCTAATTTATTTTAGCAGACAATAATATTATTATGGTGAATATATAATTAATTATTATTTAGATATTTTAAATATATATATTTAAAAGCAATATATCATTGATGATAATATTAATTAGATATTTTAAATATATTTATTTAAGAGATATTTTCAAAATGTTTATATAATTTTTGTATTTAATATGAATTAGATTTTTAAATTGATGTATTTAAGATTAAAAAATATAAAATCTTTTTATTTTATTCATGAAGAGTTACTTTATTTATTACATATCTTAAAAAGTGTGTTTTAATTTTAACATGAAATTATTTTGTTGGATACATATTTAAAATCTTTGGTGTCTTTACTTTATCTTTTAATATTACACATCCTTTCTCTTATAAAATATAATAATTTTTTTTTTTGATACGTAAGGTGATATTTTCATAGATAGAAAAAGCTTTACAAACATTTGCTGAGCAGGAGATTTTCAATGAAGACCATCAGACCACCAAAAAGAGCTAACAAAGATAAGTTTCATGCAGTTTAAAACATAAGAGTAGTGATACGAAGGAGAAACTAACAAAGGCCTAACCACCACAACATCCAAATACTTATCTCGAGTTCTTGTAAGCAGAGAATACTAAAACAAGAGCTATCAAAACATATAGCTACTGCAATACCCGACTAAATCACTAGAATCCGTTGACTTCTGCAAAGCATATGAAACCTTCGACCAAATCCATCCCCTCCACCGGCACAATTTTCATTTTTCTTTTCAGAAACTCCACGGCCACGTCGGCAAGTTTTCGGTGACGAGATAAAGTAGGTCCTTTGATGTCCCGAAGAAACGGATACACTTTGACTGCTTCATTGGAATCCCAGAGGGAGATGAGGTCTTCAGGGCGCGGGATGCCCTTACCACTAAAAGCCGCCTTCAGGGTAATGTCGAGACCGCCCAGTAAATCCTCCCGAAACAATCGAACCACCAAGTCCCTGGCCACTGGCTTCGGAATACCTAGATCTAGGAGAACGGTGAGGAACCGAGATGAAATTTGAGCATTGTCACGGGAATATTCTTTCCTTTCAAGGTGACCTTTGCCTAAGACCATCTTCACAGCCACGAGCGTCGTCGGGTCATCCACGAGCAAAATGCGCTTTAGGCGCTGGTCCGTGATCTCGCGAAATGCAATTTGCCTTTCCGTTGCAGTTAATGAAACAGGAGTGTCCACTCCGAAGGAGACCAGCTCTTCCGACGAAATGAGGATAGTAAACTTCGACTGCGACTGCTTCTCCATTGACAGGAATTTGCCGAACGCACCCTGCAACAGAAAAAACAAACAAACAAAACAACAACCAAATGTCGTGCCCATACTTAGAAACGGGCAACATAAACATAATAAAGCCCCGAATAATGATCCTGCAGATCACATATACGAAAGAAGATTTTGGATAAACAAATCTGTCCTTGGCATGAGAAGAAAGCCGCCTCCGTCCATCCAACTCAGTTTCATGATCAATGCAATTAATGGCCAATACCACTCGGCACGTCCGCGGTTAGGACAAAGATATCTGTGCCCGTCGTGTCAACTAAGCGACACCGTGGGAACTGAGCCCAACATGCCTCTGTGCCACCTCAAGAATCTGTCCGTCCCGACCGCCACCTCACGCCCACCCTGGACGACCAAACCCCTGTGTGAGGGGCGGGGCGGAGCTCACCCATCCACCCACCTATAAAATATAATAATTAATTAGTTTTAAATATATAATAAATAATTTGGTTTTTAATATATAATGTTATATTATATAACAATATAATAGTTAATACATAAATAATAAATATAATATAATAACATAATAACAAATACGAAAAATAATGCCATAATTAATAAATATTTATATAATAATATAATAGTTAATACATAAAATTTAAAAAATAAATATAACAATATTATTTTATTAAAATAAATTAAATAATAATAGTAAAACCATTTTCTAGATGACCTAACAATTGCTGTCATACACTGCACAAATTTGTCCCAAATTTTTTTTTTTTTTCTTAATTGACCTTCCACTTGTCTTAGGTGTACCCATAGCACAAGGTGCCCTAGCTAGTTACTATATCTTTGATTGAACCCATAATTGATTTAACATGTACTTTTATTTCCATATTATAAAATACAGTTAAAAAAAATGGATTTAACATGTATTTTTATTTTAATATTATAAAATACAGTTTAAAAAAAAATCTTATATGTATTTTTATTTTAATATTATAAAATACAGTTTTAAAAAAAATCTTATTATGAAAATTTTGATTTGACATTTTGTGGAACCCAGGGTGTCTACTGCCATCCCACTATAGAAACTCGCTCCACCATGGGGTCGACCCTCCACATGCTCATTTCAATTGAAAAATTAGTAAATTCAAATTGTGACCCTGAGATAGGACAAGCGCTTGAAACTTCGAAGTTCTTTCGTAAGAGAAAGGAATTCCCCTTCACAAGCTTGGAATAGCCGGCCGAAACAAGCCAGATGGTACAGAAGTAAAACGTAATGGAGCTACACCCTGGAAATTGGGTGGAATAACAGGCGAAAGCCCAAAATTCGAAGAAGGCCTAGTAATACGAAAAGTCAAACGAATCGGGGAAGCTTCTAAAAGTGTAGTGTGCTTCTTCACTCTTCTGCCGTCTATAACTATTCACTCTTAATTACGCTTTAATTATGTCATATTCGGTGATGCTTCTGCGTTTCTTTCACGCGGTTACCTATGCAAAGACATGCTGTTAGCCCCAGAATCTACGCGTTTAGTCATACTTTCTTTGTCACTACTTACCTCTCTCCTCTTTTATTTATTCTGCACTTCACCTCACCTCAACAACAAAAGTTATTTTTCCTTTAGACAATCTATTGTTTTTTTCCTTCGTTGTGTGAACAGTTGAATCCAATTTCATGGCATCTACTTCTAACACTAGCAACCATCAACAGGTTAAAGAATTTGCACCATCTGCATCCATTTCTGGTGGATCCACAAACAGCGGGAATAAGCTCCCCTACGATGTATTTATTAATCATTTCAAACATCCGCTGGGCGGAGCTATTTATAAAGAGCTTGATACCAAGGGACTTAAGGTTTTCCTGAATTCAGAAGAGCTTGAATTGGAGGATGAAGAAGTAGAAGCAGCAATCATGAGTGCCTGGCTATACATTCCTATATTTTCAGAGGAGTATGCACAATCCAGCCGGTGTTTGGAAGAGCTGTCACTTATGCACAACAGAAGAAAAGGCACCAAAATTGTTCCCATTTTCTGCCGTGTTAAAACTGATAATGTACGGTATGTAAAAGAAGTCTATGCATTTGACCCAGAAAAGGTTGGACACAACTCAGAAAAGCTGGAGGAGTGGAAGAAAGCGCTTTATAGTGTTTCCCATTATATCGGTCCCGTCGTTGAGAGCAAGGAGTAAGTACCAATCTCTCCACCAAACGCACTTACTGTTTTCTTATCGATGCATTCTATGTATTTTTTCTCTCCTAATTTTTAGGCTCATAGACTTCTTTTAACGATACAAAGTGTGACGTTTATTCTATTTCCTTTGTTGTTGGATATGTCTAGAGAGGAGGACATGGTGCTGAAGACAATAACTGAGTGGGTAGCAAAAGAAGGTAAAATGTTTCAAGAATTTGCATCAGCTAACACTGGTTCGAGCATCCAACCACAAGTTGAATTTGCAGCATCTACATCTATTTCTGGTGGATCCATAATGTTTGTGAGAAAGCTCAACTATGATGTATTTATTAACCATCGCGGTCCTGATGTCAAACGTACACTGGCCATAGCTATCTATAAAATGCTTACAGAAATGGGACTGAAGGTTTTTCTGGATTCAGAAGAGCTTACATGGGGGACTCACTTTCCTAGTCTACTGGAAGAAGTAATGAAGAGTGTTTGGCTTAATATAGCTATATTTTCAGAGAGCTATGCAGAATCCAAGTGGTGTTTGCGAGAGCTGTCATTTATGTACCAAACAGGCACTAAAGTTATTCCCATTTACTATCATATCTACCCTTGGGATATACGATATACTAAAAAAGGAGCCTATGCTGCTGCATTTGATGGATTTGAACGGAAGGGTAGATGCTCCCCAGAAAAGCTGTGGGAGTGGAGGGAAGCACTTAACAATGTTTCATATTGTTCAGGTTCCATTGTTAATAGCAAGGAGTAAGAATCAATCGCTCCACCTCAAGCACTTATCCTCTTCTGATCGATGAATTCTTTGCGTTTTTTCATTCCTAATTTTTAGGCTTATAGACTTATTTTATCGATATATTTAAAGTATGATGTTTATTCTGTTTCCTTTGTTGTTGAATATAGAGACGAGGACATGCTGCTGAAGAATATTGCTGATTGGGTAGCGAACGAAGGTAAAAAGGTTAAAGAATTTGCATCAGCTAGCACTAGTTCGAGCCTCCAACCACAGGTTGAATTTGCACCATCTACACCTGCTTCTGGTGGATCTACAACGCCTCTAAGAGATCTCGGGTATAATTTATTTATTAGCCAGCACGGTCCTTATGTCCCAAGTAGACTGGCTCGACCTTTCCATAAAAAGCTTAAGGACATGCCTATGAGAGATCTCCGTTATAATGTATATATTAATCATCGCGGTCCTGACGTTAAACATACCTGGGTAAAGCTATTTATGAAACACTCAAGGACATGAGACTGAGGGCTTTTCTGGATTCAGAAGAGATTAAATTTGGGGATGACATTGCTATTGTATTAGAAGAAGCAATAAGGAGAGCTTCGCTTCATATAGCTATATTTTCACCGAACTATGCACGATCCCCTTGGTGTTTGTCAGAGCTATCACTTATGCTCCAAACAGGCACTCGAATTATCCCCGTTTTCTACCATATCGACCCTTCTCATGTACGATATGCAAAAGGACCCTATGCTGATGCATTTCACCGACACGAAATGATGCATAAATACACCCCCGAAAAGCTGCGGGAGTGGACAGAAGCACTTAAAAATGCTTCAAATTGTGCAGGTTTCATTCTTAATAGCGACGAGTAAGAATCAATCGCTCCACCTCAAGCACTCATCCTTTTCTGATCGATGCATTTTTTCTCCCCTAAGTTTTAGGTTCATAGACTTCTTTTATCGATATATTTATAGTGTGATATTTATTCCGTTTCCTTTGTTGTTGAATATGATTAGAGACAAGGACATGCTGGTGGAGAAAATTAGTGATCTTGTAGCGAAAGAATTGAAACGGTTACAATAGCTCAAGCATCCAACCATAGGTTGAAGAATTTTTACTGTCTACATGTACTTCTGGTGGATACACAATGCTTGTGAACAGGCTCCCCTACAATGTATTTATTAATCATCGCTATTCTGATGTCAGATGTACACTGGCTATAGCCATGTAGATAAAATGCTAAAGGACACGGAACTGAAGGCTTTTCCGGGTTCACAAGAGATTAGATGGGGGATCACTTTGATAGTATCACTACTACATAGTGAAGGGGTATAAGACAATAATTTATGACAAAATATTTATTTTGTCTTTAATATATATTTTATGTTTAAATTATTTTTAATTTTCTAATTATTTAAATTCAGACAATAAAAAATATACTTTTTCTAAAATAATTTTCTTATTTCCTTCTCATTCTTTTTCCCTCCTTTTTCCACATGCATTTTCCTTTTGTTAGCGATGAATTACTATGGCAGACAATAAGGTTTTGAGTATTGCGGATCAGTTTCATGCATTCAGTACCAGTGAAAATAATGTTGGCAGAGGGTGAATAGTGATTTCTGTTGCTGCTATGAAAGTTGGCGCAAAGGGACTGGGAGAGAGAAGTCTAGATTGCCGAATCAGAGAGAGAAGTACATCTTAGAGAGGTATGTCTCGCTGCTATCACACTATTAGATTCTGATTTATACTACAGTGTTTTAGATTTCTTCCTTCGGCTTCTTCGTATCAAAGTTTACATAGAACTTTAATTTTCAAGTGCAATACAGTATGGGATACCCATAACGTGGAGGCTCAACGGAGATTTAGAGGGGTGAACCCTCGTGTGGTTTGTGGAATGTGAGATCTGGCTGGCCTATTATCTCAATCAATATTCCACTGATTGTATGGAGATCAGGTACAAAAAAATTCGTCAGCCCGTTAAACTTTCATTGGTGCGTGCAGCTGTTCAACCTACAGTTCCACAACCAACAAATTGGTAGGTCATATTAGGTGTCTTTATGTTTGAATTTTACTTTTGTATCATTTATGTAAGTGACCCTTTATTGGAAAATACAATTGTGTGCACCGTCGGTCACTACTAGTTCCCCCAATATGCAAGCAACCTGATTTTTTTAGTTGCTTGATCAGGGCAACACTAGTGAAAATAGGTTCTGGATGTATATTTCCCCACACTTAATCACCAAAAAATGATTATTTAATTTGTGTTTGTGTGTTGCTTTCAGCAGTCCATAACTCTCTGTTCTAATCCATTGCTGGTTGATTTCGGCCATTCTTTGTGTACCCCATCTATTACTACCGATTCATCCATTATGAATGCAATTTGCTTTAGCTACATGACCTCGACAAGATTAATAGAAATAAGTTTTATTGGGTGTGGATTGTCCACAACTATTATTGACGAAAAATATTTATGTATGTATTTATGCGGTGTTGATTATTTTAACAGTTTTGCAACACTCTGGTTTAGGCCATTGTTAGCTCAATGCTGCTATTCTCTTTGTTCTTGGCATCCCTGGCTGATTTGGGTTATTCTCTCTATTTTCTGCCATTATCTGGTAAAACTCCAGTATTGATCATACTTGAATAGATATCAACATCCCGTTCCAAAGCTCCCATTTTGGTACAAGCTTGGAGGATGCTGCAAAAAGTTATTGAATTTGAGCACGCGCCTGCTAATTGTGTTTCAGCACATGCAAAACAGTCCATCCATAAAAAGGAACAGGATAAAGCCCAAGGTATGGATATTCCCTCAAATATTTAGTACCTCACTAGTTCAATCGATACTCAACCAAAATGAGAATCATTTAGAGCTTTCAATTTTAGGCTTTTCAAAGAAACGCTTCAGCAAAATAAATATGTTGTTCTATGCCAGAAGAATTAATTATCTAGCACTGGTATATCTATGCAAGTGCTATGCAAGTGCTATGTGATGCCCTATATATTCTTTACTCCATACTCTTCCGTATCTCATTCTATTTAGGTGCTACCAGGAAATAGTAAGTTGAACCATAATTCCTTGGTGGTATCATTCTAGGAGAATGCATTATTGGGCACAGCTTGCACCTTCAGACTTATCAGATAAATATGGATGACTTCATGCATAAGCAAGCCATATGCTGCTTCTTGATACTTTCATTGTGCGTATATTCAAAGAATTCATATATTCTACCTCCAAGGCTTGTGTTGCAACAAATGGATAAATATGTCATACCTACACCAAGCACTAGTTTCCTATCTGTAAAATTTCTGAGTGCTCCATCTCTTGAGTACTTGTTCCATAGACTCTGCTGAAATCTTCTCCAAATAAGAATCAATGCCATGTTGAAATCGCTACCAGATCTAATTATGCACCACCTCTTGGCATGTGCCACATACTATGGGTGTTATCATAGTGCACTCTTTACATTTTTATGGTGTTGCATATTTGATAAAGTATGCCATAGGTCTCCATACCTCTGCAAACACACTATTGAAAATATTCTTGGCGTGCTCCTTTCTCCATGTTCACATGTAGTTCTACTTTTCATAGGTTTCCTCAAATCCTTGTGATGAATCTTTTTGTAAGATCTGGAAGCACCATAACAATAACAACACCATAATGTAACAAAAGCATTATAAAAAAAATTAGTCTCAGATACGTACTTCCACTGTTCAAATGGCAAATTGCATGTTGGAAGTGCTAATGTAAACAAAAAAGTATTGAAAAAGAAGATTAGGTGGAGGTGTTGGACTATGTAAGAAAACTACAAACAAATGTGGGAGAGAGATCAGAAAATCTGTTTATGATGCACTTGAGATTCATCCACTCAAATTGGCAAGAGGGATTCTGGATTTTATTAGCAAACAAGCCTATAAATGGAATGCATTCCGACTGACAGTGTCTCCCATCTGTCATTGTTTGGCTTAATTTAGGAGGATGTTTGATTCTTGTTAAGAGTAGTATATGGCAAAAATTAGGCTGCTTGTAGCAAAGTTTTCTTGTTGAGAACGCAAAATGTGTTTCCAAGTTCCAACTGCCAAATCACATTGCTGAGATTTTTTTACGATTTATCAAGTCAGGCTCTTTTATACTATTTAGATAAATCATAAATTCTTCATGCATCTCTCTTTCCAGATCCAGGTAGGTTTTACTTTTAGAGAGAGGAAATGTAACTTCTGAAGTTTTCTGTTCCAGTCATTTGTCAAATGAGTCTTGGAAAGCTCAAGAAATATGTTTTAATATTTCTGTTGAAAACATTATAAAGGATTCCCTATCATATATTTCTATTGATAAAGGATATTAGCTACTTTCTATTCTATATTTTTCTTGATCATATATTGCTGGTATATCTCCTTTTGGGATGATTTAATTACAAACTGAGCTACTTGTTTTTTCCTTATTTTTTAACATTGAATGCTATGAACCTTATTAATTTTGGCTCATCAAGTTTATCCTGTGAATCAGCTAAAGAATCAATATAAAACTATTCTAGAGAATAAGATTCTTGTTTTCTTTAACATTATTGATATATCAAAAGAAGGAGGTTCTGTCTAAACAACTGTTCCGGTAAAATTGTACCACAAACTATAAAATGACAAAATGATGTATGAGAATACTACTTATTTGAGAATAGCATATGTGGAGGAAGTATCAAAACATGAATTTGAGAGGTAGAAATGAAATTAGAGGTGTTTTTTAGTATCCTATGAACAAATATTCTATGGCATTGGTTTACTAAGTGAATCTCCTGGGGTGCATACTCTGTTTCATCCATATCTGCAACCAAACTAGCTCATTGTATATACACAGAATTGATGTACTTTCTTATTGACTGCAATCCAGCAACATTCTTGTTCCTTTACAACACCCCTATATTTCTTTAACTTTCTTACCTTTACTACTTCCTATCACTCACCCACTGCTACAGACATGCTTGACAATGTCACTTAGTTTCCCTAACTCAATTTTACCATAATTTATGCAGACAACAAGCAATGCTCTCCAAAGTATTGCATTACGTTCAAATGATATTTTCATTATAAAATTGTATGTCTCATCCAACAGCCCAGCATGACCAAAAAGGTCAATCATGCATCCATGGTGCTCAGCTCATGGAGATATACAGTGCTCCCTGTTTTTCGAATGTAAGTATTGCCAGCGTCATCGCAAAATCTGCATAGCTACAAGAAATTAAATTAGCTAGGAAAGTAGCTTGGCCTATTTTCCTGTCAGTCTCTTCCATTTTCTGATAACAGGATGATGCAGAGTATCTCATCCCACATTCAGTTGCTTGAGTGGTTGTTCAGTCATTTTAGACTTATAGATTACTATTTTTAGGTTTCTGTTAGCAGTTTTGTTTTGACTTCTCTTCACTTAATAAGTGTCAGCTAATTTACTATATTTAGCTTTTGTTTGAGTTTGTTTAGGGGGGAATCTCTAGTGATGAATGATTAAGGAGGGGGGATAGAGGGGGAGGGGCGGTTGGGGGGATTAGAGAGCCAGTTTTGGAAGGAAATAAGGATAAGAAAGTTTTACGAGCTCAGAGGAGACTCAAAATAGAAGAATCATGTTGTTAACAGGTCAATATTTTACTAGCTTTTCAATGCCATAGCTATTTTGCAATTTTCTAGTGAATTAAATAATATATGAACTACTAAGTATGCAATTGCTTTAGTTATTGAGTGGGTATATGTGTGTCTTTATGATTCTCTATTGTTGAAACTTTTTTATTCTCAAGTGTAAGGCAGAACAGAGTATACTTTGAGGCTAACTTGTAGATTCTAGAAGTCTAAACTACATTATTTTTAGTATTAGAGAAAAACTTGAATGACATAGAGGGGAGCTCATGTGGCCTGGTGAGGAAGATACAGGATGAATTCTAGATGGAGAGGCAATGCTGTTGATGAAGTACTTAGAAGGTTGTAGGCCCTTAATGTTAGGTTGCTTCATGAGGATTTTGAGGAAGAGAAAGACAAATGGGTTGAGTAGCAGTTATAGATTCCATGGAAAGACTTATTGAGACTATAACCAAACAAAGAACTAGCACTAAGGTTAAGATGCCTGATTGTAAAGGTGAATTAAATCTAGAGGTGTTCTTAGATTGGATTCAAGGGTTACAAAAATACCATGACATGGAAGGAATTGAGGAAACTGATCTATGAAGGTTAAAAATTTCAGCATCTAAGATGAAGTCTCATGCTGCTCTATGGTGGGGAAATCTCCAAAATGTTAGGAGAAGACAAAGGAAAGAAAAAATCAAACTATGGCCAAAGATGCTAAAATATTTGAAGTTTAAATTCATGCCCATAGATTATCATCATATTTTTTTAGAGAATTCCAAAATTTAAAACAAATGTAGTCCTCCATATCAGCCTATATTGAAGAATTTTTTATGCTGCAAATCAGAACTAATTTGAAAGAAGATGATGAGAATGCAATGGCTAGATACATTAATGGGCTTAGAATTCAACTCCAAAATGAGCTAATCCTGCTCAAAGTGAATATTGTGGATGAGGCATACCAATTAGCCTTAAAAGAAAAGGTGGTAGCAACTCAGAGAGAGGAAGAGGAAGATCATCAAAATTAACTTCCAAGGGAGGGGTGACTTTAGAGGTAGAGGAAGAGGACAACAATTTTTTGGAGGTTGGAAACCTTTGAGGTGCTTTATTTGTAGTGAGGCCCATATGGCTATAGATCGCCCTCAAAATCCCAAGAGAGCAATGGTGACATGAGAAGAAGAAAGAGAAGAACCCATGATAGAAGAAGTGGAAGTAGAGTCAGGTGAGAATTTGATGTTGAGAAGAACCTTGATGTAATGCAGCATGCGAAGACAACATGCTCGCTTGTACAAAATGCAATAACTAGTATTACAAAACTATATAGGCGACATCCAATAATACAATCATTTTTTGGTCTCCTTGAATGGTTATAGTACAATCGCATTTTGGCCTCATGTAACTACGAATAAATGTTGTTTTATATAAATAAACTGACATATTGTAAACTTGTACTTTGGCACTTGTTCTCTTCAATTGTTTCCTATGTTGCATTTTTTGTTACTTGCTCTCAAAAATCTTGCTATATTGCTTCAAATTCTTTCTCGTTCAGTCAATACCATAGAATTGTATTAACTTATTGTTGTGTTTGATTAATACCATCCACTTGTGTTACTATATTGCTTAAAATTGTTTCTTGTTGATTCTACTATATTGCTATCTATAATGAACTTAGCTGGAATAAAACCTCTATGTACAAGTCTCAGAATCCTTTCTTTTTGTTTACACTATATCTATTACTGTTCAACTCCTCTATTTCCTCTTCAACTTCTTTTTCTGGGTGTGAGTGCATGCAAGGAATAAATAAAGAAGGCAAGTAATGGTACACCTGCTTCCTCTTCAAGGTTGTTGCTGCATGAAAATTCATATTGCTTAACACACCATATTGCTTAACTTAGTCTTTCTTAATCTAGATAGTAAAAAATAGTGTACACTACAACAATAATAGTTAGACAGCCGATGCTATTCTCTATTATAAAGTACCATGCAGCCTCATATACAACCTTTCAAAGGTATGAATTCATGTTATACCTTCTCTTAATCCAAGTTATTTATTTACCAGACTTCTACTTAACGTCTTAACTCCCAAACTTTGTAACATGTATTAAATGTGACTATGGTCCACCAATTATACAACCAAGGCCTCAAATGTATTGTGTAATTCTAATCAAAGTACTTTTTCTTTTCATTCAAGTAACTGAACTTGAAGGGAAACACCACCAAGTATCCAAAAACTGCAACCATGACACGAAAGAATCTTGTGAGGTCTGTACACACCATATAAGACCTCATATTATATGTTGTAGAAATTCATATAATATAAGCAAAGATCTATTTGTGGTTGTACATTAGTATAAGACCTCATATGATATGGTGCATACAAACCTCTTATATATTACTTAAAGATAATAAATTAGGCACCCTAAGATGTTGTAGAAAATCCTGTAGGACTAACTTTGACATTTGTTTGATCTATTGAAATCTCATCCAATCTTATACTTCCTCTAACATAGCTTGCAATACCCCTATTATGCCTAACTCTGCTATTGGATATTCTTGATTTTTTATGACTTTGTGTTGATTGTCATACTAATCTAAACCTTGGTGTCCATCTGCTGAGTATTGTTACGGAGGTTTGAAGGTCTAAAAGATAACTGAGTGCATTCATTCATGCCACCTTGCTACTCTAAAGACTTCTTTCTATAACTGTCACATGCATTGATCATACCATCTTCTAGAAGCTTGTACAACTCTGCCCACTTTACCTTGAAGGAGATCCCCATATCATTTTTGTAGGTTGACTTCCCCCCTATTAAGTTCATTACATTTGTCGAGTTTCACCATTGCTATAACTGTCACTCCTGATGGAAAACTTACCCTTGGGAATGCCTTCTGATATTTTGTAGCATGTTACTTATTTCAATGACCCTCCATTGTTTCCACTATATTGTCATCTTATATTGGCTTGACATTTATATACAAAGTTGTGGCTGCAACTTATTGTATTCAGGTGACATTTTCTCACAGATAGCTGCCCTCTTTGAAATCACTGTCTTCTTAGCCTTCTATTGGTTGTCATATCTTCATTTTTTCCTTCTTGATTTTTTTTCCATAATCCATTCTTTTTTACTATTACTTAATATTGCAAAGTGTCAGCTTTTGATCACTTGTACATAGAAAAAGCATCAAACTTAGCCTTGCCAAACTTATGCATTTTCCAACTGTAGGTTGCTGCCTTCTTTTCTTTCATTGGTATGATTATCTTCTATGTGGTCACAACAATGAAAGACTTCCTTTTCATTGGACATCAAAGATACCTTTGTTAGGCTCCTTTTGCTGCTATCAAAAACTCTGCCACTATCCTGCTATGACATGCTTTGCTATACGAAATAGGACTGCAGATGCTAAAGCTTTTGTGGTTGTCTTTATGAGGCTTGATATGCTGCTGTTTTCATAAATATTTATGATGCATTGATAGTCTAATCACTACCTGATAATCCATCATTATCACTATCTTTTTATCTTCACCTTTTCGTTTAACGTATGATTGTTATAGAATTCATTACTTGTAGCCTATACCTTGTTATAGAATTCATTACTTGTAGCCTGTACCCCTGTCCTCATGCATTTTATGATTGTCTTTACATTTGACAATTGTCTTGACATCATGACTGTCCTCTTTTCTTCCCATTAATAGGTGTGTAATAATAGATCTTCCCTTTTCTCATTGCCATGCTGCTGTCCACAATTACCATACATTTTCATGAATTTCCACCCATGCATAACACTCCCTTCCTCACTATTGATTATGCCTTCTTGCATGCCAAATATGTGCAATAAAAGGTCACTGCCCTTGACATTTTCATACCTTTCACAGTGCCTTAAAACCTTTGTCCTTTGTACCATTGTCTTCACACTTGCCCTATACACTGTAAGATTGCACACTGTTATAAATACATGTAGCAGGAAAAATACGTATCCCTTTCTGTAAAAATATTCTATAGCTATGATCCAATTAATTTTATAGCTAGGAAATTAACACAGTAAACGTAGCCCATATTTGTAGCTATACTGAAGTACCTTAAATTATTTGGCTAAGGGATGTTTGAAAAGGTTAATTAAATAATTATTAGATTTGGTTGCCAAATCCATTAGGTTGCTTTCTTGTACTTTTCAAACATATAGATATGGACTATAGAAACATATAGTAATAGATCTTTTATATTTAAGTTTTTTATAACTACAGATATGGGCTGCATTTATTGTGATAATTTGTTTTACAACTAGAAAAAAATGTATCCCTTGTTGTTAATGTACTTATAAGAAATTTACTATTAATGAAAATATATATCTTAGAACATTTACTTATAACAGTGTGAACTTTGAGTAGTTTCCTCATATGGAATTCGTTGAACTCTTATCTTTGGCTACCTCACTAGAAGTCATCACTCCTCTTCTACGAACAATTTTAATTTTATGTTATAAATATGGAAGTTCTAAATCTATGACTCTTAATTTTATGTTATAAATATGGAAGTTCTAAATCTTTGACCGTAAATTATTTATGGATGTTCTGAATTGAAGTTATTGGTCCATAATTATGATGGTTTGATTCATAACTTTTGTACATGTACATAATCTGCCTTCTAAAGCTTATTTTTTAATATGCCATCAATAAACTGCCATATTTATATACATGTTTTCCACAAATGTCTCAAGTCTAACACTTGTCAAAAATTTTCTTTTATTTAATGTTAGCATTTGATGCATACATTTAGAACTTGCAAGTGCTTGCAAGAAATTTTCAAAGCTGAGTTACTTGACCTTGAAAACACAACAAAATGCGCTAAAAATGCATTTTTTTGTCTTTTTAACTAAATTCGACCCATGTAGGCATTTTTGTGTGAATTTAAGTAGCTGCTCATGGCATTTCTAGTTGCTCTGCAAAACATTCTTGTTGTTGCACAATAGATCCTAGTTGCTATGCAATAGATATTGGTTACTGCATGAGGGTTTGTATTGGTTGTGTAAGAAACTAGTTTGGTGCACAAAATGATTATCTTTGTTGTGCAAGCATCTTTCTTACTGTGTAAGGTATTCCTTTGGTTGAAAAGCAATCCCCTTGTCATATTTTTCTTTGTGATATTATTTTGAAAAAAAGTGTATAATTTTGCTTCAATTACTAATGTTGTTCATAATAAATATATGTTTGAAATGCAAACCATTTGATACATTTTGACATTTTCAACTATAATTTGCATAAAATTGATGTTTCCCCAAGGAATTTAAGTATTTTTTAAATTGCTAAGTTTCTCGAATTACTGAGTTTGATTCAAATTTGGCTGGCAGGTCCAAATTTTGAACTATGTTTGATGACTCTCTTAACGCATCCAAATTTATTTAGCTTAATATACAAATCGCAATAAAAAAATAAACTACACTTTCATTTCGTGATTCTGTTAACATAGGAATTTGTTTTCACACAGCTAATGGACTTGTAGATTGGAACATAAGTAATGTATTTGCTTGTGAGTGGACTAAAGTGTGCTATAAGGAGGCACTGTGTAGAGATCGTGAATCTTAAGAGTTTCACAGTTATGATTATGAGTTTGTGAGTAGCTACGACCTCATTCCCTCCCATCAACTAGGGTTTTTACTTGATTTGTGACACTTTCAGAACGTGTGAATTGACTTGAACGATGCCACAAATTCGAACTTTCTGCCCATTGAGATACTTACAAATAGACCATTTTTTGTCACTAATTAGAGTTACACTTGTTGCTTTGACTACACAAACATTTAGTGATATACATTTTTATCAGCTTTTGTATGTCATTTTACATACATTCACAACAATTTATTAACTTTGTACTAATGGAACATCTTACATTTGCTAATTCTGCACCCTCTTTTATACTTTTGCTTTGAAAATTGCATTTATCTTCCATCTTCTATCCTCAATAAAATTTCTATATAACAATGTTTAATTTGGTAGACTATTCATCCTCACCGGATTTTCACCATTCTTTTTATTATGTGCAGGTAAAAGCTACATACGACATTATCTTGCTATAAAAACGCACAACAAATTGACAGGTATTGTTTTGGAAACCATGTATAGTTTATCTAGAGCTCTTTATTCGCAACAACTAAAATTGTTTGGACATTGTTTCAAGGAACTAAATTTATTTGTAATGATTAAACTCATTCGTACCTTGTTTGAAGTAACTAAATTTTCTTTGTTCAGTATTTATTTACTATAGTTGTACTTATCTATAAAATATGATGTCAACTTCATATTCAGTCACTGCTTCACAACCTACACATTTACAGCTTATGTTCATATTTTGTATCCAATACTGGTTGAGCAATATGTTCCAGTATCTATATAGCAAGGACTGCCATTCGGGTTGTAATGGTGGTAGGTTCAGTAATCATTGCCATCAAATCTAGATCATCAAAGAAAAAGAAATATCCACTAGTTTAGCTTCATGATTCTTGTCTTGTGTTCTTTGTTGTTTAATATGGAAAATGACTAATGAGTGAATGAACTTCAAATGCAGGTGTGGGTGCCTGGATGGTGGTGAGGGACCTTGTTCTGCACAAAGATAAGGTGCCTCATCCAATGTTCTACCAGTGGGCTAAGAGCTATGGTCTAGTCTATTCAGTCTGTATAGGCCTTGCATCTGCTGTTGTTGTATTGAACTCAGCCAAAGCTGTCGGACAAGTAAGTTTCTTTATAAACCCGCCCAGACTAAATGTCATGCCCCATTACATACAAAACGTTGGTTGATTGCATATCAGTAGATAAGCGTAACAACATGCATACTTATATGGAGCTCTGTGGTGTTACTCATTGACCAATTGTTTTTAATAATTTTTTAAAAAATCACCGAGGTTTATCTCAAAAGACTTCTTTCAAGTTTTTTTTAAATCCATTTTAAATTAAATCCCTTGAAAATGTCAAATGTAAATGTGGGTTGTAGGCCATGACAGACCATCATTCATCTATTACAACGAAAAAACTCCATAAAACCTTGCAAGTGTTGTCGTTGGATAAGTCAATGGTGGCCTTGTCTGACTATGGAAGAGATCATCATTTAATGAAGAAGCTAATGGTCTCACACGTCCTTGGAATTGCTCCTCAAGTAATGTTTTCAGCACTATCTCTTGTTCTCAATGTTTCCCGTATGGTTCAATGTCATCTTAACGATGACACTGCATTTTGGTTTTTATTTGTTTTCATAATATATTCTATCAGCGTTACTAAAAGAAAACTCTTTATTGCTAATTTCATCTACTTTTTACTTAGCCACATGATTTTTATACCCATCTATTTAAATTAAGTACCTTAACTTTTTTTTCCCCTATTTTTGATACTATTTTTCTCTGTTATACTCATAATATATGTTACATCTACTTGTGTAAGCAGAGAAATAATGCATTCATGCGAGAGGAAATGGTGCAGAAGTTAATAGCTTCCATGTATCTTGAAGTTGAACATGAGCAAAATCATTCTTGATCATTTGTTTCCCCTTTCTCTAAATCAAGTAACTTCCCATAGCACTGTAATCTATAATGTGAAATCACCGTATTTGTAAAATTTAAGGTTACATTATTTGTAGTTTACTATTAAATTTGGAAAGCCTCATCCATCAAATACATTTGTAAATTTGATAAAAAGAAGTGGCAAAATGTTTGTTAGGTCAACTAGTTAACTTTTTTGATACCACAAAAAACTCAATAGTTCAATGGGAGAAAGATTGTTAGTTCAATTGGTAAATTATCAGTAAATGGTTGGGTTGCCACTGGTTATTTGTTTATTTATATTACAAATATTGAATTAATTTGGATTGGATTGCAGGTGATAGTCATACATTGAAGAGCTGGGTAGTGCAATTGTATCGGTGCAAGACATGTATAATATTATAGTTGGGGAACCTAGAACTGCTGCTTTAGAAATCAATTGGAGAGACTTCATTCCTTAGGTAAATAAGCTGTTGAACAGTTAAGGGCTACTTTTGGGGCAATTAATGACACTTTTCAAGCATCTTATGAAAGCAATTTCAAATATCTAGACGGAAGTTTGACCAACTACCCACCTGTCTAGCAGATAAGAGACAATAGTTGCAGATATTTAGGCATGGAAGGAAACTTTTGGAGTCTTTTAAGCTACTAATGAAGGTTGAAAAGGTCAACATTTCCCTTCTCTAATGCCACCAAGGAGTTTTCAGTTGTCAAAAGCATGATGAAGGCAGTTTCAAGCACCCAGATGAAAGGAAACAGTCAACAACTGTTTTAAAAGAGTCATTTAATGGTCATTAGATGGTGTCCTACATTCTCTCCAATGTAGGATAGCTAGAATAGCTAGAAAGGAAGCGAGACTCACTTACTTAGTTCTTACTTTTGTTGTATGTTGTAACCTTTTTAAGTTTTCAGCAAAACATTGTACTATAATTCAAAATCCAGTTTTTGAGACTAAAGAAATAGATGTAATTTTTCAGATTTTGAAGGAAAATTAGTCATTTTCAGACTTGTATCTATTGTAAGAACACATTTTTTTAATAAAATTCAATATTTTTATCTTCTTAGAAATTGTTTTATTATGTGCAAATGAATGAATGATTGATATGTTTTTCTGTGTTTTATGCTAAAACCTCAAATGCATTCTCATTTCCAACACTTTTAGGTAGAAATGTATGTATCATGCAACTTAGCAAGGGTGTGTACTTCAGTGATAATACTAATATTGAATTCTCTTTTGTATGGACGATGAAAATATGGAAACATTGAATGTTAAAAACCACACTAAAAAAAATAAAAAAAAATTGTTTATTTTTTTAAATACATTTTTTCATAGTCTCGAAACAATAGTTGGGATTAGACAATATGTCTTTAAATCTCAACTATTCTCTCTAAAGAGACAAAAGTGAATATTTTTAAAGAGATTTTTTTTTTTTTTTGTTTTGTTTTATATTGTATTTATAAATACAATTTTTTTAAAATAATAATTTTAAACATTTGCTTAAAGACAATATTTAAGACAATACACAATTTTTATTTTTATTTTTTTGTTTCAAGTTAAGACAATTTACTCAAAAATTGTCTTAAATCTCCCCTCTATGTAGTAGTGTATACTAAAAAACATAATGAACAATGATTTGTTTTACATAGCTATATTTTCATAGAGCTATGCACAATCTCGGTGGTGATTGCGATAGTTGCCATTTATGGGCCAAGTAGGTTTTCTAATTCTTCCCCTTTTCGACCATTGTAACCCTATAGATGTCTGCTATATAAAAGGAGTCTATGCTTCACCGACACAAAGAGAAGGGTGGAAGGATGCGATCATGGCCGTTGCATATGTCATCGAGTTAATTGTTAATAGCAAGGAGTAAGTAGCAATTACTCAACCTCAAGCATAGCCTTTTCTTATCAAAGCCTGATGTTTGTTCTATTTCCTTTGTGATATATGTCTAGAGATGAGGACAAGATCCTAAAGACGATTGGTACAATGCTATACATCAAATAGTTACAAAATAGGTGCCATAACCTCTTTTTTAGAGGTTTAATGCCCTTTGGATCATTCAAACATTTGTATTTTTGTCTAGAATTATAAACATAGAGTCCATGGTATCAACTCCCTTGGCAAGATCTAAAGTCATGCTCTCTGCATCTACTAACACTAAAAGATAGCTTAACATTGAATAAATGTTGCTAAAAGATAGGATGGTTTCATTAATATTCGTTAATAGGGACTTTGGTGTTATAGTAGATAAATTCGCTTTTCTTAATTGATATATATATATATATATATATATATAATTAACATATATTTTAATAATATGCAATTTAATTAAAATTGTTTATTTTTATTATTTAGCATGTTTGTAGATTGAAGCTGATTCAAAATTCATCTTGGTTTCTTTTTGTTATTCAAATCAATTGAAGATGATTTTTTCTTATATTAATTATAGAAAGAAATTCGATTAATATATGCAAAAGTAAATTTGATTGAATTACCTAATTTTAATGATCTTATTAAAGTATCATGTGATATCTTCAAGGATTTAGAAATTTCTGAAATACTTGAATCACAACATGTTTTTAAAAGTAAGTTTACGAATAAAAAATTAGGGGTCAAACCAATGCAACTCTTAATTGATTTGATTAAATTAGTTGGAAATAAATTCATGAAATCACTTGTCGTAACATATTAAGTATCAAACTATAGTATATTTAAGAGATTTTATTTAGCATTTAATTTCTCTTAAAGAATTTTGATTTAGATTAGGCATATAGAATGAAAAAGTATAAACATGGTGTGCTTCACTTTTTATACAAAATTGTAAATTTAGGTAATTTCCAACAATTAATAGAAGAGAAAAAATACTAGGAGATGTGGCAACAAAAGAAGTATCCCTTTTCCTTGCTTAATTTGGCAATGATTAACATTAAAATGAACCTAATGTCGCCTTGATCTAGTGTTGTAATTTTTTTTTCCACATTCACATTGGATTTAGGGTCCTTTTAAGCTAAATAGACCTAATTTTGCTTTAATTTAATGTTGTAAAGTGTATTTATTTGCACCTTCACATTAAGTTTTGGGCCCTTGTAAACTAAATGGACTTAATTATGCATTATTTAGGGTGTTGTAAAGTGTATCCCAACACTTTCACACTAATATAGGGTTTTATTAATTAATCAAACTTCTTTATGCTTTATTTGGCCTTATTTTGCATCCATAAGCCTTAATTAATGCATCTTTCCGAAGATAATCCTGACATTAACAAACATCCAATCATAATTCAGGGGATTTTAGGTTGTGTAGCCCAGATTTAGTGATTTGCGACTCATTCATCACATTGGGTGTATGAGTCCCACCTACATTTTTGGGCCCTGATCCTGATTTTACACCATTCTAAGCATTTTTGAAAAATGTTTCCTGACATAGTTAAGCCTAATGGGACTCATATGCCACTTTTAGTGTATGAGTCCCATGTGGCCCAAAATTAAATTTAATTCAAAATTTTGGTAGGATTTTATCCCTGTAGATATGATGTCGGCTTGTAATTTTGGAAAATTTGGCATAAAAAATATAAATACAAGGTTGTTTCACCTGTTTTCACCTAAGACTTTCAAGAGAGCATTCCTAATAGCAAGTTGATGATTACAAGACTTTACAAAAGTGTCAAGAGAGTTTACAAGAGCATTTCAAGGCATTCAAGGGTAGAATTTTTCATCAATTGTTGTAGCAATTCAAGATCCATCATCATGGTGCATCAAACATGTTGTTGAGCTGGTGTTATGATGTAGCATCCAAGATCCAAGTCAATCATTGTTTCATATCCAATTCAAGATCAAGATCTACACTACATGGCCACTTCATGTTAGATTTTTGAATTACATCTCAAGACATCATTCAAGGTATCATCATTGCATATTTCATATTTCATGCTTCTATTTCATCATTTCATCATTTGGTTTAATTACATATAAGGGGTTTGACCAAGACAAACCCCCATTTCCTAACAATCAACAAGCTTTCTTGGTATTAGGACATAATAACCTAGCCACAATAACCCCATCATAATAACCCAAGGACAAAATAACCCAAGGTCATAATAACCCATGGACAAAATAACACATGGTCAAAATAACCCATGGATAGAATAACCCATGTAGTTTATAATTTTTTTTCCTCTCTATATTCTTAGGGGATATTCTGTCCATGGGTTATTCTAACCACGGGTTATTTTGGCTTGGGTTGTTATGACCTTGGGTTATTTTGTCCTTAGGTTATTGTGACTGGGTTATTTTGTCCAGGGCTATTTTGGCCAGGTTATTATGTCCTATAACCAGCTTTCCTCTATTTAATGTGTTATTGCAAGTTTATAGATTGAAGAAAACTGGATTTGAAGCCTTCAAAAGTACCAAAATGATAAAGTTGCAAATATTGTCAAAGTTGTCATGAAAAGTGCTGAGACTCACGAAAACTCAGATCTAGGGAAAAATATCCATCCAATTTGTATGAAATTAGTAGGAAAGTGCTTATTTGATCCACCTTCAAAGGCTTGCAATGTTTTAGTTCAATATTTTTCTCCTAGGATTCTCTGTGACAAAATGGGACATTGCACAACAATCTGGGCATATGAGTCCCAGTTAGGGTTTCAAGGAATAGTTTCTAGGTTTTTTTCCTCTCAATCTGTAACTCCAGATTCCAAATTTTTAGCTCTTCGAGACACACCTATAACCCATATGCCACAACTTCCATATGAGTCTAAGTGGGCATCAAACAACAATATTTCAAGGTTTTGGAGCTTGTTTTGACCTCATCACTTTTCTAGGTACACCTCTATTCATTTCCAATTTGATATTCTATATTTCAATTTCATTTCCTAGGTCATCTAGTTAGGTTTTTCATGTTACTTTGTATGATTCATTCATCTTTTGTCTTTCCAAGCCCTAGGTTGGTGGTGAACCCCTCATTTATTCTCTAATCCTACCTAAGGACACCTATTGCAAGATCTCTTTCCCCCTTTTACTACATTCAAATTGAGATCTCTAGGGTTTTCTTGAATGAGAATGTGAAGAAGATTGTTATTCTATCTCCCAAGTATAGAATGCCAACAATTTTCTTTTCATTTTTGTGAACTTACATTTAGAACACCTTAATTCTAATTTGGAATGCATCATCATCCTAGATTTAGCTTGCATTAATATTGCATTAGGGTTTGCATTAGTTAAGTGGCATTCTAGGGTTTCTATATCTTGTATTTGTGAAATTGCATATAGGTTGCATTTTTGCATCTTGCATCATTCAATTTCATCTGAAAACTATAATTGCACTTAGCCTAAACATCATCTTGACTAGAAAACATGACATTTACACAAAACTTCCTTAAAATGGTGCACAAACCCTAATCTAGGACTCATACGCTCCTCTAGGCGATTTAGTTGTAGTAGGGGGTGTTTTTTCTACTTTCTAGGTATTATGTGTTGAGCATTTTTAAGCATTTGACCCCTCCAAAAACCCTAATTAGGACTCATATTCCCCTATGGGTGAATTAGTCCTAGATCAACCCTAAAACTATCTTTTACAACATTAAAAACCTTGTTTCTGCACTTCTATTTATTGTAATTAGTTATCTATTTCAGTTGGTCGAGTTTCTGTTAAATGTATTTCATTAGATCTAGCTTAATTTGGTTCATCTCATCCATTAGAATTTACAACATTTCATTTTCACATTGTTACATAACATAATCAATCAACTATCATGCTTAAAATATGAAAAATTGCATTATCCATTTGCATGTTTTCTCTATCATTGTTGCGTTTCAAATTTGTAGGACAATCATTACATCATTTTTTCATTGCAACAATCTATAGTTATCATACTTCATGTTCTATTTTCAGATCTTGTTGAGTGTTCTAAGAAAGCTTTGTTAAGTTCATATGAATATGAGGTCCTCTCCCCTCTCTTTTTTTTTTCATTGATCCCTCTCCTAGTATCCCTTGCATGAGTGAGGTTAGTCTAGTGAAAGAAACCTTGGGTAATCATAACAATAATATTCATTCTTCTCCTAATATCTCTCCTACTTGTGAAGATATTTCAATGTTAGAAGAAATAATCGATGAGAATTTTGAGAACTTGATTTGTTTCTCTCCTCTTACCTCTCCTATTAGGCAAGACATTACTAAACAAGAAGAAATAACAATAAGTAATCATAATGATGACATGCCACAACAAGAGACCATTGAAATCTACTTTCACAACACTTCAACTAGCCTACATCCATCTCCCAATATCTTCCCCTCTTGTGACAATATTGTAAGTGATGAGGATATGTTGGTGTTAGATAATCAAAATTTTAAGATCTATGACAACCCTCTTTATGTTTCTTCCCCTACCTAGGATCTTATTTTGGAAGACATTATGGGACAAAGGAGTGAAAATTTGGATAATCTTGACAATCACATTTGTTCCTCTCCTAGTATCTCTCCTAGTTGTGAAGAAGATACTTTGATCTTAGAAACTACAATCAATGAAAGTCTTGAGAATCTTATGTGTCTCTTCCCCTAGGGAAAACATTATTGAACAAGACAATAACATCATTGATGAACAAGAAAATCCAACCATTGATAATTCCCCTACTTGCGATGAAGTCATTTTAAAAGAACCAACCTTTGAATGTCATGAACATCTAGCTTATAGTTCTCCTAAAAACTCTCCTCCTAGGGAGGATATCATGGTGCAAGAAAATGACAACATTGGCACATCTCTTTCAAACAATAGTAACATTGCTTCCTTAGGTGATGGTGAAAAGATGACACTAGACTGCCGTTTATTAGAAATACATCAAATCAAGACCGCCGAGGTTATGAATGCGCAAGTTTCCATTAGATCCAACTTGACTATTGGACCTCCTACATACCCTATGGCACATCCTAAGAATCTTCTAATTCCTTACCCACCATCACACAAACAAAAAACTTAAAATAAGCCCGAACTTATCCTTTACCCACCTAAGAATAATGTTTAACAACAATTGAGTTATAATATTGCTGCTCATACATATAATAGTAGAAACAATCTGCAACCAAGAAAAACATCTTTAACATCCCTCTCATTTCCTAATCCTATCTTATTAGGTCCTCATTTTCTTTCACAAAGTGGAAAGGAGTATGATCTTGTTAAACAACTTAAGAAAACTCCTGTAAGATATCATTATGGGACCTTATTCAAGCATCCCCTAATTATCATAACATGATTCAAAGTGATTTACAACAAGTTCCTATCCCTTCTAGTGTGCAGCCAAATGACATAGAAACCCTAATTCAAGGAATGAATGCTGACATTGTTTTCCACCAAAGTGAGCTCCCTCCTTTGGAAGTGAACAAAAATGACCCTCTTGTGACAATAGCTATACATAATAGGTTGGGAGTAAAAATAAACCTCATTGAAAATGGCTCCACCCTTAATGTGTGTAGTGTATCCCTTTTGGAGAAGCTTGGCGTGGATAAATACAAAATTCAACCCGAATCTTTATCTATTAAGGGATTTGACAATGTAGGAAAACAACCACTTGGTGTGATCACTTTTCTTATTATAGCTAGAAAGTCCACATTAGAAACACCAATCCATGTTATGTCTCACGATCTTTCATATAATCTCCTTTTAGGAAAACCATGGATTCATGCAATGAATGGGGTGCCTTCTACTCTTCATTGTATAATGAAATATGTCTACTACAACAAAGCGTACATACTCAAAGTTGACCTTGACCCAAACAACTATTTGAACATTGAGAAAGGCAAGGAAAATCCTTTTAAAATATTAACACCAACTACACAAGTAGAACTGCGTGCAACATAAAGATAAAGAAAAACATATTGAGGAAATCACGAAGCTATTAGAAGATGATTGGGGTTCCTTAGATTTCAAACGAACATTCATGGGAGAATACAAGATAATAAACAAAGACTCTGAATAGGGAAAAGAAAAAGTGGTAATGTCAACACAAAATTAATAAGGCCCTTGAAAATCATTCACCTCAACCACTTTAGAAAATGAAACAAATTACACAACAAACATTGATGAACTTGACTATGAACAACCATTGAATCCAAAAAAAATGAAATGCTTTATGGAAAATGGTATGATCTTATGAAGCAACTTGGATATACTGGAAAAGGATGTGGTGCTAGAGAACAAGGTATCCATGTCCCTATAGAGCTTCACATGTAAGAAAAGACTAGTGGTCTTGGCTATTGTCCCTCGAAAGAAACAAACAAGCCTTCACTCAATATCAAAACTATTACAAAAGATTATTCTAAGCCAAATTTGACATTAGTGCATCCTGAACTGATATACACTAGTGTTCATGGTTTTTTTCCTTTGAAAGAAATGAAAGAAACAAAAAACTCCTCACTTAATATCAATGTCATCACACAAAACAGTAATGATTTTGATTTGATAGATTTTACACCCTCCTGTAAAGGAGAGTTACAAAATCTTGCAATCTAAAGAGTCTTGCATAGGTATGAAACCTTGTAATAAGCAAAAGATATCTTTGTCGCAAAATAAAGAAACATCTTCCACTTTTGATAAGGAGGGTATTTTTTCAAGACTCCTCCAAGATCGTTTGATATCTTTCCCTCCAAGAACACAAAATAAATTTTACTACAAGAGTTGATTTTGTGCATATCATAGAGTTCATGGTCATTTGACTAAAGAATGCAAGGCTTTAAGTGATAAAATTCAACATCTTAAGGAGTGTGGTGCTCTTCTTTGTGTTGAAGCACCTAGTTCCTCTAATTGAAACTTATTTTCATCCTATTTGGCTCATCCTTATCCTACACTAAGTGGGGGAGAGGGGTTAGGTAGCTTTTTCCTCATATGTCACTTGTCATTGTCTCTTTTGGCTAGTTGACCACATTTTATGTACATATAAGAGCAAGCTTGGGATGTGGACAACATTCCTTAAGTTGGATCACATGTGACGTACTGAGTTATGCATTTTGGGGGAAACCCCTTCCTTTTTTTCATGATGTAACTTATTGGAAACATATGACTTGGCATAGGGCTTTCTGAATAACCTCCCATATCTTCTTCTAATTTAAAGCAATTTCTCACATCAATGGTGTTAGCAACCACTTTAAAGTGGGGGCATACATCAAAAATCATGTTTCACTATGTGATTTTCTTTTTTCTTGCGATGTGTCCTTTCTTGGCAGTGTTATTGGGTTTGGTTTCCTCCAAGAGCATGATATTTCTTTGACTTGTCCTCTCTTGGAGACATTAGGCACAATGTTCCCTAAGAAGAGACCTTACATGAACTAAGAAAAATCCCTTTGAACAAACCTTACACTATTTTGCATTTACAATAATTGTTATATGGCCACCTTGCATAATACAATTTTATTGCCTATGGAGCCATAATATTTGTTCATGAGTTTCAAGCATACAAAGAATTGCTTGCCTAAAAAAGCTTGAAGTTCATTATTATGTGGCACCTTGTCAAAGTTATTAGGAGGTATAGCTTTGGTATGGTTAACGTATGATGAGAAGCCTAAACATGGGCATGAATTTCTCATCATATGGTGAGAAGTTGATACAAAGGCATGACTTTCTCACTAAGCCACCCTTTTTGGATACTCACCCAGTGGATGACCTGAAGTTCCATTGACTCAAAGTGAGCGTGAATTTTTGGATAAACATTTTAGATTTGATCCATATCATGTTGGAAAAATGGTCGAAGCTTGATCCACCTATTTTTGTCTTTGCTTGTTTTTGTTTTTCTTTATGTCTTTGGCATTGCATGTTTGTGTATCTTGTTTTTATGCATACCATACATCTTGTGTGTCCTTTTGTGCTTATATTGGTTTGATGTAGGATCTTGGATCTTGGGAGTTTGACCACTCCCTTGATCTTTGTCATCCTAGACCATCCACATCGGTACACTTGGACCCATCTTGAATGTCTACTTTAGTGTGAGTTTGAAGCAAGTTCCTCCTCTCACTAAAGTGGGGGCTAAATGTAGAAATGAAAAAAGTATCCCCTTTTCCTTGCTTAATTTGGGAATGATTAACATTTAAAATGAACCTAATGTCACCTTGACCTTGTTTTGTAATTTTTTTTCCACATTCACATTGAATTTAGGGTCCTTTTAAGCTAAATAGACCTAATTTTTCTTTAATTTAATGTTGTAAAGTGTATTTATTTGCACCTTCACATTAAGTTTTGGGCCCTTGTGAACTAAATGAACTTAATTATGCCTTATTTAGGGTATTTTAATGTGTATCCTAATACTTTCAAACTAATCTAGGGTGTCATTAAATAATTGGGCTTCTTTATGCCTTATTTGGCCTTATTTTGCATCCACAAGCCTTAATTAATGCATCTTTATGAGGATAATATTGACATAAACAAACATCCAATCATAATTCAGGTGTTTTTAGGTTGTTTGGCTTAGATTTAGTGATCTGGGACTCATACACCACCTTGGGTGTATGAGTCCCACCTACGTTTTTCGGCCCCAACCCTGATTTTACATCATCCTGAGTAATTTTGAAAAATGTGTCCCATAGTTAAGCCTAATGGGACTCATACGCCACTACTGGTGTATGAGTCCAGTGTGACTCAAAATTAAATTTAATTCAAATTCTTAGTGGGATTTTATCCCCCTAGATTTGATGTTATCTTGTAGTGTTGTAATTTTGGGAAATTTGGCTTAAATAAGTATAAATACAATATTATTTCACTCATTTTCACCTAATACTTTCAAGAGAGAATTCCTAATAGCAAGTTTATGATTACAATACTTCACAAGAGTGTCAAGAGTGTTTACAAGAATATTTCTAAGGAATTCAAGGGTTGAATTCTTCATCAATTTTTGCAGCAATTCAAGATCCATCATCATGGTGTATCAAACATGTTGTTAGCTAGTGTTATGATGTAGCATCCAAGATTCAAGTCAAACATTGTTTAATATCCAATTCAAGATCAAGATCTACACTCTACATGGCCACTTCATGTTAGATTGCTCAATTACATCTCAAGACATCATTCAAGGTATCATCATTGCATATTTCATATTTCATGCTTCTATTGCATTATTTCATCATTTGGTTTAATTATCTAAAAGGGGTTTGACCAAGGAAAAACCCCATTTCCTAACAATAAAAAAGTTTCCCTCTCTTTAATATGTGATTACAGGTTTATAGATTGAAGAATAGTGGATTTGAAGCCTTCAAAAGTACCAAAATGACAAAATTGCAAATATTGTCAAAGTTATAATGAAAAGTTGTCAAGACTCACAAATCTATGGAAAAATATCCATCCAATTTGCATGAAATAAGTGGGAAAGTGCTTATTTGATCCATCCTCAAAGGCTTGCAAAGTTTCAGTTCAAGATTCTACTCCTAGAACACTTTGTAACAAAATGAGATACTTTGCAACAGTTTAGGCATATGAGTCCTAGTTAGGGTTTTAGGGAACAATTTTTGCATTTTGTTCCTCTCAGTTTGCAAGTCTAGATTCCAAATTTTTAGCTCTTCAGGACCCACCTAGGACCCATATGCCAAAAATAGCGTATGAGTCATAGTGGGCATCAAACAACAAGATTTTAGGGTTTTGGAGCTTCTTTTGACCTCATCACTCTTCAATGTGCACCTTTGTTCATTTAGAGTTTGATATTCTGTATTTCAATTTCATTTCCTAGGTCATCTAGTTAGGTTTTGCATGGTACTTTGCATGATTCATTTATCTCTTGTCTTTCCAAGCCCTAGCTTGGTGGTGAGCCCCTCATTTAGTCTCTAATCCTACCCTAGGACACCCTATTGCAAGATCTATTTCCCCCTTTACTACAATTGGATTGAGATCTTTAGGGTTTCCTTGAATGAGAATGTGAAGAATATTGTTATTCTATCTCGCAAGTATAGAAAGCCAACCATTTTCTTCTTTTCATGAGGAAAAAGAGACAAACACATGATGACATGTCCTTTGCAAGGAAATAAATTCCCTAGGAAAACTTTTTATTGGTGTAGAATATGCTAGTTTAAGTTTTGTGATCAACAATCATATGTAGAGTTTAACTTTTTTTTTTTGGTAAGATTTAAATATCAAATGGTTACCTAATGAGCAGGGATAAATTTAAGAAACCACCCCCCCCCCCTGGTGAAGGTGTGAAATCCTGGCGAATCTTGTATACTTCCCAATAAAAATATTAATTTTAGTGGAAATTTTTTTCATTTTTTTGGAAAAAAAAATCTCAATTGGTGAATCTTTTCTAATCGGTAGAAGTCTGTGGAAAATCATGGTGAATTGATTTTTTTTTTAAATCGATAAAATATTTTCATTGGCAATTAAAATCTATTTTCAAACTTGGAAAATATTTCCATTGGCAAATTAATCCTATTTTCAAAATAGAGAAAACAATTTTGTTGGCAATTAAAACTATTTTTCAAACCAAAAAATTATATTCATTTGCGAATTAAACCTATTTTCAAATGCATAAGAAAAAAATTGGCGAATTAGCATAATCTCAAACTAATAAAAAAATTTAGTGGCGAAATGTCAACACAAATCAATAAAACCACAACCATTGGATGAATTTTCGATGGACGACTATAGTTGCATTCTGGAAGTAAATCTTTGAAGCACTAGGTGTATGAATTGAAACATTTGGTATAACACTAGAACTATCAGATGTGAACATGTGGTGAGATCAAGGCTCATCACTCATCTTGGTAATGAACCCGATGGATTGAAGGATTTTGGCAATGAGTGATAGAATAACTTAAGTGGTAGAAATATGCATGTGCATAAAGTTTTTTTTAAAAGAGGGACTACCTAGTAAGAAGGTAGGACCAGGGCTTAAAAAATTAATCTTCCATATGTGTGAAGGATATTCCATATTTGTAGCCAGATGTTAGTGCAAATCAATTGATATAACCACAATTGTTGGATGAATTTTTTATGGAAAATTGTATTTGCATTCTGGAACTAAATCTTTGAAGCACTAGATTTGTGAATTGAAACCTCTAGAATTACACTAGAACCGTAGATGTAGACATGTGGTGAGATCAAGGCTCATCACTCATTAATGTCATATCTTAGTTTTTGAAGAAAGTGTGGCTGTGGTAATATAAGTAACAACATGGATTAATGCCATATGAACATCCAAAGTGATTGATTGGATAGATTTATATTGGAAACTACACGATGTACTATAGAATTGTTGATTCATGATGTAGAATTGTAGATGATGAAGATTTGTAATGATTTCATATTGTTTGAGTGGCACTGGTGATTTTGAAAATTGACAACTTCTTAGCTTGAGGTATAGTTTGCATGTAGCCAAGTTGTCAGAGTCCAGATGTCAATCAAATTAAAAATTTAAATTGTAAATGTAAGGCTTAAGTTACATGAATCGATTAAGTTGGTTTTTTGGTTTGCGCGAATCACGATCATGACTATACCCAACATCACACGTGACACGTGTGAGGTGTACACAAGGAATAGGTTGGTAGTGGCATTATTGGTGACACTATTGGCCCATAAATAAGGATATTGAGCACAACTAAAATCATTTGTTGAAGGCTAAAGGCTATACTATTGAGTGCAATGTTTGAATTGTCATAAGGGTTTTCATTTTGTAGGGTTATTAAGGATTTAGGAGGAAGATGATGTGGTATTATTGGGGATACTCTAAATTCTCTTGCCTTGAGTTACGTAGTTACAAAGTAAAAGACCAATTTCCTTCAAGTTAAAAATGGGTGGAATTGGAAAGAAGTTGATTTATTTCACCTAACTTTTCAAACAAGTTTTGAACTAGGATGAGGAGCTCTAATGGAGGTAAGTGCTATCCTAGTGCATTGAGGTTGCAAGTAGAAGATGGGAGAAATTTTACTACCCCTCATCTTCTACATGACTCTAATTTTCAAAGGGGATAAGTACATTTTGTATCTTCACAGCTCCTGGTTCCCCAACATGGTTGGCTGGGCAAGCCCCATGCATTTATTTTCAAAGTGCATCTTCATGGGAGAAATTTTACAACCCCTCATATTCTGCATGAGTCTGGTTCTCAAAGGGGATAAGTAAATTTTGTATCTTCACAACTCCCATTTCCCCAGTTTGATTAGCCCCTCATTCCCCATGCATTTATTTTCAGAGTGTATTTTTGACTCGACAAGTCCCATGCATTTATTTTTAGAGTGCATTGTTGACTCGAAAAATCCCATGCATTTATTTTTTACACACATTTTTATTACATTTACGTTGTCACCGATGGTCTAGCAGAAGCTTGGCGCTTATGTTCAAGTATTGTACTATGTAATAATGTGACATTTTAATTCAATTGTAATAAAATAAATCATTGTGCTATTAATATGACATTGTAATTCATTTTATTAAGTCCTTTGCAACGTTAAGTTACTGGACCCTTGGCCTTGATGTCAATCCTAGTGCATTAAAGTTTAAAGCAACTTTAAAACACATGTTTATTATTTATATCATAAATTTCTCAACCGTTCGATGAAAATTTGATGTATGGTTGTAGTAGCATTTCAAAATGAAATGCACAAAGCGCTAGGCTTGTGAACTTAAACCTCCAAAATCACCCATTAGATTAGCAAAGATCAACAGTTTATAATTTACTGTCAATGTAGGACTAAATCATAAATAGCTTGTTTTAAATGCTGCCAACCATGTACTAATTATGTAGTCCAGAAGCAACACAAAATTTTTGGTTTCATTCACTTTAATGTTAAAAAAAACAACACTTTCTATTGCTAAGTGATTTTATTTTTAAGTGAGAGGGTCAACACACGGGGGGATTTTAGTCTTCAATTTGCTCATTGTAGTGCACCACCCTATTTTGGGTTCCACAGTTCCACTTCCAACAAAGCCATTCCAGTAACCCAGTTTCCATGACTGTCAACATTAATCTTTTCAATAATCAAAATCCAGGTAAGTGAAAGAATTCATGCAACTATGTTTCATCATTTGACATTTCTTAAAATATTATTTTGTCAAAATTTAAAGTTAAGGTGTAGGGTTAAGAGGCTTAAGAATTAAGGGAAATTAAGGAGGAATAATAGGGAATTCACAATTTCACATTGTATTAGCATGTCTATAACTAGTACCACTAGAGCAATGTGGGATAAAAAAATACATCATGCAAAATTGCTTAAAACCCCAGGTTTCACTGATGATACTGTGATATTTATGATCCTGAAACCTATGGTAGGTGTACCTCAGAACTTAGGTTTTCATCTCAAAATAAGGCTGCAAAGAAAATGAAAGTTAATAGTATCAGTGCACCATGGATAACTGGATTAGGGCACATGACGTTACATGAGGTTTTCCCTTGCCTAGAATTTATCATGGTTTGTGCCCAAAACTATGATGATATAAAAAAAGAAATTGCTAATAAAGATAGCAAAGAAGAATTGTTATCCATTAATACAGAAGAACTTGGAAAAGTGTTGGGGGTTTACAATCGATGAATCTGTAAATTTCCACATTGACCTAGAAAAGCTTGCTAGTGATTATGAAGCAGTGGGTGAAATGGAGAAAAATTATTTCTTAAATAGAATAGTTTAGGATAGAAACAAATTGAAAGGTGATCATAAACCTCCTTATGATTTGGATATTTCAGACCATGGGTTCAGGATACTATTTCCATGCTAGCATTTTGCCTCAGACTGGATAGCAATTTTAATTGAATTGGGTGCAAACCTCCTTGAAATGGTGTATAATATCCATTATGGTGTTTGAAATGTCAAATATAATTTTATTGAGCACATTGTAGAATCCATGCATAATTTTTTTTTAATGATTAAAAGAGGTTCCACCAAGACATTTAGGTTCACAACCTACTTGTGCTATCTTTTTATATTCAAATTTAGAGGAACGTTTCAAACCAACAAGCTTTAGATTCAACTCTATAGTAATGCCGAGGAAAAGAAAATGGCTCCAGTATATGAGTGGACCACTAAGATAAGGATGAATGATTCTGGAAGGAACTACAATCATTTTGTAGACTACTTGTTGGCTCCATTGCATCAAGCAATTACAAATACTCCAATGCCTAGATTTCCTATCTCATGTAGAAATTGCATTCAACTAGGAAAATAAATACAATTGGCTAATTGGTACTTAATGGAAGAATATATTGTGCTAATATTTTATGGATCGGGAGTATAGCCATACAAACTTCCAATTCATGTGACAAAAAGGGTTTTTGCATTGGAATATGTAAGGAAAATTCAGAGTACTAATGAACTACACTTTGCTAGTCAACAAAAGAAGACCTTATTTCCTTTTTTACCTTTTTCATGTGGAGGGTTCATATTCAAGAGATAAGAATTTAGTTTGGCACATAATCTTCTATTTTTAATTTATTTTGATGCTATCTGTCATTGGCGGTATGATCCATGTGACACCATTAAATCAATGATTGTGCTCAATAAGAATGTTGCAAGTAGAATTCAACATCAAAGTAAACCCTTGCTTGAAAACTTGAGAAATAAGGATTCTTGGGATGAGGTCAAAATAGAAATGGAGAAAAGTGCTACTGAGAATGGTATTTCTTTTGAACAATTGTTAGCAAAAAATATGGCATTGCATTGAAAGACAATTAGGAGGTAAGACAATTTCTATGAAAAAAGTCATAAACCATCTAGTAGAGTAAAAATTCCAAATTCTCTAGAGAAGGAAGTTATAGGAAAAAAATGGTCATGATAAAAAAATACTTCCTTTTGGTCTATGAGGAAGGAGTTAGGTGATCCAAGAGCTCTTATAGAGTATGGAGATAACGAAGAAGATCACGAGTTTAACAAATTGTGGAATATAGAGCATCCAGATGAATGAGAAGATAAAGAAAGTGATGATGAATCTAATGATGATAGGGAAGAACAAAGCCATGCCAATTTCAAACTTGGATTAAGTGAGGCCACAAAAGAAGCTTATGCTACAGGAGCAACCATAGCTAAAAAAATGGGTTATGAAGGTGGTCCTTTCGGGTACCAAAGACAAGGCCCTTGGATGGTAACAAATGTAGAGAATAGAAAAGCAATAGATTTAGTTGATAAATCTGGCCTTGGGCTTGGAGGTGAAAAAGTAGAACTAGGGAATACAAGTCAATTTTTCAGAGCTTCAAATCCTCATTCTCATGGTCAGACACAATCACAACTAGGACATGCCCATGGTGGAGAGCTTAGTACAATTGGCACTGCCTCTAGTGGTGATAATATGGGTATTAGTAGTAGTACTAGTAGTGGTCAAAATGTGCTACAACAAAAAATTACACACAAGAGGACAATAATGCAATATACCATAGGAACACTAGGTGATCAAGGCATACAAAAGAGGCAAAGGATTTTGATAGGTCCAAGTTACACTACCAATGGATCTACCAAAAAGGATTTATTTCCAGGCACTCCCCCAATGCCAGTTAGTTTATCTGTGACATCATTAGCAACTGCAAGTACTCCTATTCCTTTTCCATTCAAGCGTTCCATTGTTCTTGTATCCATAGGTTTTGATTACATTGAAGAATTTAAAAAGAAATTAGTCTTTAATAAAAAATAAAAGAAGCAACTGATGGAGAGTGTGTCTGCTATAACTTCAGAGCTTGCAACAACCATGGTATTACCCATATTTGACCCAAATAAAGAAATCATGGAGTACACAATTCTTGTTCCCATAGTTCAAAACAAACCAACAAATCAAATGGCTCGATTTGAATTCCAAATGAGCAATATTCAATTGGATTTTTTGGACTTAGAATTATTGAAAAAATTAATGTATCAAAGAAGGACAATGAATTGGTGTACACATCATTGCTAAAGAAAGATAGAGAGAAAAAGAAGTTGTAGACTCAAATTGAAAAGTTATAGGCAGAACTAGCAAATGAGAAAGCAAAGAGGAAAGTAACAGATAACAAGTGCAATGAATTAGAAAAAAGAATAAAAAATTTTGCCTCTACATCAACAAGCAAAGAGGATAAGAAAAATGAGACTGCAGTGAATGAACTGAAGCAAAGGCTAGATGAGAGCAACAAGAAATATGATGAGGAAAAATCCACTTCAGAAAATTAAGACTAAGCATTGCGAATGGAAATGCATAGTGGGAACAAAAATTGGAGAGAAAAAGAAATGAAAGATTGGAGGTAGAGCTGATGGAAGTAAAAAATGAAATTAAGTCTTGTCAAAATAAGTTATCTGCATTTTGTAGGGAAACATTGAGGCATATGAAACAAAAGATCTGGGATGGAATAATGCAGAGGATTGATCATTTGTGCGACATGTTTCAATTGATTGATGTTATCAAACAACATCATAAGAAGCTCAACAAATATTTAGTGTACAATAAAAATGTGTTGGCATTAGAGAAATCAACAAATAAAATTCAACAAATAGTCTACAAAGCCAGTGACAATGTTTTGAAATCAAAAGGGATTACTAATCAACTTGCTACATCAATGATATTGTCATCTATCATTGAAAAGTGTTTGAGAATGCATGAAACAAATGAATATTTGCATTTGGTTGTAGACAAGATGAAGAACTTGGATGAAAAGGTAAGGAACTTCACATAGCTTGGTTTTCTAGAGGATTTTGACAAAAATGAGTGATTCATTGGAAATAATGATTTCAGAAAGAAGATGGAGGATGCAAGGAGGATTAATTTGGTTCGATTTCCTCAGAACCTAGATGTCGTGAACTATTTGGATTCCATCAAACCTTTGCTAAATGTAAATGAAAAATTGACTAAGGAATCCAAGACAGGTTCTAATTTGAATAATGAATTGTTAACAAATCTTCAAGTTAAACAATTATCAGTTAGAAAAAATGAAAATTCCACCACCTGAAGAGTGGAAGTTGCTAGAAAAGGTGATGCAATGATTTGATTTTTGATAATATGAGTTTCCAAGTTCCAACTCAACTATGTGCAAAGTTGTCTTTGAGAAATATTTGGCATTGCCAATGCCTCTGTGTATTCCTTCATGTGATAATCAATAAAAAACTCAAATTCAGACTTCGATAATGTGTTGATGTTCAATTATCTGTATTATTTATTTTATCATTTGAAGAAAAAGTTTGGTAGTGGTTTCAACTACTAGATACCCATTAAATGATTGTTGATGTTCATTGTTGTATATGCTACTAATACTATTGTTAATATGCTATTAATCATTGATTTGAGTGATGAATCACTGAGTACATGTTCAAGTTTTACTTTTAACACAATTAAAATATGAACTATAAGGTGATTTTAATTCTAGGTATCCATAATCTTAGTGAAATTGCATTATAATTCACACATCAATACTCAATCTCCATGACTACTTTCAATTTTTTATATATGAATTCATGCTTTAATCAAGGTACTTTAACTGGTTCATTAAACCAGAGCCATAATTAAAACATACATCAATGCATAATGCCAAAGAAGATTAATGAAAGATCATTGATCAAATTTCATTAATAATTCATGTAAAATGTTACAGTTGGAGAGACGATAAGACTCAAAATAAGGGAGAAAAACAAGCTGAGTTGCTAGTCCTTCAATTTTTATAACCTTGTCGTAGAGTTCTAAATTTTCATAACTTCCTGATTCCCTGACTTGGTTCACTTTGTCGAGTTGCAAGTATTTGTTGGTCATTTTTGGAGTCAGCGGAGGATGAGAGAGTTATTTCAATATAGAAAGATAGGCAATGGTGAATTTCATGCATACGTAATCTTTGAGTTATGGTGTGTTGATTTATTCTACTTTTGTTGAGTAGTTTACTAGTTGATTATCTATAATTGGAATGATAGATTTTTGGTTAGTTTCATTGTTGTGGTTACTATCACTCAATGTCATAGTTTTGGTGCTTGTCCTAGCCTTAGTTTCTAGTCCTACAAGTTTTATAACCTTGCCACAAAGTTCTAAATTTTCATAACTTCCTGATTCCCCAACTTGGTTCACATTATTGAGTTGCAAGTCTTTGTTGGTCATCTTTGTAGTCGGTGGATCAAAGGTTTCAAAAAATATGAAACTTTAGAATTTGGTTCTAAGGTTCCAAGTTTCAGAGACCACGTGACATTATGGACTTATCTTGGATTTCAAATTTTTCGTCATCTAACATCTCATTGAATGCTATGTATGGACTAACCTTGAGTTGTCTTTTCAGGAATTTCAAAAAGCATGCAGGTTTAAAGGCTATCTTTTTAAGGAATGAAATTGAATGCCGCATTTAATGCATGTCCTATAAAATAAATGGCATAAGTGTGTGGCAAAGTTTTACTTAGACATTTAGCTTGCATTCTTGTTCTTTGCCAATTCCAGTGCTTCTCAAGGGAAAACATTCTATCTCTGTGAATTTGTGCTCATGCAAAGTGGAATTTAAAATCACTGGTCTGGCATGAGGGACACTAAAATTAGGCACGTCAATTTGGAGGAGTTTTTGGTGCTCCTGGAGCAAAGGGAGAGAACAAAACTGGAAGATAAAGTTCTACAGAATAGTTTGGTGCACGTGGGAGGTTTTCTTGAGACTGCACAAAGCGTCAACCTAATGATTGCATGCGCAAGAGGATACATTCTAGAGACTTAGGAAATTAGAGTTGTGGACAGGTCAGTCATTGCAAGAATTACTCCTGAAGTGATTTCCCATGCATTAGGCATTCTAGAGAGGGAAATTGTAGAGGAAATGTCTATAGCTATTGGTGACAATTTTTTTAGAATGAATGAGGAATGGTGCAAAAATTCCATTGCGAGGAATTGGTTGAAGTCTGAGAAAAAGGGTAAGTATTAGTTTCCCTCAAAACTTAAAAGGGTTCATTTTAAGGATGAAATTTCAGATGTTGTAACCTTGCTACATTGTGTGGTTGGTAATGCATATTTAGACTCTTTTGAATTTTGGATGTGTCATTTTATTCTGCTGATTTGTAGTGAAAATAAATTCATTGATTGGGCTGAGATTATTAGTTATCATTTAAATGAGCAATTGATAAATTTTTGGAAATCTATTTCCTTCCACATGTTCTCATACTTGGTTTTACATTCTAGCCAGTCAAGAGGCTGTCTGGGTAGGGTTGGAACCACAATGGTCTTTGATGTCGAACATTCCTGTGTATAGAACTTTTCCACAACTCACTAAGGAGGTTGGAATGAGGAATTTCTGTTGTGTCAATGACAAATTTTTAATGGAAATTGTGAGAAATTTTTTTGAATTTGAAGTTCCCCCTTCTCCACCACAAGATATTTCTATTTCTTTTCAATCAACTAAAAAAACTATTTCTATTCAGTCAACTAAAAAAAATATTTCTATTCAATCAACTAAAAAAACTATTTTTGTTCCATCAATTGAAAAAGAAGAAAATGTAAGTGTTGTAAGTAGAGACACTGGATTAGTGCCAGTGGCATCTTTCCCAACATGGTTAAAGAAAGCAGTTGAGAAGAAAAGGAATCATATTTCCTCAATTACAATTGAAGTAGATACAATTGCCATGCTTCTTCAGAGTCACAAGAAGCCCAAAAAGGCTAAGAGGATGTCACGAATTGTCATTAATTCCACTATTGGGCATCAATTGTTGGAGATTACTGATCCAGTAAAGGACCTAAATGAAAATGAGATAACATAAGATGAATACAAGGTTAGTCATGTTTGTATTGGGTCATCTACTTTAGAAGGTGATGTATATCATGCTGATTACTCTATTAATGCATTGATCAAAAGAGCAAAAGAACTGAAAAAGGAGAACCTTCAGTTGCAATCTCATAATATTTCTTTAAGAAATTTTATTTCATAAATTGTGACTTTGACCACTAAGGAAGCCTCAATCTCAAATGTTCAAGGTATTTATTTTGACACTGTGCAACAGGTTAGGAAACATTTACGTTATGCTAAAGCTTCCAGCAATTGGATAGAAGGGCTTTATCAGGATGGCCTTATCCACATTACTAAATTTAGGAAATTATTTTTTAAAATGTCTGATAAAAGAAAGGAACTGGTAGGTGAGCTCCAATAGATTAGGAGAGAACATGGTAGCACATTTTTGCTTTTAAAGGAAATTGAAGAACTAGTCTCCATGGAGCACTCTTTGTTAATAAGAGAAAATTTGGTGGATGACCCTAAAGAAATTGATCCTACTTGGTATGATTCATTGGAGTGGAAATGGATAGTATATGAATATTATATAAAGGAAATCAATAAAGTGTTAGAAACATACTTTGACATATTGGTGCAAATCAAGGACAACTTCAATGATCTTGAAGTGGATCTCACAGATGGGTTCGATGAAAATGTACTAGATCTAGAAGACATATTGAGGGAATTTAAAGAGGTGTATCATAGAGAAGTAGCTGATCCTGATACAACCACTACAAAATCCTTCAAAAAATTGATTAAGTTACAAACCTATATGAGTGAATATAAGTCAGAAAGTGAGAATATCTATGAAAGGATAGCTCAATTAGACCATGTACTTTCAAGATGGAGGACAAGGCTAAAAATAACCATGACTACCGGAAGCAAAAAAATCACCACAATTATCACCAACTACCAGGTATACAAGCAAAGAGTAAAGGCACAAGAGGTGTTATTGAAGGAGCAATAGGTGGAAATAATTGAAAGCGAAGGAGTTGGTGCTAGGAGTGGGACCACTGTTAGTTTTTAGTTTTTATGTTATTTTCTTTAATTTGGCTCTCTTGATACTTCAAAGAATTTTTATTTTAATTTCTAAAACGTTTATCTTCAAGAAACAGTTATCCAGACAAAAAAACTATGCTATTTTTATTGATTTTTTGTTATTTCAATATAGAAAGACAATGGTGAAGTTCATGCATACACAATCTTTGAGTTATGGTGTGTGGATTTATTGTGCTTTTGTTGAGTAGTTTTCTAGTGGATTGTCTATTATTGGAATGATAGATTTTTGGTTAGTTTCATTGTTGTGGAATGTTTATCTATGAATAAATATTTTATGGTGATGGATGTGTAAGGATGCCTCAGTATAATTTAGGTGATTTGGTAGTTTAAGCTTTTATTGTTTAAGTTGTGTGTATGCCTTTATAAGTTATTTATGGTAAACTATTAGCTTCTATTAGCTTATAAGTTATGGATGTTGAACTGCTAGCTTCTATTCAAGGAATGGATTAATATTCCTTTTAGTTATTTATCAAAGATTGTGTGAATGGCAATGCAATAGGAATTTATAAGTAATGTGATAACTGTTGTTCTTTAAAAATGATGTAGAATCACATATCAAATTTAAAACCATGGAACACAATATAAAATATCATCAACTATACGTTGGAATATAATTCATAAAGTGCAATATAAAATAAAATATCATGAAGTGCAATGATTCACAATTTCATTGAATATAATATAAAATATCATCAACTACAGTATGGAACAGTGGAAACTAATCCATGAAGTATAGTATAAATACCTAAAAGATGCTAATTCTCTTCCATTTCCCAACTGAAGTGAAGGTCCTCCATCTAACATTCATCTTGAAATAAAGTAAAAGAGTCATCTTGAATTTTATTATGAGTCTTCTCTTCATTTTCTTCGGCCTGTGTCTCAAATTCAACATTCATTGTGTGATTTGTGTCAATGTCATATGTCCCAGTCCCACTGCTACTACCACCAGTACCAATATTTGGAATTGGAGTGTTGCATAACTAAGTCCCTCTTCTTTCACATGTGGACCTCCAAATTACAAGTGCCCTTTCAAAAGGAAAATTAAAGACATTATACACAGCTCCTTTCAACCTCAAGCAATTTTCCAAATTATTGTCTAGTTTGTTTCTTAACTTTGATTTTAAAAACCCCAATGTACTGAAAAATCTCTCATCCTCCACCAACCCCAATATCATTATTTGATAAAAATCAACAAGTTTGAAATATTTTGATATCGAATCACATAATATTTCACTCTGACCTAAGTTTGTCCAAACCTTTTTTATTGATCCCGATTCAAAGGCCTTCTTCGTGCCCATGGATTTATACTGGTCCCTCATAGTTGTTGCAAAACTCCTAGATTGTTTTCTAAGCTTAGCTTCATTTAAAATTCCTTCTATTTTGTGCTCATTGTATGTTACACTTTTAAAAAATTGTTTAATCAAGATTTTTACTTGATCAAGAAAATATTTTGGGTTATCTCAGTTTTCCCAAAATTGAGGATACACAATACGGCTTCAAGTATTTCATGTTGAGGGAATCTTTCATGAATCTTTGAGGAAAGAGATTTTGCAATTTCCTTCAAATTATCATTAAAAATTTTAATAATGTCATTAAAATCTTCCTTGTTAACAACTACTTCTCTACTAGAGTTCTTGGCTATCTTACAATGGTACATTGGTATCTCATATCCACGTACACAGATACATAAGTTCCCACTTGCATTAAACTATAAATAATTATCAGGATTAATCAAATCATTAATTTTCCCCCACATGAAATATTCTGGGCCTTCTTGTGTTAGATCTAGATATAGATGATTGAGGGCCAAGAATGTATGTTTACGTAGATTGACATATTCATTAATATACATAGTTCTGTCATGGGATTTCTTCACAAGATTTTTCATCACATCTAGCATGGGGAAAAGACTAGCTAAATTCAAGAGTGTCTCTATATTTCTTAACCTATGTAAGAGGTTAGGAGCTTTGTCTACTTTGTTGCAATGCTCGTACATCACTCCAATCAAGGATTGATATTCTGAAAGAACTCGTTGCGCTGGTCCATGCAAGGAAATCCATCTAGTATTGACATCCTTGAGAAAATTGTTTCTTGGTGTTATTCCCTCAACATAAATTTGAAATTATACAAAAAAATTGGGACTTCAACAGAAGTATGCGTGGATCTCGTGGACTAGATTTTCAACTTTTGATACTGTAGGAAACTTGCTTATAGTTTTAAATGCTAAATTCATTCTATGGGCCATGCAGTGAATGCAAAGCATGTATGGTGCACAAGTAGTTTGTGACTTTGTGCAAACATTGGTCCTTTGACCTTGCATCACTACAACTCCATCAACTCCTACACACACCAAATTTTTGGCAGTTGTCAACTCATCCATTCCTGCAATATCATTCAAAGATTTGTTGACTAGTTCAAATAGATTTTGCAATGTTGAACTGTCCTTCATTTTATGAACACTGAGAAGATGAGCTTGGAAAAATGTTGTTTTATAGTATACAAATGCATACAAATCGAAGAAGTATTGTCTACCATAGTAACTTCATCTAAAGATAATGCAATGAAATTTGAATCTTTTACTTTCTCCTTTAAATATTACTTTTCAATTGCAGCAAGATTGTTTTACCATTCCCATCTAGTGTTTACTGACCAATGTGAGAAGGGATAGTGAGGAACACCCAAATAAGATAATAAACCAGAATATTCTGGGTAGTCTGTCACAGGATGTCCTCTAGAAAAAATATGAAAAAAAACAATCATCTGAACAATTTTTGACATATTTGTTGCTTCCATTAATTTTCCAAATTAAGCCTCAAGTGTATGTTTACATGCAGCAAGCTTCGACATTCTTTGTTCATGCTCTTCATAATCCCCGAAATACCTAACATGAATACATTCTTCCTTTTATTTCCATCGTACTACTAATTGTTCATTTGCGTCTATGATTTGTTTTTCATAAACTTTACCAATATGCTTTTCTATAGTGTCAATCTTTAGCAACAACGTCTTGTCTCTCCCACATTTCCAACTACAAACCATACATTTGGCCAATGTTGCATTACCAATATTTTTTTCTTTCCAATTCCCCATTGGTACAATGAATGGGTACTTTGACAACCAACCAAGTTGAAAATTCCTTGTCATTTTCCACTCGCACCCCATTTTTTATTTTCTTCTTCTTTTCTTGCTACCAACATCATCCTCATCCAAGTCAATTATCTCATTCTAGCTAACCAAGCCCAGGGTATCCTTTGGAACATCTTCTGCAGTATTTCCTCCTCATTTGATACATTTTGATTTAACTCAATGACTATCTCAACTTGACCTTTTGGTGTTGGTGAGGTATTGTGAATGCTTTCATTAATATTTGGTGGAAGAGTTGATGATGTAGCTCCATCTTGATCTAATGGATCAAAAGCTTTGGAAATTCCAAAGTAAGACTATATGGAACCTCTATTTCAAAGTTTTGGGAGTTTTGATTGCCTCCCAATCTCTTCACCACCTTAAGGAATGGCAGGATCCTCACCCTTGCTGCTTGACATATTGATCTCCCACTTCAAATAAAAACTGGAAAAAATGTCTCCTTGTTTAAGGATAGAGAATATAGATTCCATTCCCTACTCAATATCATCTTTAACTTGAAGATTAACTTGAAGACTAAAACAAGAATGAAAAAGAGATAAAGAAAACTTAATATTTTAACTAATAACACTATGAATAAATGATTGCTCACCTTTAAGTCTTCATTTTCGACTTTCACTAACTTCTGAATTGGGAACTAGAACCTCAAAACTGAACAAAATGTGTAAGAATAAATGAAAGTTTTGATTGTATTTACACCAATCCATATTTGAACCTATAGTTCATAAAATTTGAGTGATTTGGACATCCTATTGGTTTGTGCAAATTTTCCAATTTTGACTTGGTCAATTTCTAGAATTCACCAATTTGCGAAGATTCACCACTAAAGTTTTCCCTAGTAATGAGATAACCATATTTTTATGTTGTGAAGGTCCAAATCATTAAATCAATTACCCATATTTATGTTCCCATCATGTCCTTCCAACGTGGTAGATCCTCATAATGCCCTGACTTGTCCATATCATAGGTGGTGCTCTTCATTCTTTTCAATTTACTCTATTTTTCTTGTCATAAATATCATGAATTCTTTTAAAATGCCTCTCTAGCTACCCTTACCAAGCTTCTACAACCCAAGAAAAAACATCTTGTTCTCTTTTTCCATCCAAATTCTCAAAATTTAAATCCAACCAAAACTAAAATAATATTCATCAAAATATTCAAATATAACACAAAATCTTAAAAATTCCATAAAAAATAGTGCTACAGTGATCAAAATTCTCAAATGCTCTAAATTATTAAGGTTTTTCATTAAAGATCCTAGAGAACAGATGTCATAAATTTAAAAGTCTTTTAATCATCTAAGATTTGGAGCTTTGATAATTACAAATAGTAAAATGAGGGTTTTGGAAGGGCTACAAACCTTTTACAATGCATGCACACACACATACACACACATACACACACAATAAGGAATTCATAGAATCTCAATGAAGAACTTAGACAACATAAATCTAACACCCATAAGGTTATAAACTATCAACAACATCTATACAATAATAAAACAACTAGAATTAAAAGAAAATAACAAAATCCCACTATGTCATGGCAACATAAAGCCAAAATATCCTTTATGTAGAAGGGAGATGAATCCACTAAAATAATAAACACTTTCTTCCCATTTGATCATCATTGTTTTATTATACACCAAAAAAAACTAATTAGAATATTTTTTCATTTAATATTATCTCTTTTTAATAATTTTCTTTTGGTAAGTTGAAGATATCATGGATGCACTCTTTAATGCTTCTATTTCTAGTTGATAGATTTCATTCCAATGTCATTCTTTATATGGAGAAGAAAGTATTGAGATATGAAAATTATGTTTTTAAAAACCTTAAGGTTGATTAGATAAATATAATCAAGTCAAATATTTAGAATGATTTATTGGAATAGAGTCCAAATTAAATTAGGTAATACTAGAAAATCAAGATACAAATATATTTTTTCATAAATAGTAATAAAGGATTTTCGTTTAATCTTTGTGACCAAATAATGAGCTCTCGTTGAAAAAGATGGTAGATTTTGTGGACCTCAAAATCTAGAAATACCATAGTCAATCATGTATATGGATCAAAATCAAAATACTTGTTGATTGTCCAAGTGGCACAACAATAGTTTAAACAGTATACTGCTATTCTATTTCTCCTAAAAGAGAAAGACAACACATGGATGTCTTAGCTCCCAAGGACTTTGTAGTTGGTTCTCAACTGTGCTGATTTCACTTAGTGATCGATGTGATCTATAATGTTCAAGGGGCCTGTTGGTGTTGAGCTTCTGGATTGTTTTGGGATTAATCATAAAATTAAACTTACTCTAATTGGGGTTTTAAAGAAACAAGAAAAGATAGATCAAGGCTTTAGTACTGAAAAAGAATGATAATTCATCTATCTTAACCATAATTGTTATCCTTCAAGGAATTGTAAACTAAAACTGAAGATCAAAATCAACTTGTGATTAACACAGAGTTGCATTCATCCACAGTGTTGGTTTCTACAATAGAATACTAGTTACCATTTTAAATAAAACACAAAATAACATTTCATTCCTTGAAGGCTTCACAAATCAAATGATTAACTTAAGACAAATAACATTCAGGAACACAATGTGAAGTAGATTAAAATCTGATTGCTTCTACTGTTAGTGAAATAGATAAGCAATATTTACAAAGATGGCACAATCACCAGTGTACAAAAAATCTATGTCTTCAGACTGTTTCCATCTATACTAAGAGAACTTGGAAAATACATTGTAGTCTATGCTGAATCTAAATCCTAACCAAGAAGACAAAAGAAACTCCCATTACAAAGAATCAGGATGCAACTCTATCTCCTCTACCTGACTTTTCTCTCTAACTACTACCTCTTAACTTCTAACCCTTTACAAAGAGGCAAGAATGCCATATATACAGAATGTATCAAAAGGGATGTGTTGTCCCCTGTATTAGGGTTTACAAAATATCTACTTTCAGGAGGGTCAGCTCTAAAATCTTTTTGAAGAGAGTCAATGTTGCATTCAATGTGAAGCCTTGCTGTCCATGTCAGTGATAGCTTGACCTCAGGAGAAGCCTTCAGATCCTTTTTAGCTGCAACATTTACTCCTAGTATCCGTGTCTATCTTCCAACTCCTTCGAAGGGCTACCTTGAATGATCTAAAGAATTTTTCCATTAATACCAATCCGCCTTCTTGCTAGTAGACCACACAACTATCCCTGCGAGTCATGGTTACTTCTTTCCTTCGACCTCCTTCATGTTCTAGACCTTTCTGCATGTTGACCATCTTCTAGAAGCATCATCGGGCCTCCCTTTAGATCTGAACACCATCATTCCTGAGTCAATCCATCAGCTCATGATCTCAGAATGAGTCCATGTCATTTGCATTATGTAGATTTCCTTCACAGGAAATAGTCAATTAGTCAAAGGGCCAATGGGTCACTCCTTTAGTTTCTTCTAATTAGTGGAACATAGGCCACGCAAGATTCTTGGGTGGTCAAAGGTCATTCAAATGGAATCGCATTTCGGTGAGACACTCATTGTGTCTCCCTGATGCAATTATGTCTCTCCTAGTAGCCATCGACATAACATGTGACAGTCGGTGAGAGTTCCCATCGAGTTGCAGAGATCATATCGATACCCAGAGTGGTCGCCAAAACAATCGCTATTGACTAGAAATCATCATTTGGGAAGAACTCTCACCCAAGCCCACAATAGACCTATCACTATCGGCAAGAAGTCATAGCGAAGGCACTTCATTCATTTGGAGTCTCCCCGATTTCCTCTTGTTCTCCTCGAGCTCTTAGTCCTCTTTGTTTCAACGTGACCTTCACAAGTCAGTGAGAGATTACACTGAGACCACAAAACCCTTGGTGAGAGATCGTAGGTCGGGGAGACCTCATACAGAGTTTAAAACACTACGTTGAAGGCACAATCCCTTCAGCGATACTAGCAATCATCGGTGAGGCATCTCACCGAGTTCATTTTATTTCAGCCAGAAGTCACACCAAGCTCCATTGGTCACACCGACATCCTTTTCCTATTTGCAAATCCATCGCCATCAGCAAGATTGCATTCCCTCAACAAGAACTCTCGGCGAGCCCTTCTTTCTCTGGAGAGCACACCCATGGCAAGTCAATGAGACATCTCACTGAGCCCTACATCCTTTGGTGAGCTCATTCCGTCAACAAGACTCTCTATGGTCAGGGAGACTTTCACCACATCCATTCCATTTCACCAAGACCTTGTGATGTCGGGAAGACGCCTCACAGATTGCATTGTGTCTCACCAATATGTATTCTTTCGTTTCATATGTGTCACTATAACATTCTCTTGTCGGGGAGACGTCCCATAGACACCTTATGTCTCGCCGAGAAATCTCCATAATTTCACTTTTTGTCGCCATGAAAATATCATTCTCTCACCAATGAAGCAACATGTTGATGTGACAAAATGGGTCAGCAAGATTGCAAGACCTCATACTAATAGAATCCTTTTGTGTTTTTTCGGCGAGACCAAATGCACTCGCCAAGACATCTCTCCGCCTCAAGAATTTCTCACCGAGATATATATCCTTATCGGTGGTCAACAAGACAAAGCATTTGACAAGACCACACACTGAAGACACAACTCTTGCCGAAGTGTTTGCTCGTTCCGCGTTAGTCAGTGAGACATGAAGAATTTTCCAAGACTTCTTTCCGAAGAAAAATCTCCTGCCGATATGTGTTTCCTTCTGTCGCCGGTCGGTGAGACATAAAGATCTTGCTAAGACCCCACTCCGAAGAAGACTTTAATGCCGATGGGGAAACCCTTAGTCGCCATAATGATGATTAATGTCTTGCCGATAGGTACCTGAATGTGAATTCCAATCACTGTGACATCCTTGAGGTCTTGCCGATTAGGCAACATAGACGCCCATTAAGAAAATGTATTATGGGTCGGGGAGACCTTGATAACCTCATGCCAACATGAACTATAAAGTGAAGTATTTAGACTTGATGGAATTTATAGTACTACATGGCCAAACATGGGGAAAATACGCTCATGGTGGGACTTATTTGGAAAATTGTGAGCATGAACAACATGTAAAATCATCAGAATTTTATAGTTCTAACACCCCCTTTGGATTTTAAATAGATAGAGCCAAGCCACCACTCAACAAGACATCTGAAAGGTCCCAACGACCTTCCTTTTGAGGAGTTTTATGATGAATGTGATTGAGGCATGCCTTTAGTTGGCTTCCCTAAGAGATATCCTCATATGAGTGATTCGACCCTACAAAACAAATGCCTCCATTAGTCCCCAAATCATATAAAATATATTATAATAAACTATTCTGTTGCTTATGATTATTTTATTGAATTCTTAGCAAGAAGAAAAACCAAATCAAGCTGGGACAAAACCAAAATATTACAAAACAAGAAGACAAACTCAGGTGGAAAACAAAAGAACTCCCAAGAGCAAAGCAAATAACCAAAGGCAACAAAAGAAAGAGAAAAAGGGGGACCCATTTCGTTCCAGAATAAAACCAGGTGTTTATGCAGGGCATAACAAATGGCGACTCGGCTAGGAAAATGGTTTAACCATTTTCATGAAACTGAAGGATTCAACTACCCACAACTCCTGTTTCATGAACACCACAACTCCAGTTGGGTCAAGTTTAAGAAGCAAGGTTGAGCTAGAATCTCAAATGTAAGTTAGCACTGGCAACCCCTGAATCTATGTGTCTGTTTGATAGTGCATCATCCTTTCATAAATTTTTCCTCATCTTTTGAACAACTTGCAAGATTTGAACTACATGAGTTGATTTCCTTTAGTTGTTGTGCAATGATATCCTGGGCATTACTCTGCTTCCAGTCAGGTGTCTATAGCCCCGATGGAGATACCTCTAGTTTCCTCACAACATTTATCTACTGCCAGTCAAGCGTCCATAACCTTGGTAGAGATAATGGAATCACCCATTCATATTGAGTCATTTTTCTCTTTAGATAATTCTTTTCTTTTTCTTTTCTTGTTTTTTCTTGGAGTTTTCAGATATTTCATTCAAAATTTTCTTTCTCAACATGTCAGATACTTAATATCTGATCTGGGTTGAAAACTACCATAGACTTCATAATAGCACCTCGGAGATTAGATTTTTCACTCAAATCTTACAACACTATCATTCTAGGAAAAATATACCATTACTAGAGGAGATGATCTTGATAATTTGTGACAGATTTAGAGGAGTTAATGAAGGTTATTTACTTTTCACCTTGTTTTCAAGACCTTCCACAACTCTTATTGGCAATGAGCATAAAACAAAGAGTTTTAGGACAAAATCACCCAATCAACAAACTTGAAAATATCTAAACCACTTCTCTCCTAATGACCAAAGTATACCCGAGATAACAACCACCATTTTAAGATAGGAAAGAACAAATAAACCCCAAAGACCAAAACAAAATAGAAACCAAAAGAACACAGGAAATATAAAGACAAAGAGAAAGGACAAAAAAACAAACAACAAATTATTTACAAACAAAAGAGAAAATTACTTACACAAAGAGCAATAGATTATTCATATAAAAAACATAGTTATTTACACATAGAGATTATTTACAAGCAGGTACCTATTTACACAAATAAATCACCCAACAAAAGTACCAACTTCATGACTCAAAATAGTGTTTAAGAAACTGTCCATTGACGGGCAATGGAATAGGTTCTCTAGTTAAAATACTCAATCAGAAAGCATTTTCTCCTAGGATCTCAGCAATCTAATAAGGACCTAGCTAGAGCTTATTGAATTTCTGGTGACTGCCCTTCTTTTCACTAGCTTTATCCCATAACAACACAAGGTCTGATATCCTAAAAAAATTGATTTTGGGTCTTTTGTCAAACCAAAGTTTGACAATAGCTTGGTGCCTAAAGAATTGTTGCAAGGCAACATCTCTCTGTTCTTCCAACTTCAACAAGGCAGCTAACCTTAGTTCTATCGTATTGTCACTAGAGTAGAATTTTTGCATGAACTCAAGGATAGGTATTTGCAGATGGATAGGGAATAAAGGATCTTGGCCATATACTAGCTTGAATGATGAAGTATTTAGAGCAACCTTAATCCTAGTCCTATCTTCCCATAACATGAATCTCAGCTAGGTATGCCAGTCCCTAGGGTTGTTTTCTAACAATTTTTTTATTAATCCTAAAAGATTCTTATTGGTTGATTTTGCAACTCCATTGCTTTGTGGGTCATAGTTTGAAGAATACTTTAAAACAATTTTGTGATCGTAAGCCCATGAAATGAATTCAACAAAATAAAAGGAAGAGCCATTGTCACATACCAACGCAAAGGGTACTCCAAACCTGGTGGTGATGCATTCGGTGAGGAACTTGATCACTACTTCTGTTGTGCTATTCTTGTAGGGTATAGCTTTTGTCCATCTTGTGCAGTAATCAGTGGCAGTCAAAATAAACTTATGTCCTACAGAAGAGTTTGGGTTATTACCCCAATAAAATCCAGTGCCCATTGGGAAAATGGCCTTACCTCATAGACATGCTGCAATGGCATGGCTGACTGGCATTCTTTTGATGCATAAATCTAACATATGTGACAAGTTCTCACATGTTGATGGGAATATTTGAACACACAAGGCCAGTAATAACCAGATCTAAGGATTTGGTGTGCCAATGAATTTGCAGAACCATGACCTGTGCTGTATTTCCCATGAACCTCAGAGATCACAAGTTTAGCCTCTTGCTAATCAAGGCATTGTAGGTATACTCCCTCAAAATTCTTCCTGTATAGTAACCATATTATGAGCATACAATGGGAACTCTTCATTCTTAGTGCTCTCCTTTGAGTTGCATTCATTCCTTCTGGGCACCGATTGTTGAGCATAAAATAGACAATATCAACATACCAAGGGTCATTGGAGAAGGACTGGGTTGTGTATTTCCGACAAATGATGTTGTCACCAACATTCGCCATGGACTTGGACAAACCTATGCCTTTGACAAGCCTCATAGGGTGTATCTCTAGGTCAAACTCTTACAAGATGGTCATCCATTTCCCTTTTCTTTCCCCTAGCTCGCTTTGCATAAGTAGAGACTTCATAGTTGCATCAGGAACTACAACAATAATTTGACTGCGAAGGATGTAATGTCATAACTTCTTGAATGCCTTGACCAATGCAAAAGCTTTTTTTTCAAGAGGAGGGTACTTAACTTTAGCATTCTTGAATGGAGAACTCATGAAAGCGATTGGCCTCTCCTCTGCCTTTTCTCATCATTGGGTTAGGACAGCTGCACACGAGTGTTCAGAGGCAAAATAATAGATATAAAATGGTCTCAAGTAGTCAGGGCTAGTGAGAATGGGCACTTCCAAAATGGATCACTTGACTTGTGAAAATGTGGCCTTTTCCTCCTCATTCCACTTTGTTTTAGCATCTTTCTTCATCATTTCATTCAGAGGTTTTACAATTTCTGCAAAGCCTATGATAAACTTTCTCACGAAATTGATCTTCCCAAAGAAAGACCTCATTTCTTTCTTGCTTCCTAGCCTGGTGATCTTCATAATGGACTCAACTCGATCTAGATTGATTGATATTCCTCTTTCAAAAATTATGTGTCCCAAAAGCTTCCCTTCAGAAACCCCAAACACACTTTTTAGGATTAAAGGAGACTCCATATAGGATACATCTTTGAAGAACTTTGGCTAAGTCAGCAGCATAGTTCAGTCGATCTTTGGAGAATACTGTCAGGTTTTCCATGTAAACAATAATGCATTTACCAATTAGATCCTTGAACACTATGTCCATAGCATGCTGAAAAGTTGCTCTAGCATTTATTAGACCGAATGACATGCTTTTGTATGCGAATGTTCCCCATTTTTTAGTGAAGGCTATCTTCATTTTTTCTTCACTATTAACCATCATCTGATTATATCTAGAATAAGCATCCAAGAATGATATCATCTAAGATCCATTGATAGTCTATAATACTTCATCCAGAGAAGGAAGTGGGCAGTTATCTTTTTCTGAAGCTCTATTCAGGTTTCTGAAGTCGACACATAGCCTAATCTCCCCATTTTTCTTACCGATTGGGACTAAGTTAGCCACCCATGTTGAATGGCGTACAGGGAAGATTATCCTTGTAGAGAGCAATTTCTGAACTTCTTTAAATATCAATGGTTCAATCAAGGCATTGATAGGGTGTTGTTTCTATCGAAATGGCTTAACTTCGGGTTTTAGAGGGATAGTATGGTTCATTGCAGAAGCATCGAATGTCTTTAGATCTTCATATCCCCAGGCTATTACAATAATATCCTCCTTCAATGTCCTCAATATATCTTTTCTGGTTGCTTTAGGGCATGCTTTCCCTATGTAGATATTCCTTTCAGGGCAAGAATCAGCTAAGTTAACAATTTCAGACTCACCCCCTTTATCTTCAACTGAGATCCTCTCTCGATCCTTGGGGTCTGAATCAAAAATTATTTCTAGGGCCACCATCCCTTTGGGAATGCTATTTCCTTTTAAATTGAGGATCCCCTCTATATCACAATCTTCAGGGTTCCAATCTCCTTGATCCCTATTAGACTCATCAATGATTTTTCCTTCAAAAACATTTGAACTTGATAGGAAAGCAAGGATATGTCGATCATCATCAAAGACCTAAAAATTCTTGATATTATTAGGAACAACTGGGCCGGATATCAATTCTATTGAGAATCTCTTAAACCTAGAGCCTTGCATAGGTTCCAGGGTGCTTGCAGAAATAGTTAATGAATCAACCACTTGATTTTATTCTCTAGGAATCAAACTAATCAGCATCGAAGTCCTCAATCAAGTTCCATACCCAATTCCTATATGCTGCCAACCTTCTATTGTGACATGTGTATTGGCTGTGCACTTGCTTGATAACTATTTCTGAATCTCCTTTGACCACCAAGGAAGTGACCTTCTTCTTATGCGCAAACATCAACCCTCACGCTAGAGCTTCATATTCTACTACGTTGTTAGTGCATCCAAATTGCAACCTGTAAGAAGCAAAGAAAGTTTTCCCTTTCGGGCTTGTTAACTCAATCCCAACACCAGAACCTGTTTTGGACTTAGATCCATCAAATGTGAGGACCCATAGCTGATCATAAGCTGGGGTTGATCCTTTTAAAGTTGTTATGGGTGGTTGCGTTAGATGAGCCATAGGTGGGGTTCCTTGGCCTTTTGTATCAGATATGGGGAAATGATGCTCTTTAGGTTCTCTAGGTACACTTTCCAATTCTTGCTTAGTTATATCATATAATCTGTGGCTATCGTTCTGACAGCCACTTGTGCCTTTGGTTAACCCCTTGGGCTTTGGTTTATTTGTGAGTGTAGGGGTGTCAAACAAACCTTGGGGTTTCTCCTCTTCAATATGCTAATTCAGAAATGTATCTGGGGTAAGCTTAATTTGAGAAAGAACTTCCTTTGAAGGTATTCTATTCCTAGTTAACATTATTTCTTCCTTGGCTTCAAATGAGAAGTGATCTGCAATGTTCTCAAAGTGCTTTGGGCTAGTCTTTTCAGCTTGGGAAACATGATTTAGAGTGTTAATGCAGGGTTGACAAGTTAATTCAAAATGATTTTGGTAATGCACCCTACACCAATTAGGGAGTAGAAGACTTTGCAGATCAATACCTTCCCCTAAGACCAACTGATCTTTTTGCAAATTTCTGATCAAGGCCTGTTGATTTTCATTAATCACGGGATTAGGGAAATTTTGTATTGACATGTCTTTAGAATTGAGAACCGAGAAGGTTAAAATTTCCTCTCTTTTATAAACCCCTATCTTAGCCTCAAAGTAGGCTACCTCATTGGGAAAATCATACTCAGTGATGATATGCTTGAGGCGAGGCTCACTTTCAATTCTAATCTGTGTAGGCACTCCCCTCCATAGTAGCCACATATGTGAAAAGTCGAGGGAGAGATGTCCTCCTATAATTTTCATCAAGTCTCTACTCAGCAGCATACCATAGGTCTCGGGAATGTCTGCTACTTGAATATCTATGTTGGTTAGGATCCTAGGGTCAGATCCTACTTGCACATGTATGTTTCTCAATTCCACCACTACATTAACCTCTACCTTGTCAAGTTGGATATCTTTCTTGTTTGTTTGAACAAGGTTCAATCCTAACTTCTTACATATAGAAAATGGCATGACATTGCCTGAAGCTCCTGAATCTAGTAGAAAATTATGTAGGTTCTTTCCACAAATTCTTAAACTCAAAAGAAATGGAAGAGTACCTACCTTGTCTCTATACAAGGTTGCATTCATGTCTGCAGCAGGTGCCACCTTGCTTTTACCTTTTGATTTATCAGCTTGTTCTAAAGCTTTTAGCACTATCTCCCTTTGAGTAGGGCACCACTTTAAGATGTCAAAGCATGACAAAGACGTTTTCTATTTCTGCATCTCAAAAACAATATCAAATTTTGTGTTATAGCTTGCATTACCTTTGAAAACACTAGGAGAATTACCTTTGTTATGGAAGTTAGGTGGACCTTTTGGTGGAGGAGGGTTGTTATCAACACTTTGATTTGGAGGAACCATGTGATTAGGTGGTGCTGATGTAGTGAATGGACCCTTATTCTAATTTCTTAGGAAGTGTCCTCCCTTTGTCTGAAAGGCTTGGGCATCATACATGTCTTCCTCTGGTTCATTCTCACTTTGCATAGGGAATGAGGGTTCTTCTTCAAAGAGGTCATAAGCCATTTTTGTATCTACTGAGTCACCTACTTTGTTTGAATTCCCCTGGAATGTGTGGGCATCTACCTGTACCATCTTGAAAACTTTCTCCATTTCTAGTCAGTTTACCTCGGAATGAGTTGTTGTATCATGCAGTCTGTACCAGTTAGTCATAAAATTAAGGTCAACCACATTTTTAGTATGTGACCTCTCCTCATTAGCTTGATAATTGTGAGGAACTCCATTTTTTGGCCCCGTATTCCATTTTCAGTTGTTATTTGGCCTTTGGCTATATCCTCTATTTTGATTTTGATAACCTTGGTTAAGGGATTTTTGGCCTTGATAACTCCTCTGGCCATAACTGTTGTTATTCTGATAAGTATCCTAATTGTTGCTGTTTTGATTAGGGTAGTTACCTTGGTTTTGGGAGGGGTTCAATCTAAGATGAGCCATATTATTTGTAACTTGAGACAGTGTTTTCTTTAGGGTCTCTACATCATTTGTAAGTTGAACTATCTTTTCACTTTCCACACTCTTAGCAACAAGTGGCTGACCACCATGATTTGGTGTTCCAATTTGGTTATGATGACCATGGGAACTTTGAGGAACTGTGGTTGTTGGGAGAAGTCAGGAGTTCCATTAGCAAAGAATGGAATAAGTGGTTGAGTCTGCAACTCAAACATAGGTCCATAATGGGAAAGAGACATTCCTGGGACCGTATTGAATAGAGGGGTTGGGCTAGGCATCTGATATCCTACTAAAGGGAAACCTCTTCCTAGACTTCCTTGTTGAGAACTAATTTGTTGTTGCAGCTTGATAGCTAGATGATAAACCTTAGACAGGGAATCAATATTAGTCGGTTGATAAGTTCTTTGTAGGAACAAACCTAGCACATGGTCTATAACTCTAAAGTATGCTTGAATGGCACTATTCTCAGTAACTAGATAGGGGTCTTGTAGTCTCCTATACATTCATTGAAACCTGGTATTGAACAAGGGAATGGATTCACATGGATCTTTCCTAATGGTAGCAAACTGGTGGTATAAAAGAGCTGGATCAACATAAACCCTAAACTAATTGATGAAAGCATTTTCCAAGTGTGTCCAGGTCAAAATAGAACCTTGTGGAAGATTAAGATACCAATTGTATGCCATATACCTTAGGGAATAAGGGAACAACCTACAAACTACACCATGGTGAGCTATCTAAGCCCTGGTACAAGTGTCCTTAAAAGCCTGTATGTGCTCTTCAACACTTCTTGATTCACCATGAATGTACTTGGAACATAATTTCTTAAGATTCTTAGGCATATGATGAAAACCTCTAGGAATAGTCCCCAATGGAGAGGGATTATTTTGAAAAAATTCCATTGGTGGTGGTGGTGATGGTTGAGCTAGCTGTTGGATGGGTTGAACCAGTTGTGATGGTAGTTGAGATGGATTGGATGGTGGATTGATGGATACCCACTGAGGTATAGGTGAAAAGCCTGGTGGAGTGAGCGGAGCTGATAAGGGTGGTATGATGGTTTCCCCAGTCTTGTGACTCTTGTGTCTTATTAGGGTCTTGAGTTCTATCAAAGGTGGTGGATTTTTAGCTAATAATAGGAAATCTGTGGGACCTTTCTGGGGAGGAAAACCTAGCTTTATCCATTTTTCCCTTCTAGGCCCTCCTTCTAGTGCCAGCTTTTGTTGATTGTCCAAGTGACACAACAACAATTTAAACAGAATACGGCTATTCTGTTTCTCCTAAAAGAGAAAGACAACACATGGATGTCTTAGCTCCCAAGGTCTTCGTAGTTGGTTCTCAACTGTGCTAATTTCACTCAGTGATCAATGTGAACTATAATGTTCAAGGGGCCTACTGGTGTTGAGATTCTGGATTGTTCTGGGATTAATCATAAAATTAAACCTACTCTAATTGGGGTTTTAAAG
>VDFB02358134.1:134804903-134893715 GCA_007258455.2 Sequoia sempervirens | reverse complement strand
CTTGCAAACTAAATAAAATGCATCTAACAATATCTTGTAAAGGTGTTGTAAAAGAATTTCACATATCTCTAGACTTAATGAACCCATTTTCACTTAATTCAACATTATAAAATGCATTTAATTGTATTTGCACATCAATCTAGAAGGATTTTAAAACAAACTTAATTTTAATATAGTGTTGTAATGTATCTTACACATTCACATTAGATGTTGTACCTTTCTAGGAAAAGGTAAAGTTACAATTTTTTTCAAGTCATCACTTTTATGGGTAGGTCAAAATATATACTAAAAGTCACCTACAGTGCCAGAAATCAAACTTTTAGAAGCAGACACCTATCAAGAATCAAAATGTAGACCAAGGGCTCCTATTTCCACTTTTGAATCTTCAAAAATTCAAAAGTGGACTCATTATCCATTAGTAGTGAATGAGTCTCACTACTAGGTCTGAACATGGTTTTTTGTATTTTTGGATACCCATTTTTCTGAAATGAGCTCAAGAATAGTTTCCCAAATTTGGGATTAATTTTCCTAGAATGGCGAATGAGTCCCAGTAGGCCAAAATTTCAGCATCATAAACATTTCAAAATTCATTTCCAGTATCCAACAAGTTCTTAGGAGCACACATTCAATTTCATCAATTTCTATTACGGTTTACTCTCATTCCTGGGTATTTTTGCATATCACAATGTGTTTTCAAACAAGTTACATTTCCTAGGTTTTGCATTAGTAACTCATTTAGTTTTTCAATTTTATAGCATTTAGATCATTACATTGGAATAATTCATTCATATTTCAATTATACTTGCATTAGTTCGAGTGAACCACCTAGGATTTTGGCCTATCTCTATCCTTTTAGGTGAAAAACACTAAGAGAGCAACGGAAGTACATAGACCCCAAAAATCTATGGTTCATTTTGGTGAACCTGATTTTTGAATACCTTCTTGTCTGATTTGGAGACCATCATCATCCTAGAACTAGATTGCATTGCATTTTTCATTAGTTAAGTTGCATTCTAGGGTTTCAAAATTTTCATTAGTGAAAGTGCATATAGGTTCATTTTTGCATCTCAAAACATTTGAATTTTCAGAAATTCTAAATTTTCATCTTAGGTATAAATCATAGAGCATAGAAAACATCAAAATAATTTAGAAATTTCTAAAAAATTTGAAAAAAAATCCCCCCTGGGGCGAATTAGTCCCTTTTCACCCCTAAAACTACCTTTTACAAAGTTGAAAACTCTATTTTTAAGCTTTTGTTTGCTACCATTACCCATTTGTATAAGTTGGATGAGTTTTTGTTACCATTTTCGTTTTCATCTTTCAATTTGTTGAATAATTAGAAAATTTATTGTTTCACATCTAAAATTTTTATTTCATTTTAAGTCATTACACTGCACTTTCTTTCCTTTTTCCATGATAGCATGTTCTTTTTCAAAAGATGAGCCTTTGATTTGGTTAAACATGTATTGCATAAGTATAATATCCTTCTTGTGACTTCAATTTTCATTACAACAATGAGGAACATGTTAGTCATAGATTTCACCAAACCATTACATTACCCATTAATGAGAATGGAAATGTAGACAATCATAACAAGCATACTTTTTCTTCTGCCAATACCTCTCCTATTAGTGACAAAGGTATCTTGGTGAAGGAAGTTACAAGAATTGAGGGTTTTTATTGTCCATATCCCCATTCCCCTTTGGAAGATGCTAGACAACAAGAACATGAGATCATAGACACATTTCTAAATATCACCTTACCTAATCTCCATAACCATGACAATAAATTTTTTCCATATCGTAATGTCCCTCCTCAATGTAAAGAGGATAAGTTGGTGTTAGAAGAAATCCCTATTCAAAATCATTAAACCCTTGATCCTCCCTTCCCTAATGCTCCTACCATTTGGGATAATATATTTGAAAACCATAGCGGTCCTTCTCTTGATGCTTCCCCCACTTGTGATGAAGCTACTTTACAAACTTTAACCTTCGATGAACATATTGCAAAATCTCCTAGTAGGGTAGATAATATGGAACATGAGAATGAGAACTTAGGAAAATATGGAAATCAAATAGAGTCTTCCCCTCATTTCCCCACTATCGATAAACATGTAAATTCAACTATTGATCATTCTCCTACTTGTGATGCAATCATTTTAGAAGAACCAATCCATGAATGTCAAGAACATTTGATTCATAGTTCTCCTAAAAAATCTCCTTCTAGGGTTGATATCATGGTGCTAGCTAAAGGAAACAATAATAATGTGTCTTCCTTAAATGAAAATATGATTCTCAATTGTCCTTTATTAGAGATACATCAAACCAAGAATGCAAAGGTTATGAATACGTAAGTGTCCATTAGATCCCCCTTGATCGATGGAACTCATACGTACCCCATCAAACATCCTAAGAACCCTCTAATTCTCTACCCACCTTCACACAAACAACCAACTCTCAATCAACCGGAACTCATCCTTTATCCACTTTCAAATAAACCTTCAACTTGAAATAAGTTTGAACTTTTCCTTTAACTACCTAGGAATAATGTATCACAACAATTGGGTCATAATACCTTTGCTCATACATATAACACTTGAAATCTTTTGCAATTGCTGCAGCCAACCTTGACATATTTACCTTTTCCTAATCCTATCCTACCTAACCCTTTCTTACTAGGTTGAAAGGAGTATGATCTTGTCGAATAACTTAAAAATACTCGTGCTAAGATATAATTGTGGGACCTTATTCAAGCCTCCCCTCACTATCAAAACATGATTCAAACAATATTACAACAATTTATTGTCCCTTCTAATGTGCAACCAATTGATATAGTAGCCATGATTCAAGGACTAAATGATGTTATTGTTTTCCACCAAAGTGAACTCCACTCTTTGGATGTGCAAAAACAAAATGATCCTTTCATGATCATAGCTCAATACAAAACAAAAGGGATAAAGAGAACTCTTATAGATATTGGTTTTTCCCTTAATGTGTGTAGTTTGAGCCTTCTAGATAGGGTTGGTATTGATCAATCAAACATTCAACCTGATTCTTTATCCATTGAGGGATTTGACAATGCAAAAAAGAAACCACTTGAGGTGATCATTTTACCTCTTATAGTTGGACTGGCCACATTGAATACACCAATCCATGTCATTCCTCATAAAATTTCATCTAATATTATCTTAGGTAGATCATGGATTCATGCAATGAATGGGTTTACCTCTACTCTTATCGTAAAATGAAATATATCTACAACAACAAAGTATACACCCTTGAAACTGACCCTGAACCTTATAGTGTCTTACAACTTTATAAAAACAAATAAAATCCCTTAAATACATCAACATCAACCACACAAGTGGAACCCGTTCAACAAAAAAACAAAAAACAACATATAGAACAAGTTACAAATCTATTAGAAGATGATTAGGGTTCTTTGGATTTTGAACATGAATTCATGGGTGAGTATAAAATCATCAACAAAGATTCAAATAAGGGAAAAGAAACAACAATAATTTCAACAAAAAATTTGGATAACCCTTCGAAAGCATCGACCTCAAACACTTTTGACGATGCTGATCACCAACCACCACCCGATGCAAAAGCAATGAAAAAGCTTTATGGAAAGGGTATGAGCTTATGAAACAACTTGGATATATTGGAAAAGGATGTGGTGATAATGAACAAGGTATCCATAACCCTATTTATCATATCACACAACAAACAACTCATGGTCTTGGCTATTGTCCTTTGATAGAAATCGACAAGCCTTCAGTCAACATCAACACTCTCACACAACATGCTTCTATGTCCACTTTAAATATAAAACATATTGAACTAATTAACACTAGTGTTCTTGATCATTCTTCTTTGCAAACAATCCAACAAAAAAATACACCTTCACTTAATGTCAATGTCATCTAACAAAATGCTAATGATTTGAATTTGTTAGATTTTACACCCTCTTATAAAGGAGAGAACAAAATCTTTCCATCTAAGTAATCTTGCATAGGTATGACATCTTGTACTAAGCAAGAGGTATCTTTGTCACAACCCACAAATATACTTTATCCCATTAATTAAGAAGGTATCTTTTTGAGCCTCCTCCAAGATCACTTGATAAAACCTTTATCCTTGAACTCGTAAGAAATTCTATTACAATACATCATTTTGTGCATATCATAGACTTCATGGTCATTCCACTAATGAGTGTGAGGATTTGTGTCATAAAATTCAAAATTTTAAGGAGTTTGGTGTTCTTCCTTATGTGGGGGCACCTCACCCCTCTAATTGTTATTGATTTTTCACTCTAGCATGCATTTCATCAATCATTTCAGCTCACCCTTGTCCTGCACTTAATGGGGGCAAGGAGTTTGGTTAGCCTTGTCCTCATATGTCTCTAGCCATTTCCTTCTTTGGCTAGTTGTTGAAATTTCATGAAAATATAATAGCAATCTTGGGACATGGAAAAAGTGCCTTAAGTTGGCTCACATGTGACATACTACCTTTTTCATAACGTAGCTTATCGGAGACATATGACTTGGCATAGGGATTTTTGAAGAAGCTCTCATGTATCCTTCTACTTTAAAGAAATTTATCATATTCATGTTGTTAGCAACCAATTTAAAGTGGGGGAATACACTGATATTCATATTTCATTATGTGATTTTCTTCTTCTTGTGATTTCCTCTCTTAGAATATTAGGTACAATGTTTCCTAAGATGAGATCTTGCACTTGTCCTCTCTTGGAAAAAAGATGATACCTTTTGAAATTTTTCTCTCTTGGATACATTAAGCATGATGTTCCCTAAGATGATACCTCACAAAAACTAAGAAAAATCCCTTTGAACAAACCTTACACTATTTTTCATTTACAATGTCTATGAGTGTCAAGCATACGAAGTTTTTCTTATCTCACAGAGCTTGAAAATCATTTTCATTGTGGTGCCTTATTAAAGTTATCAGGAGGTATAAATTCAATATGGTTGAGTGAGAAGCCCATTATAAGGCACAACTTTCCCCATATCCACCTGTGTGTTTGTGAGTACATACTAGCTGAGTGTATGTTTCTCACCTTTTGGGCTTTCTCACCTGGAAAACAACCAAGAGTTTTGTCACTACAGATTGAGTATGCATTTTTTATTTTTTGGAAAAACAACCTAGATCTAATCCATAACATGTTGGACAATAATTGAAGCTTGATCCGCCTTTTTCTTTTCTCTCTTCCCTTCTTTCTAGTTCTTTCCATTTTATGATCATGTATCTTATCTTGCTGCAAATCATTTATCCTTATGTGTGTAATTTTATGCTTATGTTAGTTTGACTTAGGATCTTGGATCTTGGGGGTTTGATCACTTCCTTCATCTTTGTTATCCTAGACCATATGAATTGGTACAATTGGACCTCTCTTGAATGTCTACTTTAGTGTGATTTTGAAGCAAGTTCATCCTCTCACTAAAGTGGGAGCTAAATGTACCATATAAAAAAGGAAACTTGCTTGATTTGGGAATAATTGATGATAAATTGGACTTAACAAGGCCTTGATTTAGTGTTGTGAGGTGTTTTACATGTCCACATTAGGTCTTGGACCCTTTCAAATTGAATAAAATGCATCTAATAATGTCATGTAAAGGTTTTGTAAAGTGTTGTAAAAGACTTTCACACCTCTCTAGACTTAATGAACCTATTTTCCCTTAATTCAACATTATAAAATGCATTTAATTTTATTTTCACATCAATCTAGAAGGCTTCCAAAAAAAATTAATGTTAATCTAGTGTTGTAATGTTCCTTACACATTCACATTGGATGTTGTGCCTTTCTAGGCTATGTGGACCTCATTTTAGTGTTGTAAAGTGTATTTAATCACACTTTCACATTGAAATCTATGTCCCAAGCCCTAATTGACCTTTACATCATCATTAATAGGCCCCTATGACCCCATATTGTACATCTTGAGGCTTGATTTGATCAAATAACTAACTAATTCATCTTATAAACTTGATTTTGTTATCTCTTGACATTCCAGCTAGAAAAATGGCCCCTACAGGACCCATTCACCATTAGGGGAAAATTAGTCTCATCCAAGTGGGACCCATTCACCCTTGATGGCGAATGAGTCCCATTTGAGCCATTTTCAAGGTTTAAGTAGGAAAAACTAGAATTTAAGTTTATTATTCTTTCATGTCAGCCCTAGGTATCTGATTAATGGGAAAATAAGGTGAATTTCCTATAAATATAAGTCTCTATACCCTAATTAACATATCATTCATTCATTATTCACTCATCACTCATTATTCTTAAGCAAGTTAGGGTTTAATCATCTCAAGTCACCAAGCTAACATTTTTCAGACATTCAAAGGCAGATTCTTCATATTGTTGTAGCAATTCAAGATCAATCATCATGGAAAGGAACTAATTCTATTATTCCATGTTCATGCTTCATATTATTTCTTCATTTGGTTTAATTACCTAAAAAGAGTTTGACCTAGGCAAACCCCCATGCACTAGCATTCAACATTTCTTTCTCTTTCCTTGTGTGTTTGCAGATTTAGGAATCTTAAAGACTTGAAAATAATTAAAGATCAAGTTACAAAGTTGTTCAAGTCATCACTTCATTGGATAGGTCAAAATATACACTAAAAGACACCTATAGTGTCGAAAATTATACTTTTAGAAGTGGAAACCTATCAGGAACCAAAATGTAGAACGAGGGATCCTGTTTCCACTTTTGAATCTTCAAAAATTCAAAAGTGGACTAATTCTCCATTAGTGGAAAATGAGTCCCACTGCAAGGCCTAAATAGGGTCTTTTCCATTTTTGGATACCCATTTGTTTGAAACAGGCTCTAGAATAGTTTCCCATATCTAGGACTAATTCATCTAGAATGGTGAATGAGTCCCAATAGGCCAAAATTTTAGCATCATTAACATTTCAAACATCATTTCCAATCTCCAACAAATTCTCAGGTGCACACATTCAATTTCGTTAGTTTTTGTTGTGGTTTACTCTCATTCCTTGGTGTTTTTGCATATCATAATGTGTTTTCAAATGAGTTAAATTTCTTAGGCTTTGCATTAGTATCTCATTTACTCATTCAATTTTATTGCATTTAGATAATTACATTGGCATACCTCATTCATATTTCCATTACACTTGCATTAGTTTTAGTTAACACCTAGGTTTTTGGCCTATCTCTCTCCTTTTAGGTGAAAATCCCTAAGAGAGCAAGAGAAGTACATAGCCCCCAAAAATATATTGTTAACTTTGAATGATGCCACTGATGCTTTAGTTTTAGAATTCATTGATGGAATTCTTACCAGATTTGGTACTTCTTCCACCATTATTTCTAATAATGCCAAGGTGTTCACTAGTGCTTAGATTCTTGATTGGCAATGAAGCATGGCATTTACTTGAAGACCTCATCTAATTACTATCCTCAGGGTAATTTCTTGGCTAAGTCTTCAAACAAAAATCTAATCAGAATTATCAAGAGGACCATTATAGACAATCAAAGGGTCTAGCATAACAAGTTGAAGACAACCCTTTGGGATGATGGAATTACTCCTAAAAGAGCAATTGGTGATTCTCCTTCCCTTGAGGTGGCACATCAGTTGGAGTTAGAAGAAAATTATGCTATGACAATGAGACTGGATGAGCTCTTGGATCTTCAAGAAATAGGGAACAAATCTATGCAAGTCATAGAAACACATCAAGCATAGGTCAAAAGAAATTTTTACAAGAGGGAAATCCATAGGACGTTACAAGAGAGAGATATAGTGCTAAAATGGGATGGTCATAAAGCCAAGGCTTGAAGGCATTCTAAGTTTGATGCCATTTGGAGTGGTCCATATGTCATCAACAACTATAAGGAGGCCAATGCATTCAATCTTTCCAAGCTAGATGGTGAATTTCTTCCAATCTTAGTCAATGGGATTCATCTCACACCTCATTTCTAATAAGTTTTGATTTTTCATGTATATATTGTAAATATTTTTTCTTTCCATCAAGTGCTCTGCACACTCTACATTCTCTGTAAGGGAATGTATGTTCTAGTTTCCATGCTTTCCTCCAAGTTTAGTTGCACATGTTTTTTTTTGCTTTGAGAAGGCCTAGCTATTGAAATTTTACCCTCATGACCCTATGCCCAATGGATTGATAACCCTGGACTCTAGGATTAGCAAACAATCATCCCACTGAAATAGCCAAAATGTTGTCATTTCATGGCCCCTTTTGATGACTCGTCACTGATATTTGATTTGAGTGATCTTCCATAGGCCATCTTGCATGTGTTTCCCTTGAAGTGTTCCATTGTCCATGTTTGATTACTAGGCCCTTATGCCTAGGTTCCCATTCGCTCCAATGCATGATAATTTCGGTTCCACTTTGGTCCAAGAATTGATGTCTTATAAAATTGGAATTTTGAAATATTTTATCTTTATACCCTAGGTTGGATTGGGTCTTAAGTATATTTTAAGTCAAGAAAAGAAAAAAAAAGTATATTTTATGTCCCCATCCTTCGTTTTACCCAAGAAACCCCTTCTTTATGAACAACTTTGATGCATGTGCTAATTACCGTTGCTTATGTCTTTGCATCACCTATCACTGAATCCTTTTCACTCATCAGTTTCATTTCTTTGATAAGTGATGAACTTATTTCCCATGCATCATGTATCACTAAAAGAATTTTTCCTCTCATTTCATTTTTGTGATGTGTGATGGCTTATGTTTCCCTTTCATTGCTTCCCTCCTTTGCATTGCTGAAGTCTTTTTCCTTTCTTAACCTCTTCCATGACATGTGATGGACTTTATAGTTTCCTTTGCATTATGTTGTTTCTTTGTATCATTGAAATATTTTAACACTCAACTGATTCTGGAAATGAGCAATGGGAAATAAACAATTAAGGGTTGTGATTGTGCCACCTATCAAAATCTTGTGTCATTTCTCACATTGTATATCGCTAAAATATTTTTGTTTCAAATGAACTTTAGTGATGTGTGAAGAGTGATAGAAAACCCTGCCATCCTTCATGCATTCCCCATTTTCACCTTTCTCCTTTTGAACTTCAGTTCTCCCTCTTCCCTCTTCCCTTTCTTCTTTCTTATTCCTTTCTTCTATCGACCTTCGACATTCACCCTTTTCCCTTACCTCTTACCTCTTACTTTCGTTAGGTAATAGGTAAGGCTTTGGTTTAATCTCTAGCCTCCAATGGTCTAAGGTTTTATCTTTGAAGTCTTCTTCAAGCCTTTTGATTTCTTCCTTCTCCTTCTCACCTTCAGTCTTTTCTCCCAAAATTTGACTATCATGTTTTTGGGATTCAGTGGTATCACTTCCTCCTTACCTCCAACTTTCAAAGGTAATCCTTCCTCTCGACCTTCAACCTCTAATAGTCCAAGGTCTAACCGCCAAAATTTATCTCTTCTTCACAATTCCTTGCTTCTCCTTTCTTCTATGCATGTGGTAAACTACAAGCCTGACACCCGACCTCCGATGGCCTAGTGCTTGATCACCAATGACAATGATATTGATGTAAGTGTATGCAAATTGTATGGTTGATTCTCAGCATCCAACTACCTATTCTTTGATGGATGATAGATACATTTTTTGGGGCTCAACACCATTTCATTCCAAGGCTTGTAAAGGAAATTTTTTTGGGCCTGACACTCTAATGATCCATGTTTTGGGTGTTTTATTGGGCAATGCCATTAATGGTCAACATCTCCCAACTACCATACTTTATCTTTTAGGGTTTCTAGGACATCTTTAATGCATTTTGGTGACTTCTCCTGGTGGTTTTGATGTGCTCCCATGGTAATTCATTGTTGTTACACATTATCTCTAACCATTCCCATACTTAAACTACAAATTTCATGAGGATTTTGGATGACTTTTATGAAAATATTAATAGCGAGGTGGATGGTGTTCAGCTTTGTTTGATCCAAGATCTTCTTGGAATGATTTCTACAGCAGGTATGGTGTCCATGGCTCTTCTTGGCACAAATTTTATAGTAGATATTTCCTTGATTAGATTTGTTCGGCTACTAACCCTAGTTGGGTTAGGGTTAGCTATTGTTCATTTTATTTATGCCTGAAATATAAAGGCAACACTTTGTATATTTTTTTAGGGTTCTTCCTTTGGCTTCTCTGGGTCTTTCTATTATAGACATTGTATTCTTGCATTCTACCATTGTAAAGATTGGTTCTAATATTTTATATTAATAAATTTTAGCTATTATCATTGTTATTTCTTGTATGTTTGTGTAAAATATGTTTACCTTCATGTTTGAATGTATTTTTTCACTATTTTTTGATGTATTATGTCATTTAGAAGAAATAAGAAATACATTTATACCTTGGTGCATCACCTCCTTTCATTTTCATGTTCTCCTTCTATACCTTTTCCTCTGAGATTTGTTAGAATAGTATAGTGATAGGATTTTCTTATGATGGGTTATACCAACACATTTTCAATTAGGTTAGAAGAGGAAGTTAGCCTTCTCCATTGATTTGACCTCATTCATGCAAGGTCCCACAAGCTCGAGGTTGTTTCCATTGTGTCATTAGAACACTGAACTCTTGTTCAATAGGTTGTAGTTTTATGTGACAACACAACCATTGTGTCAACATTAGTCCCATTAGTTGTGGGTAGGGTGGTCATGGGAAATGAGGTATCAAAGCTATGGTCCATAATGGGTTGGCTACTATCAACACTTTGAATGAAAGTGTTGGAAAACCCAAGATCTATTGTGAGTGTAGTAGCATGGGATGACATGAGTCTTGAACTATGTCTAACTAAAATATTGGTAATATGACACTAGGTTGTGAATATCATACAAGTTTCACCAAACCAAAGGTGCACCCAAAATGGAGAATAGGCACTAGTAAACACAATAAACACCCAAAAATAGGAATTGTGATGCAAGTATGTAAAAATAGATAGCAATTTTCAGATTTTAAGGGATGCAAAATACAAACCTAAAACCCTAAGTGCATAAATAATTTGTCTTGTAGATGCATAATTGGACCAATTAGAGGCTTAATAAGTCAAATTAAATTAGAGGACCCATACATAGTGTGAAAATCTAAAGTACATTTTCTTACACTACAATAAGAAACATATCTATCTCTATAGTATATAGGATTGTCTATATATATATATATATATATATATGTATGTATGTATGTATGTATGTATGTATGTATGTATATATATGTATATATATATGTATGTATGTATATATATGTATATATATATCTATATATGTATGTATGTATATATATGTATATATACATATATATACATATATATGTATATATATACATATATACATATATATGTATATATATACATATATACATATATGTATACATAACTATATATTGTACAACTCTATCAAATAGGGATACAAATACTTTGATCATACTTGTAGACACCTAAAAATGACCTAGGCCTGCAAGCTTCATTTTTGCCACTTTCGTCCTAGCATAATTAAGCTATTTAATTATGTCCTTGGTCCACATTCAACTATTGATTAAATAATTCATAATTATTTAATTAATTCATGTCATTTGTTCCTCCTTGATTATTAAATAAATAAATATTATTTATTTATTTAAATACGTCATTAATTATCTAAGTCTTCCTTTGATTAAATAAATTTCATAATTTATTTAATTTCTGTTTGTCATTTATGTCTTCCTTTAATTAAATAAATTTCATAATTTATTTAATTTCCCTTTGTCATTTATGTCTTCTTGATTAATTAAATAAGTTTTATTTATTTAATTACGTCACTAATTAAGTCCCCTTCTTCTAAAAATTAAATAAATTCTTATTTATTTAATTATGTCCACTTTCCACTATAATTAAATAATTTATATTTAATTATTTAATTATTCATTAGCTTTTCTCTCATTAAAATTAAATAAATTTGATTTATTTAATTTAGTCAATTCTCTTGAATTTTGAATTAAATCATTATTTAATTCAAAAACAATTCTTTTGTCACATTCCTCCATAATTAAATAATATCTCTATTATTTAATTATTTACTAGTCACCTAGAGTAAATAAATTTTATTATTTAATTTCTCCAACAACCTCTTTGTCCGTGCCAGCCTTATCTTCCAATTTAATTCTTGACTTTTGACTTCTCATTTAATTTTGACCATTGATTGAATTATTTTATAATTCAATCTCCACCCTTCATTCTTACCTGTTGCCCTAATTTTGACCTAACCCTAATGCACACAGCAACATTCAATCTTAAGCATTGATCTTAGGGTTCTTGTCATCTTTTCATCCTGGCCACACGTTCAAAATTGCAATTTTCATAAAAGGGCAATTTTGTTCTCATTTGCTCCTCTCTTGCTCATTTTGACTTCTTGCACTCTTAGTCTATGTCAACTTGCTGTCAACTTAGGGTTATAGTCACTTACAGTCATAGTCATTTTAGTCCATTGTAGGGTCATTTTTATTTTCTGCAAATCCTTCAACACTTGCATAGGGCTTAGTCTTTAGTCATAGTTGCTCACATAAATCTGAGGGCATTGTTATTTATCTGCAAGCTAGGAGGTGTAACAAAGGTTAATCATGGAAGGTGGAGACTTAGGGTAACCTTATCCCTTTTGTCTTCACATCACTTCCTTTGTACTTTGTTACTTCATAGGAATTTTATTGTTATTGTGCTAACCCCATTTAATAATTTTAGGATTTTCCCTTGATTACAATACTATCGTTTCAAGTTATATATGTAAATGAAAAAGGCTATGTGTGCAATGAAACAAGCAATGCATGTTATACTATAATATCCCTAATTCTAACTCTTGCAACCCTTAGTGGATAAGTAATAATTATTATATATATGTGTTTATTGACATACAAATATGTATGTACATACATACACATATATAATCAATTCATTATGTATATGTAACTTGAACTAGCATTACGAAAGTTCTATGTAACTACAAATTAAAGAATGATACAAATTGAAACAACATATTCATACATGTAAGGGTGAGTGTAATTGAAGAAAAAAAACTATACATCTAATTCAATTGAATCTAAATGAACAAGGGTACGTGTGTAATGAAATAAACAATGCATGTTATGCTATCATATACTTAATGTACAAATGTGTATGTACATACATACACATATATAATCAGTTCACAATGTATATATAAATTGTAGGACCATTATGATATTTCTATATAGCTTTACAAAATAGTATGATACAAATTGAAACAAAATATTTAAACATGTGAGTGTAATTGAAGAAAAAAAAACCATACATCTAATTCAGATGATTGCAATAAGGAGACAATTTTTTGAAGTCTTCAATAGTGTTAAAATATGTTTTAGAAGTCATCCAATTCACTTTGAATGGTTGACTACAACATAGCTGAACAAACCATGTTTCCTTATTGTTATATATATATATATATATATATATATATATATATATATATCTATTCAAAAATTCTTTAGGGAGACTTGATTTTACGAATGCCTTTCTAATGGTAACCTATGTTGTAGTTGTCCATGATTCCCTTTGAATTGTGAAGTGCGACATAGGCTAACTTGAAAGAACTTTAGAAAACCAAGTCCAGTAAATGTATGTTGAAACATAGAAAAATAGGGGAGTGTTGGGATGATGATGAATGTGTTGGTTAAGTTCACCCATCTTCCTTCTAATTTCATTAAGAAAATAGATCTCCAGAAAGTAAGATTGACTTTCAACCTTTAGGTGAGTCAACCTATTAGGAGATATGTTGTTTCACTTATGACAAAAAATGATAAATATGACTAAGATTAACTTTTGGGAGATGAAAATAAAATACTTAATGAACTAAATTATGTGATGTAATACTTGAAATATAGATTTAAAGGATAGCACAAACTCAAACTATAAATTTTTGACATATTTGAGAAGGGTAGATTGATGTGTACTTGACACCAAAAGTAGTTGTTGATTGTCCTACTAGGATAGATTTTCCCTAAGATGAATGGATCTTTGTATATGGGTCCAAAATCTGATTTCACAGTCCTCTAATGTCGGATTTAAACTCCTGATTCCTCCAAATTCCATTGTCAGAAAGCTAGAAATAAATTATGTAAATGAGTTTCAATGGCTTAACAACAATGTTGAAAACTTTGACAACTTTGAAAAATTGCTCTTATGATTAATCTTTAATCCTTCTTCACTTGTAAATCTACACATACAAAGAGAAGAAAAAATGTTTATTTTTGGTAAATTGGGGTTTACCTTAGTCAAACCTTGATAATGAAATAATGAAAAAATGGATAGAATTTGATGAATGAACAATGTTATGTCACAACTTACTAGACCATTAATGGCTTCCTTTAGAGGACTAAAGTCTAACACATCTCTCTAAGGATTGAATCTTGTCTAAAATCGCTTGATTGGATGCTTGATTTGACACTTGATTTGATGTTTGAATGTTTGAAACCTGCATCACATTGTTAGCCCCAAAACATGGCATGATACACATGAACATTGACATGATATGATCTTTATTTCTACTATAGATGTGTTAAATGCATAAGAAAACTGAGATGGGGGGTGAATTAGTTGTACCTTAAAACTTCAAAACCCTCATAAACATTCAGATCCATGTTCATTCGATTAACCCTTAATCTATTATAATGATTTAGCATGAAAAGAAAATAAAAAAAATAAAAAAAATCAACACCAAACACATGAGAACACTAGATTTATGTGGAAAAACCAAGATGGGAAAAATAATAGTGATGATTATCTCATGATATAAAGTAATATTAATACTAATTACAAACTGCCCAAAAGAAAGAAGGGCTTACTATTAAAGGCTCACTAGTAGAGTAGAAAAGAAGATAGCACTAGTAGAAAAGCAACAATAAATGACTAAAATAACTACTAAAAATTGCATATATGTTGCTAAGCTTTGTCATGTCACCATTAGTAGTTTCTTTCCAATCATAAATCATGCAACGAAATTCATGACTAAACCATTTTTAGTCATTTTTTGGTTGTTTTGATTGATCAATTTGGTAGCATATTTAGTCATTAATCTAGTCATTGATTGTTGTTAACTGGTCATTTATTTACTCATGGTAGTCATTTATTTAGTCATGATAGTCATTTATTTATTCATGGTAGTCATTTATTTATTCATGGTATTCATTTATTTAGTCACTGTAGTCATTTGTTTAGTCATGGTAGTCATTTATTTTAATCATGGTAGTCATTTATTTAGTCATGGTAGTCATTCATTTTAGTCGTGGTAGTCATTTATTTTCATGGTTTAATCATTTATTTGGGTTAATCATTGATTCAAGTTACAAACCAAATCTAACTTAATTAATCCTCACAAATTTATGCATATAAACTTCAAGTATCATAGATATTAAAATTTTGAGAGAAGCACCATGAAATGAAGACTAAAATGCTTGAAAAAAATGGTTGATCAGACACAAATAGATCACAAATCAAGAGGAGCCACAACACAATATTTATGAGTGGAAAACCTTGTATAGGGAGACAAAACCACTCTGAAATTTTACTTCATTAAGCCTCACTAGAAAATCAAAACCTCATTGGTTACAGCCTCACAAGCAAGTCAAAAAAAAATGATATGCCTCATTGGAAACTTGTCTTAATGAATATTTTACAACATTTATTGAAGAATTTGAAAAGGTATAAAATTGAGAATCGCTTTGTATCAATGAATTTCTTTTTTTGAAAGTTTCATTTGGATTTGAAACACAAGAACCTTTAGTTTTGCACCTGCAACACAATGAATACTATAAAATGTGTTTCTCCTTATTCAAAAAAACATCCATCTCAGCACATGCACTGTTAAACAATGAATTTGTATTAGAGAATTTTATTTGCACTTCATTTCTTGAGTATTTCAATTAGATTTGAAACTCAAGAAATCTTTCATCTTTTTAACACTTTAACACTATTCTAATCACTTGAAAGGTTTGTTTTAAACTAAAAATTTCACTTGATTTAGATAGATCAATAATACTACCCTCATAAATTGTATGAAAACCTTCAAAATCGTTGATATGGAATTCATCATGCATGACTCATCCAATTGAATACAAGATTTGATGACCTACTGGAATCCTTGTGATAGAATCGAGGCTTTGTTCCAATTTTGAGACCCTTGATGAAGGACCAATCCCCACTAGGGGGAGAATCCCATCCTTGGTTTCTACAAATATATGGTCAACTTCTATAGATAAACACTCTGGAAGAATCTATTGAATTCATCACAAATGTCAACATCCCATTTTCCAAGCTCCAATGCCATGGAAAAGTTGAAGCACATGGAAGCCAATATAAACAACAGTTCAAATTTCATGGGGTTTACATCAATCTATTTGGACTATATTAGTTAGGTTTTACCATTAAGCACAAGGAACTTAAAAAATTTAGCAAGAAATATAATGAAAACTATTAGAATAAATATTGATGAAGTTATAAATCTACTGGATACTAATGGGTGACATTCAAAACATACATCTATAATGCCAAGTGTTGAAATGTCACAAAATCATTAGGGTTAAACCATACAAACCTTAGATTGGAGACTTCATGCTTGCACAATCCATTTCCTTATCTATAATTGGAGTGAGAGTATATTTGTAATCTTATTATTCATATTGATGATGGGCCATAAAGACTTTTTAGATTCTTTTCAATCATTTTGAACTGATGAGGCTCAAGACTAGGTTGCAAACCCCAGCATCTTATTAGGCCTTAACCCAAGTTCCCTCTCCCAGGAATTGATGCAATTGTCCTCCATTTAGCTACTCCAAACTCTTTCTCACTGGTATTCACCATTCAATTCTCCAATTTGGTGAGCTAAAACCTAAAAATAAAGGATTCAATGAGGGTTTTAGAGTATGTTTATTAAAATGAAATTACGGCTAAGATCTGATAATGAGCACATTTAGATTTTTACAATATGGAATCCTTTACCTTATGTGTTTTGCAATTTTTTGTTCCTTTCCCCGCTACTATTGGTTTTGACTCTTTCAAACTCTTCCTCACTGGTTTTGGCTATCACATGTTATGTGCGTAGTAGGCTAAAGAGGATTAGGGTTTCGACTCCCTTAAGTAAAAATTGGAAATGAAACAACGATTGGTTTACTTTTCCCACTAAAGAGGATTTTGAAATTGAATTCAAAGTAAATAAATTAGAATACATAAATCTTCCACTTATTTGTACAATAAATATTATTAAATATATTATAATATTAAATTATCATATAATATTCAATATATTATAATATTATATTATTATATAATATTAAATACAATATGTGATGTCTAGAAAATGTAGAAGACAAAGGTAAAAAGCACACACTCAATGCAATCTAAGATCTAATGTAATCTATGCTAAGCAACAAAGAACAAAGGAAAGCCAAAACGTAAATAAACTGAACAATCTCACCCAATATGTACGTATTTCCATGTATCATCTCAATTTCCCTTCTCCATTTTGCCGTTGTAGTATAATTGCCCATAGATTTTCAAAGTTTGTGCAAGTATAGCCTATGATAGTGATTTAGCAAAACATCAAAGATTCAAGATAGTTGCTCCAAAAATTCATAATATTTTGAGAGATATTGGAATGATAAGAATAGATCAATTTATAGAAAATTGATCATTCGAACGATAGGTCAGGGTTGAAAGATTAATGGATGGTTCAGATCGATAGATTAGACATGCATTTTGATAACTATCAATAGTGACATGAGTGATACCAATTAGAAATAGAAATAAAGATTAAATAAATGATTTAATCTTCAAGTTTGGTATTCAAAAATAGAAGAATAGTCTTTGCATGACAAAGATAAAGATGGATTAACACAACTCTCAGTTTGAATGCACGCACAAGAATTAAATAATTAAATAGGAATATTTAATTAATTTGCATGTACACACAATTGAGTTAGAACTAGATTATTGAATAATTTGATGAAGAGATAACTTGAGAAAGCCACTTAGACATTAAATCAAGAGTTAACCAGGTGATTCAAATAGATCTTTGAGTCGAGTAAGAGTGAATACTTAAATAATTTGCACAATTATCTAAATATAGAGTAATGCATTAAAATAGAATTTATGAATTAAATAATTCATTTAATTCAATATTTGATATTGGAAGAATAATTAAATAAATAAGATTTATTTAATTAAGTGACGAAGGGATTTAAATGAATAATTAAATAAATTAAGGATTTATTTAATTATAGTTGAAGTATAATAAAGAGTAAATTAAATAAGAATTTATTTAATCGAAAAAGAAGGATAAGGTTAATTAGTAACATAATTAAATAAAAAGCATTTATTTAATTAATCAAATGTAATAAAGAAAAGTATGAATTAATTAAATAATTAAGATTATTTAATTAATAGAAGAAATGAAGACTTTAGTGAATAATTAAATAATTGACATTATTTAATCATGACCATGGAAGAAATACGAATTATTAAGAATATTGAAGTCGTAGGCTTAAACCAAAATTTGGTGTCTACATTTGCCCCTCTTTGATACAATGTCATTTCGGCGTTGTGTCAAAGAAAATCGATAAAAAAATGCCCCAGTCATGCTCTGGTGTAAACAGGTGAAGGTATGCCCCTCGAGAAAATTGAAAAAATTGTGAAAATTTTTAGAAAAATTTGGAAATGGTCCCGATTAGTCCATTGGATAGCTAGGATAGTAGTGGAGTTGACAGAATTGAAGTTGGAAGTGGTAAGGACGGGTATGAGTCAATTGAAGTTTGAAGTTGGAAGTTGATGCGGCCAGTAGAAAAGAAGGCCACCAAAACCCTAGGTATAAATAGATATTGGGGTAAAAACCAATTCATTTTTACCCACCTATCCTTGAGATTTGAAATTTTCTTTGCACTCACAGCAAAGATGTGTTCTATTCCGAACACCCACCATCGAGCATACAAGATGCGGACTTTCAAACGGCCAACCGATGTGGACCCCCCAGTACGTACCTTAATCTTGACTTTTGAATTTTCAATTTTTGTGAGTTCTTATGTGTTTATATGCTATTTCTGTTATGCATCATTTTATTGAAAACTCGCATGTGAGTGCGCAATCGACGCATTTGTAAAATTACGTAGATGGTTAGTGTAGGGTTTTTGTGGTTCAATACAACTGTATTTTAGTTCAATGCATTTGATAAATAACAACACATTTGCATTTAAATTAGCTGCATGTGTTTATTTTTCAATGCATTTGTATTTATTTCAACGCAGTTGTTATTTGGTTTACACAGACACATTTGTTATTTTTGCACACATTTTTATTTAATTTAGACGCATGTGAGAAAGAATGACACATGTGTGATATTGAATTATGCATTTGCAAAATAATGATGCATTTGAAAAAGAATGACATATTTACAAAAGAATAACGCATTTGCCAAATAATGACACATTTGAATAGCATTTGATTTAGTCATTTTGAACTAGGATAGATGTTTGATACTGACATGAGGTATGTATAATGCCATTGCAGGTTGTTTTAGACACTATATATATGTGAGAGTCAAGACCTATGACTTTTCGCTTCTAAGATAGCTTGTGGAGTGCAAAGAGATGATTCATATGGTACCTAGGTCTTCTACATGTGACAGACATGCCCTAGATTTGGGCGAACCAGGGTTTATTGACAACATTGTGTGAGCAATGGCACTCGGAGACTTCATCCTTTCACCTACCTACTAGAGAGGCGACAATGACCTTAGAGGACATCTACAGGGTCTTGAGACTTCCCATTAGAGGCACGAGGGTGAGGTGTGATACCCAGAGGGGTGTTGCTAAGATGTGCAGATACTACCCTCACGCTGATGTCAAATAGTTAGGGATTGATCATTAAGAGATTAGATGGTGTGTATTAGCACAAAGGTATAGGCAGTTGGACTGTCTAGTGTGTACATTGATAGGTGGTATAGTGCTTCCTAACCATCGAGGTCATGGTTTTCTTGTGGGTTGGGGGGAGATGCTAGTAGGTATGTTAGAGCGATGGGAGGTATATGCTTGGGGTCCCTATCTCCTTGGCATGTTATATTTTCACCTGCATGATATAGCCTATCCAGAGGCTCATTCCATGAGTTATGGTACCATGCTCTTGATGGTATGGGTGTGGGAACACATTACCATTTTTTGGCCACCAGTTACAGTCAATGTACAACACAGAGCCCCTTATGCCTTTCATTATGCAGGGGCTAACACTCAGCAACACATGGGAGATATTAAGTATTTTAGACATGTCATTGGCACTATGGTACAATTTACATGCAGACCATAGCTAGGATGCATAGAGTGGTCAGATAAGGATGAGCACTTTCCTTTTTTCTGCCAAACATAATACTTGATTGGGTGAACTATTTCACATGTCCACATTATAGAGCAACATTTTCCAGATCATGTATTGTGGCAATTCAAAGAGGTATAGGATGTGCCAAGAGGACAGTCCAAGTTCGCGAGGTCCTCATGAGAGATTCCTCTGTGGGGTCTAGAGATTCTAGTGGCTATGGCTGAGGCAGATATTGATGCATTGCAAGCAATTTCGTGGGGATGGAGAGATGGTCCAACTAACCTAGGTACCACAAAGGCTTATGATTAGTGGTGGGTCATGCATAGGTTGATACCCCTTATAGATCTAGATCATCCTATGTCAATAGAGCAGTGAGGGATAGGACCACGTGGTAGGTGTGCCAGAGGTAGAGGTCGGAGAGGTAGAGGAGGTCATGGTGATGATGGAGATGGTGGTAGAGGTGGTCGATGAGGTGTGAGGGGATGAGGGCCACCATTATCACCCATCCATGAGGAGGGACGGGTTGAGGAGGATGTTCACATACCAGATATTGGAAGAGGTGGGGAGGAGGAGTATCCTAGAGAGGAGGCCATTCCAGATATTCCTGCAAAGGAGGAGGCAGACAGAGAGGAGGTGGAGATTGATGCCCTTGGATTACTTGGTGCCTATTAGGATGATGATGAGGAGGATGATGATCATGAGCGGGAGATATGAGATAGAATTTGTTATTCTTTGCATAACCACCCCATTCCATTCTAGAACAAAATGGGTCCCCCTTCTCTTTTGGTTTCGTTGCCTCTATAATTTTCTTTCACCTTTGGGATTCTTTTATGTTATTCCTAACTTGTCTTTTGTTCTCTCTAATTTAATTTTTGTTCTGTCTCAGCTTGAGCTAGTTTTCTTCTTGCTAAAATAATCATAAGAAATCTTGTATTTCATTATAAGATATTTTATTTGACTCTGAGGACTAATTGAGACCATATTTCACAGCATTGGATCGTGCACATCATGATATTTCTCAAAGAGCTCCGTTGGAAAGCATCTCCAAGTCTAGTCTAGCATAGAATCCCTCTAAGGAGAAAATTTGGCAAGACCCTGTAAGTGTCTTACCAACTGGCAGCCTGTTCTATTCAAAACAAACTCATTGGTCACCCAAACATCCCTATCGCTGTGAATCTTTGTGTGTCTCACCAATCAGAGGAGCCCTCTCCAAAAGATTCTAATATTGACATAGGGTCCCACCGAATAGGGAAGGTCTCACTGAAAGTCTTGAACCTCGCCAAAAGGAGGTTTGCATCACTAAGAGGTATTCCTGACAAGTGAGGTCTCAATGATAGCGAGGTGGTGTCGGCAGGAAGTCTCAGCAATCAAACAAGCTCTCCCCAAACTCAAATGAACTCTCGACAAAGTGGGGATACTTCGGTATAGGGTCTCAACAAAGGAGTAAGGTCTCGGTGACATGAGATACTATTGGCATAAGCTCTTGCCGATCCGTCGGAGTCTCACTGAAGTGCTTCCAGCTTGCCCAAGGGTCTTGCCCTCTATGTGAAGTCTAGCCAAGGAAGCAAGGTCTTAGCAACAACAAGGTAGATTCAGCAAAATGTCTCACCAACCAGTGGGACTCTCCCCGACATAAAATGAAGGTTTGGGCAGGAGGGATTTGCATCGGGGTAAGGTCACAATGAAGGGAGCTTGTCTCCCCAAAATGAAACAGGATTGGAAAAAGATAATCTCGCTTGCCATGATCTCTTGCTGACTTGTGAAGGTCTCCCCAAAGTGCTCTTGGTTCAGAGAAAGGAAGCTTCAGTCAGTGTGAAGTCTCATCAACTGAAGGGAGTCTCAGTGACATGAGGTGATATTAGCATAATCTCTTGCCGATCCAATGGAGTCTGGCTAAAATGGAATGTCATCAGGGGAGGTGATCTACTCTCGGCCTGAGGTCCTGGCGAATATGAGAGCTCTCACCGAACAAGGATAGTGCCTTCTATAGGAGGTTCTACCTTCGGGGAGAGGTTTTCCTAACTCCAGGGGAGTCTTGTCGACATGTGAAGTTTTGGCATATGGTCTTCCCAACTTGCCAGTGCCACACCAAAAGAATAGAATGAACTCGAGAACAAATGAGCTTGTTGTAAGGTCACGCCGACTGATGGAGGTCTCCCCGATGTAACAAATGAGCTCGCCAAGGGATTCTGAGGCTCACCATGACATACCACTGACAGAGGTCTCTCTGAAAAGAAAGAGGGCTCGACCTTGGGGAGACTCCGAGTGAATGGAACACGTTCGGTGAAATTTCCTACCAACCCGATGATGTCTTAGCGATAGGAGGATGCTATTAGGGGATCTCGCCAGGAAGGATTTACTCTTGGCAATAAGTCTCATCAAAAATAGGTGGTCTTGCCGATGGTGGATCTCAAGCTTATTGATATCACCGAAACTTCTCACCGAAGGTCCATGGCTCACTACAATTTCTTACCGACATGGGGGAGTCTCGGTGACATGGAAGTGATCTGGCCATAATGTCTCCCCGACCATGAAGTGTCCTACTAACAGAAGGGGGTCCCACCAAAAGAAATTGAGCTCGGTAAATGATTTTGCGTTCGCCATGAGGTCTGGGCGACTATGGAAATTTTCACCTAAATAGGATGAGCCCAGGGAAAGTTTGCACTCGGCGTGACGCCTCAACAACCAAGTGATATCTCCTCAAGTTGGGTGTGCTCACTGATAGAAAAAGTGGCTTGACATAAGGTCTTGGTGACCATCTTATCTCCTACCGACTGCAATAGATTCATTGATAGAAAGGGATATCGATATGACAAAGGGGAACTCACCATGACTTCTTGCCGATGAACGAATGTCTTGTTGATGGGTTTTGTGGTATCGATATGACTTCTGCAGCTCACTGGAGGGTCTCGCCGATGGTCACCTGTCACACCAATAGCTGCTAGGAGAGACATAATCGCATTAGGGAGACACAATTAGTGTCTCACCAACATGCGATTGCAATCAGATGACCTTTGAATACCTAAGGATCTTGTGTGGCATATGCATAACCAATCAGAATAAGCTATAGGAGTGGCCCATTGATCATTGGATTGATTGACTACTCCTATGAAGGAAATCTACAAAATGCGAATGACATGAACTCATTCTGAGATCAAAAGCTAATGAACCAACTCGGGAATGATGGTGTTTAGATCCAAAGGGAAGTTCGATGCTCTACTTCTAGAGGTGGTCAACGTGCAGAGAGATCTAGAGCAGAAAGAAGGCTGAGAGAAAGAAAGAACCATGATTCTTAGGGACATCTGTGTGGTCTACTAGTGAGAAGGCAGATTGGTATTAATGGTGGTATTTTTGAGCATTCAAGGTGGCCCCGATGGAGTTCAAAGGTGGAAATGTAGGTATGGAGTAAATGCTGCAACTACAAAAAGATCTAAAGACTTCTCCTAAAGACAATCTTTCATCGATGTGGACACAGAGGATGCAATTTAATGCAGCATTAACTCTCTTCAGAAAGATCTAAAAAGCTGACCCTCCTAAAAGCAGATCTTTTGTAAACCCTAAGGTAGGATACACTGCATTCCTTTTTGGTGTGCTCTGTATATATGGCATTCTAGCCTCTTTGTAAAGGGTTAGAAGAAAAATCAGAAGTTAAGAGGTTAGAAGTTAGAAGAAATAGAGACAGTTCTACATAGATTTTCAAGAGTAGGAATTTTTTGAAGGTTGCAGGGGATAAAGCTACATCATGATTGTTTGTGATGGGAGTTTCTTTTGTCTTCTTGGTTAGGAGTTAGATTCAGCATAGACTGTAATATATTTCTTAAGTTCTCTTAGTATAGATGGAAACAGTCTGAAGACATGGATTTTCTGTACACTGGTTATTGTGCCAGATTTGTAAATGTTGCTTATCTGTTTCACTAACAATAGAAGCAACCAGATTAAAATCTACTTCATGTTGTGTTCCAAAATGATGTTTATCTTGACTTAATCATTTGATTTGAGAAGTTTTCAAGGAATGAGATCTTATTTTGTGTTTTTGTTTAAATAGTAACTTACAATCTGATATTTAAATCAGCACTGCTAATGAATGAAACTATGTGTCAATCACAAGTAATTTTGTTCTACAGTTTTAGTTAAAAAATTCCTTGAAAGATGACAAGTTTGGTTAAGTTAGATAAATTTTCATTCTTTTCGATTCCAATCTTTGATCCATCTTTTGTTGTTTCTTTTAAAACCCTGTTTAAACTAGGTTTTAAATTTATGCTTGATCTTAGAACATCCAGAAGCTCAACACCAACAGGCCCCTTGAACATTATAGTTCACATCAATCACTGAGTGAAATTAGGACAATTGAGAACCAACTACAAGGACCTTGGGAGCTAAGATATCCATGTGATCATATTTCTCTTTTAGGAGAAACAAAATAGCAATATTTTGTTTAACTATTGTTGTTCCACTTGGACCATCAACAAAAGCTGGATAAATTTGGGTCAGCCTCCTCAAAAAGGCCCCATAGAGTTCTTCGATCAACCGAAAACCCACCACCCTTGATAGAACTCAAGACCCCAATAAGGCACAAGAGTCACAAGACTAGGGCAACCATCATACCACCCTTGTCAGTCCCACTCACTCCACCAGGCTTCTCACCAATACCCCAGTGGATTCCTATTAGGCCACTATCAATTTCATCTCAATTATCATTACAGCTGGTTCAACCCATCCAACAGTTGGCTCAACCACCACCACCACCACCAATGGCATTCTTTCAGAATAATCCCTCTCCACTCAGGACTATTCCTAGAGGTTTTCATGATATGCCTAAGAATCCTGAGAAAATTTTCCCCAAATACATTCATGGTGAATCAAGGAGTGCTGAAGAGCACATACAAGCTTTTAAGGATGCTTGTACCAAAGCTCAAATAGCTCACCATGATGTAGTTTGTAGGTTGTTTCCTTATTCTTTAGGGGATATGGTGTACAACTAGTACCTAAATCTTCCTCAACATTCTATTCTGAGCTGGACATACTTGGAGAATGCTTTCTTCAATCAGTTCAGAATCTACGTGGACCTCACCATTTTGTTCCACTAGTTTGCTACTATTAGGAAGGAGCCAGGTGAATCTTTTCCTTTGTTTAATACCAGGTTCCAACGAATGTATAGGAGATTGCAAGACCCTATCTAGTCACTAAGAATAGTGCCATTCAAGCTTACTTTAGAGTTATAGACCCTTTGCTAGGTTTGTTCCTACAAAGAACTTATCAACCAACGGATATTGATTCTTTATCTAAATTTTATCATTTGGCTATCAAGATGTAACAACAAATTAGTTCTCAACAAGGAAGTTTTGGAGGAGGTTTTCCTTTAATGGGGTACCAAATTCCTAGCCCAACTCCAATGTTCAATATTGTCCCAGGAATGTCTCCTTCCCATTATGGACCTATGTCTAAGTTGTAAACCCAGCCTCTTGTTCCATTCTTTGTTAATAGGACTCCTAACCTTTTTCAACAACCATAGATCCCTCAAGGTCCCCATGGTCATCATAACCAAATTGGAACCCCAAGTAATGTTGATCAACCACTTGTTGCTAAGGTTGTTGAAAGTGAAAGGACAGTTCAACTCACAAATGAGGTAGAGACCTTGAAGAATACATTGTCTCAAGTTACAAATGACATGGCTCAACTTAGGTTGAACCCCTCCCAAAACCAAGGTAATTATCCTAATCAAGGCAATAACAACCAGGGTAATTATCATAATCATAACAATTACAATCCAAGGGGTTTCCAAGGCCAAAATTCCCCCAACCAAGGCTATCAAAATCAAAATAGAGGATACAAACAGAGGCCAAATAACAACCAACAATGGAATACAGGACTAAATAATGGTGGAGTTTCCCATGATTATCAAGCTAATGAAGACAGGTCACATATTGCAAATGTGGCTGACCTTAATTTTATGACTAACTAGTGTAGGTTGCATGATACTACAACTCATTCTAAGGTAAACTACCCTGAAATGGAGAAAGTTGTCAAGATGGCATAGGAAGATGCCCACACATTTCAACGGAATTCAAACAGAGGAGGTGACTTAGTGGATACAGCCATGACTTATGACCTCTTTGAAGAAGAACCTTCATTCCCAAGGTAGAGTGAGAATGAACCAAAGGAAGATATGTATGATGCCCAAGCTTTTCAGACAAAGGGAAGACACTTCCTAAGAAATCAGAGCAAGGGTCCATTCACTACATCAGCACCACCTAATCACATGGTACCTCTGAATCAGAGTGTTGACAATAACCCTCCTCCACCAAAGGGTCCGCTTGACTCCCATAACAAAGGTAATCCATCTGGTGTTTTCAAAAGCAATACAAGTTATAACATAGAATTTGATATGGTTTCTAAGATGCAGAAATAGAAAACCTCTTTGTCATACTTTGACATCCTAAAGTGGTGCCCTGCCCAACAAGAGATAGTGCTCAAAGCTTTAGAACAAGTTGATAAATCAAAAGGGAAAAACAAGGTGACACCTACTGCAGACATGAATGCAGCCTTGTATAGGAGCAAGGTAGGTACCCAACCATTTCTTTTAAGTTTGAAAATCTGTGGGAAGAATCTACATAATTATTTGTTGGATTCAGGGGCTTCAAGCAATGTGATGCCATTTTCTATATGCAATAAATTAGGATTGAACCCTATCCAAACAAACAAGAAGGTCATCCAACTTGACAAAATAGAGGTTAATGTAGTGGGAGAATTGAGAAAAATACATGTGCAAGTAGGATCTGACCCTAGGATCCTATCCAACATAGATATTCAAGTAGCAGACATTCCCGAGACCTATGGTATGTTGCTGAGTAGGGATGTGATGAAAAGTATAGGGGGATATCTATCCCTTGACTTTTCACATATGTGGCTACCATGGAAGGGAGTACCTATGTAAATTAGGATTGAAAGTGAGCCTTGCCTCAAGCATGTCATCACTGAATATGATTGTCCCAATGAGGTAGCTTACTTTGAAACTGAGATAGGGGTTTATAAAAGAGGAAATTTTAACTTTCTCAGTTCTCAAATTTAAAGACATGTTAATACAAAAACTACCTGACCCTATGATTAATGAAAATCAACAAGCCTTGATTAGGAAGCTGAAACAAGATCAACTGGTCTTAGGGGAAGATATCGATCTGTAAAGTCTTCTACTCCCTAATTGGTCCAGGGTACATTACCAAAATCATTCTGAATTGTCTTGTCAACCCTAAAATGACATATTAAATTGTGTTTCCCAAGTTGGGGAAGCTAGCTTAAGTCACCCCGAGGCCGTTGCAAATCACTTCTCATTTGAAGCCAAGGAAGCAATAATGTTAACCAGGGCTAGGATACCTTCAAATTAAGTTCTTTCTCAAATTGAGCCTGCCCCAGACACATTTCCAAATCAACATATCAATGAGGAGCAACCCCAAGGTTTGTTTGACACCCCTACACTCACCAATATACCAAAGCCCAAGGGGTTAACCAAAGGCACAAGTGACTATCAGAAGGATAGCCATTATTTATATGATATAACTAAGCAAGAATTGGAAAGTGTACCTAAAGAACCTATAGAGCATCCTTTCCCAATATCTGATACAAAAGGTCAAGGATCCCCACCTATGGGTCACCTAATCCAAGCGCCCACAACAACTTCAAAAGGATCAACCCGAACTCATGAACAACTTTAGATCCTCACATTTGATGGATCCAAGTCCAAAATAGGTTGTGGTGTTGGGATTGAATTAACCAAGCTGAAAGGGAAGACTTTCTTTGCTTGTTATAGGTTGCAGTTTGGGTGCACTAACAACATAGCAGAATATGAGGCATTAGATCAAGGGCTAATGTTCGCACATAAGAAGAAGGTCACTGCCTTGGTGGTCAAAGGAGATTTAGAAATTGTTATCAAGAAAGTGTGCAGCCAATACACATGCCACAATAAAAGGTGACAGCCTATCGAAATCGGGTGTGGAATTTGATTGAATATTTTGATGCTTTTGGGATTAGTTTGATCCCTAGAGAAGAAAATCAAATGGCTAATTCATTAGCTATTGCTGCAAGTAGCCTAGAACCCATGCAAGATTCTAAGCTTAGAAGATTCTCAATAGAATTGATTTCTACCCTAGCTATTCTTGACAATGTCAGAAACTTTCAAGTCTTTGACAATGATCGACATATTCTTTCTTTCCTAGCAAGCTCAGATGTTTTCAAAAGACAGATCATTGATAAGTCCAATAGGGACCAAGGAGATTGGAGCCCAGAAGATTCTGATATAGAAGGGGTCCTCAATTTAAAAGGAAATAGCATTCCCAAGGGAATGGTGGCCTTGGAAAGAATTTTTGATTCAAACCCCAGGGCTCGAGAAAAGATATCAGCTTAATATGAAGGGGGTGAATATGAAATTGTTAACCTAGCTGATTTTGGCCCCGAAAGAAATGTCTACTTAGGAAAAGTGTACCCTAAAGTAATCAGAAAAGAAATATTATGGGAATTGAAGGAAGATGTTGTTGCAATAGCCTGGGGATATGAAGACCTAAATACATTTGATGCTTCTGTAATGACTTGTACTATTCTATTGAAGCTTGAAGTTAAACCATTTTGACAAAAGCAGCACCTTGTCAACACCTTGATTGAACCATTAATCTTTAAATAAGTCCAAAAATTCCTTTATGCAAGGATAATCTTCCCTATACGCCATTCAACATGGGTGGCTAACCTAGTTCCAGTCCGAAAGAAAAACGGGGAGATCACGCTATATGTCGACTTCAAAAATCTGAATAGAGCTTCAGAAAAGGATAACTACCAACTTCCTTCTCTAGACGAAGTATTGCAGGCTATCAATGGATCTCAGATGATATCATTCTTGGATGGTTATTTTGGATACAATCAGGCAATGGTTAACTATGAAGACATAATGAAGACAACCTTCACTACAAAGTGGGGAACATTTGCATACAAAAGGATGCCATTCGGTTTGATAAATGCTAGAGCAACTTTTTTGCATGCATGGACATAGCATTCAAGGATCTAATTGGTAAATTCATTATTGTTTACATGTATGACCTGATAGTGTTCTCCAGGGATAAACTAAACCATGTTGCAGACTTAACCAAAGTTCTTCAAAGATGTATCCAGTATGGAGTCTCCTTGAATCCTAAAAAGTGTGTGTTTAGGGTTTCTAGAGGGAAGCTTTTGGGACATGTAATCTCTAAAAGAGGAATATTGATCAACCTAGATCAAGTTGAGTCCATTATGAAGATCACCAGGCTAGGAAGCAAGAAAGAGTTGAGGTCTTTCTTTGGGAAGATCAACTTCGTGATAAAATTTATCACAGGCTTTGCAGAAATCGTAAAACCTCTTAATGAAATGATGAAGAAAGATGCCAAGATAGAATGGAGTGATGAGGCAAAGGTTGTGTTTACACAGGTCAAGTGATCCATTTTAGAAGCTCTAGTCCTCACCAGCCCTGACTACTTGAGGCCATTCTATATCTACTCTTTTTCCTCTAATCATTCCTGTGCAGTTGTACTAACTCAACAAAGAGAAGAGGCAGAGGAGAGACCGATTGCTTTCATGATCTCTCCATTTAAGAATTCTAAGATCAAATAACTGCCTCTCGAGAAGCAAGATTTTACGCTTGTTAGAGCTGTCAAGAAGTTTAGACACTACATTCTTTGAAGTCAAATTATTGCTGGAGTCCCTGATGCAGCTGTGAAGTCCCTACTCATGCAGAGTGAGTTGGGAGAAAGAAGAGGGAAATGGATGGACATCTTGCAAGAGTTCGATCTCGAGATTCGCCCTATGAAACTTGTCAAAGGTATAGGCTTGTCTAAGCCCATGGTGAGTGCTGATGACATCATTTATCAGCAATACACAACTTAGTCCTTTTCCAACGACCCTTGGTATGCCCATATCATCAGTTTCATTCTCAGCAATCGATGTCCAAAGGGAATGAATGCAACTCAAAGGAGAGCACTAAGAATGAATAGTTCACATTATATGCTCAAAGTGGGATTGCTATACAGGAAGAATTTCGAGGGAGTGTACCTACGATGCCTTGATCAGCAAGAGGCTAAGTGTGTAATCATTGAATTTCATGGAAAACATGGCATGGGTCATAGGTCTGCAGATTCTTTGGCACACCAGATCCTCAAATCTAGTTATTACTAGCCTTATGTGTTCAAAGATGCCCATCAACATGTGAGAACATGTCACATATGTCAAATTTTTGCATCAAAATAATGCCATTTGGCCATGCCATTGCAACCTCTCTATTAGGTAAGGCCATTTTCCCAATGGGCACTAGACTTTATTGGGTTAATTAACCCAAACTCTTCTACAGGACACAAGTTTATTTTGACTGCTATTGATTACTACACAAGGTGGACAAAGGCTATACCCTGCAAGAACAACACAACAAAGGTAGTCATCAAGTTCCTCACCGAATGCATCACAACTAGGTTTGGAGTACCCTTTGCATTGGTATGTGACAATGGCTCCTCCTTTTCTTCTGCTGAATTCATTTCATGGGCATATGATCACAAAATTGTTTTAAATTATTCTTCAAATTATTACCCACAAGGCAATGGAGTTGCAGAATCAACCAATAAGAATATTTTAGGGGCAATTAAGAAGCTTCTAGAGAACAACCCTAGATATTGGCACACTCAGCTAAGGTTTGCATTATGGGAAAATAGGACTAGGATCAAGACTGCTTTAAAAACTTCACCATTCAAGATGGTATATGGCCAAGAGCCTATGTTCCCTATCCATCTGCAAATACCTATTCTTGAGTTCATGCAAAATTTCTCTAGTGACAATAGGATAGAAGTAAGATTAGTTGCCTTATTGAAATTAGAAGAGCAGAGAGACGTCGCCTTGCAACAATTCTTTAGACTCCAGGCTATTGTCAAATGATAGTTTGACAAAAGAGCCAAAATCAAGGCTTTTAGGATATCATACCTAGTGTTGTTATGGGATAAAGCTAGCAAAAAGAAGGGCGGTCACCAGAAGTTTGACAAGCTTTGGCTAGGTCCTTATCAAGTTGAAGAGATCCTAGAGAATGTTTTTTGATTGAGTAGTTTAACTGGAGAACCTATTCCATTTCCCATCAATGGACAGTTTCTTAAACACTATTTTGAGTCATGAGGTTGGTATTTCTAGTGAACTATGCATCTGTATAAATAAATTATGTGTTTCTACTTGTAAATAATCTATGTGCGTAAATAATTTTTGTTCTTTATGTAAATAATCTGTTTTCTATTTGTAAATAGTTTATTTTCCTATGTGTAAATAGTTTTGTTTGATTTTTTGTCATTCCTTCTATCCTTTTATTTCCTTTGTTGTTTGGTTTCTCTCTTTTTTTTTTCTTTGGGGTTTATCCATTCCTTCCACCCTCGAATAGTGGGTTGTTATTCAAGGCATACTTTGGTCATTAGGAGAGAAGTGGTTTAGGTTTTTTCAAGCTTTTTGATTGGGTGATTGTGTCCTAAACTCTTTGTTTCATGCCCATTGTCAATAAAGGTTATGGAAAGTCTTGAAAGCAAGGTGCAAAGTAAACAACCTTCATTAGCTCCCTCTGAATCTTTCACAAATCATTAAGATCATCTCCTTTGTACCGGTACATTTCTCCTAGAGTGATAGTGTTGTAAGATTTCAGTGCAAAATTTGATCTCCCAGGTGTTGTTATGAGGTCCATGTTAGTTTTCAACCTAGAACAAATTTTAACCATCTGAAATATTGGAAAAAAAAAGAGTCTCTAGAATATCTGAAACTTCTGCAAAAAAAGAAGAGAGAATAAAGAAAAGAGACAATTGTCTTAGAGAAGAGGAATCAATATGAATGGGTGATTCCAATATCTCTACCGGGGCTATGGACACCTAGCTAGTAGTAGAGCAATGCTATGAGAAAACTAGAGGTATCTCTATTAGGGCTATGGACACCTGACTAGCACCGAAGCAATGCCCAGGATGTCATTGCACGATAGCTAAAAGGAATCAACTCATGTTCAAATCTTGCACATTGTTGTTCAAAAGATGAGGAAAACCTTATGAAAGGATGATGCACCATCAAGCACACACATAGATTTAGGGCTAGCCATTTATTGATTTACATTTGAGATTCTAGCTCAGCCTTGGTTACTAAAACTGATCCAACTGGAGCTGTGATGTTCATGAACCAGGAGTTCTGGGTGGCTGAATCCTTCAGCTTCTTGAAAATGGTTAAATCATTTTCCCAGCTGAGTCACTATTTGTTATGCCTTACATAACCACCCCATTTCATTCTGGAACAAAATGGATCCCCCTTCTCTTTTGGTTTCGTTGCCTCTGTAATTTTCTTTCACCTTTGGGATTCTTTTGCATTCTTCCTAACTTGTCTTTTGTTCTCTCTAATTTAATTTTTGTTCTGTCTCAACTCGAGTTGGTTTTCTTCTTGCTAAAATAATCACAAGCAATATTGTATTTTATTATAAGATATTTTATTTTCTTCTAAGGACTAATGGAGACCTTATTTCATAGGATTGGATCATGCACATCATGATATTTCTTAGAGAGCTCAGTTGGAAAGCATCTCCCAGTCCAGTTTGGCATAGAATCCCTCTAAGGAGAAAATCAGCAAGACCCTATAAGTGTCTTGCCAACTAGCAGCATGTTCTATTCAAAAGAGACTCATTGGTCACCCAAATATCCCTTTCACTATGAATTTTTGTGTGTCTCACCGACCGGAGGGGGCCTCACCAAAAGATTCTAATATCGGCATATGGTCCCACTGAACAGGGAAGGTCTCGCTGAAAGTCTTCAAGCTTTCCAAAAGGAGGTTTGCATCACTAAGAGGTCTTCCTGACAAGTGAGGTCTCAGCGATAGCAAGGTGGTGTTGGCAGGAAGTCTCACCAATCAAAAAAGCTCTCCCTGAACATAAATGAACTCTCAGAAAAGTGGGGAGACCTTGGTATAGGGTCTCAGTGAAGGAGTAAGCTCTTGGTAACATGAGATACTATCGACATAAGCTCTTGAAAATCCATCGGAGTCTCACCGAAGTGCTTCCAGCTCACCCAAGGGTCTTGCCCTCAGTGTGAAGTCTGGTCGAGGAGGTGAGGTCTCGGCAACAATGAAGTCGATTCAGAAAAATGTCTCACCGACCAGTGGGACTATCCCCAACATAGAATGAAGGTTTGGGCAGGAGAGATTTTCATTAGGGTAAGGTCACAATGAAGGGAGCTTGTCTCCCCAAAATGAAATAGGCTCACCAAAAGATAATCCTGCTCACCATGATCTATTGTCGACTTGTGAAGATCTCCCCGAAGTGCTCTCTATTCGACGAAAGGAAGCTTCGGTCAGTGTGAAGTCTCACCAACTAAAGGGATTCTCAGTGACATGAGGTGATATCAGCATAATCTCTTGCCGATCCAATGGAGTCTGGCTGAAATGGAATGTCATCGGGGGAGGTGATCTACTCTCAGTGTGAGGTCCCGGTGAATATAAGAGCTCTCACCAAATGGGGATAGTGCCTTTGGTAGGAGGTTATACCTTCAGAGAGGTCTTCCCGACTCTGAGGGAGTCTCGTCGACATGTGAAGTTTTAGAATAGGGTCTTCCCGACTTGCCAGTGCCACATTGAAACAATAGAATGAACTTAGGGAGAAAAAATGAGCTCATTTTTAGGTCACACTGACTAATGGAGGTCTCCCTGATGTAACAAATGAGCTCACCAAGGGATTTTGAGGCTCACCATGATATCCCACCGATAGAGAAGGTCTCTCTGAAAAGAAAGAGGGCTTGAGCTTAGGGAGACTTCGAGTGAATGGAATGGGTTCGGTGAAATGTCCTACCGACCCAACAATTTCTTAGCGATAGGAGGATGCTATTAGGAGATCTCACCGGGAAGGATTTACTCTCAGTAAGAAGTCTCACCGACAGATGGTGGTCTCGCTGATGGTGGCTCTCAAGCTTATTGATATCATCAAGACTTCTTGCCGAAGGTCCATGGCTCGCCACAATGTCTTACTAACATGGGGGAGTCTTAGTGACATGGAAGTGATCTTGCCATAAGGTCTCCCCAACCATGAAGTGTCCTACTGATAGAAGGGGGTCCCACTGAAATAAATTGAGCTTGAAAAATTATTTTTCCTTCACCATGGGGTCTAGGCAACTATGGAAAGTTTCACCAAAACAAGATGAGCCTAGAGAAAGTTTGCACTCGGTGTGACATCTCAGTGACCGAGTGATATCTCCTCAACTTGGGTGTGCTCATCGAGAGAAAAAGCGGCTCAATATAAGGTCTTGGCGACCGTCTTATCTCCTGCTGATTGCGATAGATTCACTAATAGAAAGGGATATCGGTATGACAGAGGGGAACACACCATGACCTCTTTTTGATGAATGAATGACCTACTGATGGGTTTTATGGTATTGATATGACTTCTACAGCTCATTGGAGGGTCTCACCGATGGTCACCTATCATGCAGATAGCTACTAGGAGAGACATAATCGCATCGAGGAGACACGATTAGTGTCTTACTGACATGTGATTCCTCTCATATGACCTTTGACCGCCCGAGGATCTTGCGTGACATACACGTAACCAATCAAAATAAGCTATAGGAGTGGCCCATTGGTCATTTGACTGATTGACTACTCCTGTGAAGGAAATCTATAGAATGCGAATGACATGAACTCATTCTAAGATCATGAGCTGATGAACCAACTCGAGAATGATGGTGTTCAGATCCAAAGGGAATTCTGATGCTCTGCTTCTAGATGTGGTCAATGTGCAAAGAGATCTAGAGTAGAAAGAAGGCCGAGAGAAAGAAAGGACCACGAGTCTTAGGAACAACTGTGTGGTCTACTGGCGAGAAGGCGGATTGGTATTAATGGCAATCTTTTTGAGCATTCAAGGTGGCCCCGATGGAGTTCAAAGGTGGACATGTAGGCATGGAGTAAATTTTGTAACTAAAAAAAGATCTAAAGACTTCTCCTGAGGACAATCTTTCACTGGCGTGCACAGGGAGGATGCAATTTAATGCAGCATTGAATCTCTTTAGAAAGATCTAAAAAGCTAACCCTCCTAAAAGCAGATCTTTTGTAAACCCTAAGGTAGGGGATAGCACATTCCTTTTTGGTACACTCTGTATATATGGAATTCTGGCCTCTTTATAAAGGGTTAGAAGAAAAATCAGAAGTTAAGAGGTCAGAAGTTAGAAGAAATAGAGACTATTCTAGATAGATTTTCAAGAGTAGGAATTTTCTAAAGGTTGGAAGGGACATAGCTACATCCTAATTCTTTGTGATGGGAGTTTCTTTTGTCTTCTTGGTTAGGAGTTAGATTCAGCATAGACTGTAGTGTATTTATTAATTTCTCTTAGTATAGATGGAAATAGTTTGAAGACATGGATTTTCTATACACTGGTAATTGTGCCAGATTTGTCAATGTTGCTTATCTGTTTCACTAAGAGTAGAAGCAACCAAATTAAAATCTACTTCATGTTGTGTTCCAAAATGATGTTTATCTTGACTTAATCATTTTATTTGAGAAGTTTTCAAGGAATGAGATCTTATTTTGTGTATTTTTTTAAATAGTTACTTGCAATTTGATATTTGAATCAGCACTACTAATGAATGAAACTGTGTCAATCACAAGTAATTTTGTTCTGCAATTTTAGTTAACAAATTCCTTGAAAGATGACAAGTCTGGTGAAGTTAGATAAATTGTCATTCTTTTCGATTCCATGCTTTGATCCATCTTTTGTTGTTTATTTTGAAACCCTGGTTAAAGTAGGATTTAAATTTATGCTTGCTCTTAGAGCAATCCAAAAGCTCAACACCAGCAGGCCCCTTGAACATTATAGTTCACATCAATCACTGAGTGAAATCAGCACAGTTGAGAACCAACTACAAGGACCTTGGGAGCTAAGATATCCATGTGATCATCTTTCTCTTTTAGGAGAAACAGAATAGCAATATTTTGTTTAACTGTTTCTATGCCACTCAGACCATCAATAGGATTCTAGAGGAGTTGGAGGATAAGGAGGATGGTTTTCCGAGGGTTAGACTGGTTGACATAGGGACAGTTGATCCCAATACAACCACACTTCATACTCATATTGCATCCTTGGAGGAGTAGATGAGGGTCTTGATGCCCAAGAGAGATTTTTTATAGATGGAGAGGGATAGAACCATCATGGATAGAGATTAGGCCATAGTTCAGAGGTAGGAGACCCAACAGAGATTCACACAGATCATAGCTCTATGTACTAGGCCAGCAGCTGCATTTGCTAGAGTGTTAGTTAGAGCTGAGGAGAGGGAGGATTATTATCATGATTTATATGAGGTAGTGGTTCCTTCAGAGAGACGGGCCTTGAGCTATTCAGAGGCACGTAGTGGGAGGTCCCAGACGAGGACCCACTCCATGGCAGTTAGCACAGAGGGTGTTGAGCAGCCATGCAGAGTTGGTCCATATGACAAGCCCCACTCAGGTGACAAGTCATTGGGTTCCCGACATCAATCATCCGCACACTCTAGTCATGATACCAGTGGCAGTTCAGGATAGGGACATGTCTTGATATGTACTAAGACATTGAAGTATGATTATATAGCCTACAGGCTTCATATTTATGATACATTATGACATTATGATGTGACACTGTTGAACGATATATACATATGATTTTGGGGGAAATTCTCATGATATACAGTTCTATTTATTGATTATGCAGTCGTTTATGTATATATGTCATGTTTAAATGAGATTCCTATGTGATGGATGATCATATCTACTTTATGATGTGTTTATGTTTCGTATGATGTGATGTTGATTCTATATCGATTCTATATGATGTATGAATTTTATAATTATGAAATGCAATAAGATGTTATATGTACAATGTGTTCTACATGTGATGCTATACAAATGTAATGTGATGCATGTATTTAAAATTTGTTATGTACATGGAATGCTTATGATATGTATTGTAAGATGATGAATGTCTATTATGCCATGATATTGTAGATATGATAAATGCCTATATGTTTGTATTTTTCTAACACGTATGTGTATATGAAGGACGATTTATATTTTTGTGTGTCACAGGACTCTGTCATAATGCAAGAAGGAAGAACTATTAGTACAGAAAGAAAGATTGAGAAATAATAAAAGAAATGAGATGGATGTTAGTATCCGAAATCTTCAACATTTCATTGTATCATAAAAGGTGTTGCACTTTATCATCATTGGGAGGGACTAATACAAATGGATACAAACACCAGGATATGACATAGATCAAGGTGTGCAAGGTCATCCACTTGCTAACAACATACAGTCGTAGACAAGGATTTTCGTTAACTCATACTAAGGGCACAAGTTGCCCTAGTCTTTTTGTCAAGACAAACCATAGACAACAAACAAAATAAAAGACGGGTCATGAGATTTCATTGATCCTCTAAATCCTTCATGGGACATCCTTGAGGAAACTAGTAACATGACTCAAAATAAAATTTTAAAAGATAGTTGACAAATAGCAGTCAAAGAAAATAGAATTATGATACATCATTGCTTCTCTAAATCCTTCATGGTACATCCTTGAGAAATCTAGTAACATAATTCTCATCATAAAGTCAAGTGAAATGATAAGATAAATAAGACATAAAGTTAAAAAGCTAGTAAGATATTTTCCAAAACTTGATCTGTTTGTTTGATTGTTTTGATTGATAAAAGGATTGATTGATAAAACCTGATTTCAGGAGATACACATATCGAATAAGACTTTAAGTCTGGTTTCAATGTTATGACTATCTATATAAGGCATGACAAAGCCTAGTTTTAGAAAGACATGTATTGCATAAGACGTTGAGTCAGATGTCATTGATGTGATAACCTATGTAAGGATATGTTTGATTGTTTTGACAGTGTTGATATGTAGGAAGGACTCATCCTGTATAAGATAGATTTTTTTGTTGATATCAGTATTCAGGAAGGACTCATCCTGAATAAGACACAGGTTGATTATTTTGATGATGTCTATTTCTAGGAAGGACACATCCCGTAGTAGACATTAGTTGATCTTTTTTTATTATTTTGTTTGGCAAGTTGTTTGATTTTACTTAGAGACATTGCTAAATTGTTCACGAGATTGATACATGTCATGATACGATGTGTGGACAATTGATTGTGAGTGACGACAAACCCTAAAGGGCTAGCCTAGTGCAGCCTCAGGGGCTCATCGATTTATGGCCTTTCCTACGTTATACACACAAAGACCTCATAGTTCAACTTGACTTTGACTAACAAGACTGACTACAAATAAAAGATGTTTGTGATAGTGAATGTGACGAACCCTAATCGACTGACCTAGTGCAGCCTTGGGGGCTCATCGATTGATCACCTTGCCTATGTTATACACACAGAGACATTGTAGTTCAACATGACCAATGACCTTGTGATATAGACATATGGACCAAGTCATGAGTTTATATAGAAAAAACCTAAATAGACTGACTTAATGCCTTGGGGGCACATTGGCAGATGGCCTTGCCTATGTCCAGTCACAGAGGCAACGTAGTTCAACAAATGAAAAAGACTAACAAGTGCAACTAACTTTGACCCTGTTTTTGGATTTTCAACCCATTTTGATTGATTTTTTTCTTTTTGAAGTTTTCTGATGTTTTTGGATTTTCTTAGGACATTTTAAGATGTTTTTTTTTGGATTTTTCTATGGTTTTACATCTTCAACAAAGCCAATGTAAGAACTAGTATGACGCACAGCAAGTGTTTGCCCCTAGTTGAGTATAAGACCAATTTATTATGAATAGGGTAAAATGAGGGATATGAATGCACTCAATGTCAATCCTTCCAAGTTATGGGAAAGACTACCACTTATTACGAATGGTATGTACAAGTGATGGATAGGAAATATAAGTGATATTTATAGGGATAAAATGTATGTACACGGATAGGGTGTATGTATAGGGATGTGGACTATGTACATGGATTAGATTAGAATGATAGTAGACAAAGGAGTAGAATCAACAATGCATGGCGCTTGTTTGCCAGGTTTTCACCATGGTACTTATCCAAAGTGCCACCGAAGTGATTTTCACTGTTGGATGAATTATTTCTTTACTATTTTCTAGATTATCTAATTTTATTTTTTTGGTGTTACCAAGACACCTGTTTTCCAAGTTTTCACCTTGGTAACAATTTTTTTGTTGATTTTCTAATTTTTTTTTTTATTTTCGCTAATTAAGACAAGGCTCTTTGAAGCTATGCGTAGAAATTATTTAGATGAAGACTATTGATTGGAGAGGACAATGGTTCCCCTTCAGGAGTAGAGAGTTGGTACACTCCTGATCCAAAGGCTTTTGTAACAATATAAGGTCCTAACTAGTTTGGTTCAAACTTTCCCAGTTTTTCTCTTTCTGCTTGATTATTTGGGTTCTCCATCAAAACCAGGTCACCAATGCCAAAGTTTTTGTTCAAGATCTTCCTGTTATAGCTATGAAGAAGGCGATTATGATATTATTGGAGATGGTCTAGTGCCTTTTGTCTTCGCTCATCTAGGAATTCTAACTCATGGAGTCTCAATAATCAGTACTCTTCATCATCAATTTGGCCTTTCAAGGATACCCTTAGGGAAGGAATCTGAACCTCAATAGGAAGAATAGCCTCAAAACCAAATACTAGTGAATAGGGAGTGGCACCAGTGGGAGTATGGATACTTGTGTGATAAGCCCATAAGGTGGGATTAAGTTGTAAATGCCAATCACAGCTAACATCATTGATAATATTTTTGAGGATTCTAGTGATGGTTTTGTTAGATGCCTCTGCTTGGTCATTACCTTGTGGGTAGTAGGGAGTGGAAAATTGATGTTGAATATGAAATTCATCACAAAGATGGCGGACTTCTTGATTCTTAAATGGGTGGCCATTATCCATGATTATGGATTGAGGGACACCATACCAACAGATAATAGTTTAGGATAAACTTAGAAATCTATGTGTTGGTAATGTATGTCATAGTAATGGCTTCAATCCACTTCGCAAAGTACTCAGTGGCAGTGATGATGAATTTATGGCCATTAGATGATGTGGGGTGGATCTTACCTATGAGGTCGAGTCCCCATTGGGCAAAGGGCCATAGTGACGTTATAGGATGAAGCTCCTGTGCTGGTGCATGTATCAAGTCTCCATGAACTTGGCATTGACTACATTTCTTTACAAAGACATATGAGTCCTTTTGCATAGTAGGCCAATAATAACCTAGTCTCATAATCTTTTTAGCTAAGGTAGGATGACTAGAATGGTAACCACATATACCCTCATGCACCCCTCGCAAGCTTGCTTGTGCTTCATTAGAATCAAGACATCTCAATAGGGTATTATCTAAGGTATGTCTATATAGGGTGTCTCTAACGATGGTATATTCTGCTGACTTTCGAAGGAATGTCCTACGCTAGTTGTTTGATAGGCCAGTGGGTATGATTTCAACATGAAGATAGTCATATATTTCTTTGTACCATAGGGAATTAGGACCAATAATGTCACACACCATTTCAGAATTGGGGATGTCATAGGTTGGGACCCAAAGCTGTTCTACCAAGAACTCAAACTTAGGCACATTGTTAGGAATGTCTAGAAGTGATGCAATTGTAGCCATAGCATCTACTGCCCTATTTAAAACATGAGGTATCTGATGAAATTCAACCTTTTCAAAGTACTCTTGAAAGCTATCATCCATGCATTTGTATGGAGCAATCTTCTCATCCTTAGTCTCATAATCATTATTTACCTGTCTGATTACTAGTTGAAAATTGCCATATACCTGTAGGTTCTTAATTTTCCACTTGAATGCCATGCATAACCCTATCACTAGAGCCTCATACTCTGCTATGTTATTAGTACATGAGAATGAAATCATAAATGATTTATGGATGGAATCACCCTATGGTGTGATGAATAGTATACCACCCCTCGAGGCATGATTTGTATGTGAGCCATCAAAGTACATTTTCCATGTGTTTGTGTCAATTGTAAATATAAACTCATCAGGAAATTCTACAACTAATGGATGATTCGCTTGCATGGGTGTGTCAACTAACTGATCAGCAATGACATGTCCTTTAATAGCCTTACTTGATACATATTGGATATCATACTCACTAAGTATCATAACCCATTTGGCCAGTCGCCCTGTTAATGTCGCTTGCTGAGAAGATATTTTAGAGGATCTATTTTGGCAATCAACATTATTTGATGGTTTAGCATATAGTGTCTTAGTTTCTGGGTAGCAAATACTATTGCAAGAAAAGCACATTCAATGCTACTATAGTTAAGCTCATAACCTACCAAAGTCTGACTGATATAGTATACTGCCCATTCATGACCTTCATCATCATTCTATGCAAGCAATGCTCTGAGTGATGAATGGGTTGCTATAATATAAAGAATCAGTGGTCATCCTTCAATAGGTGGCATTAAGACTGGTGGTGTGAGAAGATATTCTTTAATTAGTTGAAAAGCCTCTTCACACCTAATTGTCCATGCAAAGCATATTGCTTTCTTAAGTAAATGTTGAAAAGGATGTGTCTTATCTGCTAACTACACTATAAATCTTCTAATGGATTATAGTCTTCCTTGTAATGTCCTTAGTTGACTAAGATTAGTTGGTGAGGGCATGTCCATAATTTATTTCACCTTGGCTATATCCACATCAATGCCTTGTCTAGAAATGATATAGCCTAAAAGCTTTCTTGACTTTACTCCAAACACACATTTCTTGGGATTTAGTCTCACTTTATATGTTCTAGCCTTTGAAATATCTTGTCTAAAACCTATAAATGTTCTTCCCTTATCTTTGATTTAACTATAAGGTCATCAACATAATCTTGCATAAGAGTGTGTACTAGATAATGAAAGATGGTGGTCATGGCACGTTGATAGGTTTCTCTAACATTTTTGAGTCCAAAGGGCATAACATTCCAGCAATACGTTCCCCATGGATAGGTGAAAGTTGTCTTAGGTTGGTCTTCAGCTGCAATTTTGATCTAATTATATCCTGAAAATCCATCCATAAGGGATAACATCTCATATCCTATTTTCATGTCAACTATCATGTCTATGTTAGGTAAAGGGAAGTCATCTTTAGGAAAATCCTTGTTGATATCTCTAAAATTGGTGCAGATGCAAATGCCCATGGTTATTTTGGTGGCTAGTACAAGATTGTAAATCCAATCAGCATAGTCAATTGATTTAATGAAACCAACGTCTAATAGTTTCTTAAGTTTTTCCTTGACTAGTAAAGCAATTTGTGGATGCATTTTCCTCAATTTTTGTTTCACTGGTTTGGCACCTGGTTGTAAGGGCAAGTGATGTAGAACAAGTTCAAGATCCAACCCAGGCATGTCTGCATATGACTAGGACAAATTTATCTCTCTGTGGAAAGAAGTGTAATTTTGGCTACTCTTCTATTGTCAATGACACTACAAAATAAACCAGTCGAGGATTCTCTTCTATACCTATGTTGACTTCTATTGATTCTTCAATGAGCGTGGGTGAATTTTCCTATGCAATGGGGAGAATGTTAAAACCTCCATCTTTAGGTGCCTCAAAGAGGTTTTATCCTTTGGATGCGTCCTTTCTTTTTACTTTTTCATTGTCTAGAGGTTCCTTGCGGTTTTCACCTAGAAACTCGTCCTTTTTATCTTGTTTATTCTTTTTCTCATTTTTATGACTAGAGGGTTGAACATATTCCCCAAAATATGCTTTGTTGTCCAAGTCAATGGTAAAACCAACCTTGTGATCACTGCAAGGTATGCCTTCTCGCAATCCCAGGAACTTAGTAATTGCTTTGTCGTTCTCAAAAATATGTAAGACGGGTGTGTCTTGTTGATCCCAGTTAATAATTTGGGGATAAACTAAAGGAATGTCATCATTAGAGTTATCAAAGTTTAACAGAGTAAAGGTAATGACTAAGTTGTTCATATAGTCACAAAAATATTATACTTTCTTTGCTCTTTGGTTGAGGTCTATGTGGATTGAGAGGTAGGCCTAATGCCAAGGTTTGGTTATTTGAAATAGATGTATCACGCTTCCAAGAGGTAGGATCAAGTGACTCCCAATAGTAATGTTTAAGCCATTCCTCTTTGGTCATATTCTTTGGTGGATAGGAATTCAATGGATTTGGTGAGGATTTCAACATTAAGTCAAGTTATCCAAATAGATTGTTAAGGTCCATGGAAGAGGTAGAGGATAAGGAATCCCACTCATATTCATTTGATTCAGGGGAGTCACAATGGTGTTGGTCAGATGGTTTGTGAGATGTCTCAATATCTTCTGAAACACTTAATTCCTTGAGTAAGGGTGATGTGGTACTAGGAATGCCAATCTAAATTGGTTGAAACCCCAGCCCTAAGCCTTTTGTCCATTGAGAAAGAAAGATTTTTTCAATCCTTCCATCTTGATAAAAGCCTAACCCACTTTTTCCATCATATCCCTTGCTCTGCATAATTGTGAAACCTTTTCCATATAGGTCTATAGGAATGTGAGCAAGTGAGAGAGGTTCTTCGTTATCTTCCTTGTATAACCAGGAAGTGACATCTTTTGTATCTATGGATTCTTTGCTTAATTCACCCCATTTAGTGAAGGTTATTGTGGGAGGAATGTGTATAGTGACTATATATTTTCTCCTATCTGATGTAGGTAAACCATATGACTTAGGAGTAATCAAATGGCTAACACAATAAGATGTCTTCATGTAATATTATCCACAACCCTTGTCTTGGATCTCAACCCTAGGAGTGGTAGGACCTGAATATGAAACAAAGGTTTGTGTGAGGGTAGATGGATTGACATAGTGAGATGAATTGGATGATGAAGCCTCTTGGTTTACTAGCACTTGGCATTGGGGTATTTCTTTTAGATTGGTGTAGTATTGGAATGGGTTTGGGTCACCATCTATAGTTATTTCAATGCCATTGTAAGGGGATTTGATACACTGATGATACGTGGAAGGGACAAATTTAATGCCACGAATCCATGGTCTTCCTAGCATAATGTTGTATGGAAGGGTGAGATCCAAGACCTAAAATTTTGTCTCCATTACTATAGGACCAATTCTAATAAGATGTGTTACCACCCCCTTTGATTTTTGTTCCTCATCATCATAAGCTTTTATGACAATACTTTTGGTGGTATCCGTGCATGCTTCTAAGAAACCTAATGCTTTAATTAGTTTTAAAGTGCATAGATTTAACCCTACTCCTCCGTCTACCAAAAATCGTCTAACTTTGGTGTCATCAACGACTTCAAGATGTAAAGGATCATTATGATTCATCTTTTATGTTGTGTAGTCTTGTTCATAAAATGTGGCATGATGGTTATTGGTCAAATCGACCACCATTTCCTGGAAATTATTGACATCAAGATCATTGGGGACCATGGTTTTTTGTAAAGCCTTATCTAGAATATATCGATGCTTAGGAGAGATATGCAAAAATTCCAAGATTGAGATTTGGGTTGGGTTCTTGCCGAACTGGTCAAGTATGTTATATTGTGACTTGGAAGGTTGTGGTGTTTACTGTGATGGAGGACCTTGAATAGTGATCTTTGTATGACGAGTGTTGACTGCACACTTGGGATTTGTATTGATAGTAATGGTATTGATATTCTCATTGGTGGTACAAAGGTGATGAATGGTTTTGCCACTATTATAATCATGCTTGATAGTTGCATAGTTGGCTAACGTATTGGTCTTAGTACTCAAATTGGGGACATTTCCTTTCCCATGGTCATGTAGTGGATCAAAAAAGACTTGATGATCAGTGTTTGATGACTTTTGTTTCTGTCCACTAACTTCAATTATTCTCCTTTCGACAAGATCCTATATGATATTCTTTAGTTGGCGACAATTTTGTAGGTTATGTCCCTTAGTTCTATGATAATCACAAAAGGAATTGTCATCCCACCAAACTAGTTTAAACTATCCTAGATCATATTGTCTTGGATCTGGAGGTTGTATGAGATTATGTTGTAATAGTTTTTTGAATACAGACTCAATGGGTTCCCCTAAGGGAGTGAACCAAATTTTTGAAACCTCCTTTGTTGCTGTGGAAATTGAGTATTTTGGACTGTGTTGGGAGGTTGATTGACAACATTAAGCGTGTTGGAAGAAGTGTTAGTTTGTCGTAATGTGATGATTGGTCCTACTTGTACAGTTTTAGCATCAACTACCCCATCATTGATGACATTTTTTTCGTGAGACCAAAATTTGTTTCTGTCATTGAGGGTGTTTTGCAAGATCGGATTTCTATTGGATGTTGATGTCTTAAGTTCACCTTTTTCAATGAGATCATTTTCTATTATAACCCCTTTGTCCACTAGTTTCGAAAAAGATGTACAACAATATACCCTTAAGTTACTCCTTAGTTTTGCATGAAGGTTTTCCTGGAACATAGTGATTTTTTTTATTTTTTAGGTATTTCAATAGGACACTGGCTGGCTATAGTCCTCCATCTTTGAAAGAAAGCGATAAATGTTTCACCTTTGTCTTGTGTTGTGTGACACAAGGTTGCTATATTTATCTCGTGGTCTATGTTGAAGGAGAATTTCTCAACAAATTTCTCAGCCAATTCACCCCAAGATCTGATGCCATAGTCTAGACCTGAAAACCAATCTAGTGCAATTCCTACAAGACTTCTTGGAAATAGTATCATAAGATATGTGGGGTCATAGGTAACATCTATGCACATGGTAGAAAATTCCCTTGTATGTTCTATTGGATTTTGTTTTCCATTGTACTTAGGGAGATTCGATATGACATACTCATGAGGGAAAGAGGCCATGTACAATGATCTATCAAAGGGAAATGGGCATATGTCCTTTGTTGAAAAGGATTTCTTAGTTGACACTGCCATGTTATCCATCTATGTTTGTAGTGCATGCATTTTTGTTTGTAAGATGTCAACCTGGGTCAATGATGTGTTGGGTGGATTATACGAATCTATGTATGTATTCTGAAATCCAAGGTCTTATGATGGGTTTCGATTGAACGTTGGTATTTAAGGGTGGTTTGGATTCAAAAAGTTGGTAAACGTGTTCTAGGTCAAAATCTGCATAAATTGGTTTTGACTTGGGATTTTTGTGAATGGATTCTGGTTACCACTTTGGGAGAAGGGATTCTGATTCAAAATCTATGTGAATGGATTTTGACTACCAATCTGGGAGAATGAATTTTGATTCAGAATCTATGTGAATGGATTCTGACTGCTAATCTGCGAAAATGGATTTTGATTGCCATATTGGAATGAGGGAATGCCTCCTATTTTTGTAATTCGTAGTATAGTACTAGTGACTTGAGCACTAGGTATGGCCATCAACTATGGTATGGTACTTGTGACACTAGAATTAGGTATGGATGTTGACTATGGTATGGTACTTGTGACACTGACATATGGTGTAGAAGCTGAAGTTTTAGGTCTTTTACTCCCAACAAGAGGACCCGAGGGAGTGGATGATGATGCTCCTATAGTGAAATGAAATCTTGATGTCATGTTGGACATACCAAATGGAGAAAATGTGTAGGTGTGCTAGATGGTATGGTTGTATTCATCTGAGGTATAGTAGTACTTGTGTTTGTCCCTTATGTAGGTTGATCTTGTAAGGTGCTAATGTCAAATCTTTTAGGTAAGGTAGCACCTTCAGCTAGCAATTTGGCTAAGTATCGTTGACGATCATTTCCTAGGTACTCATCTACAAAAGAGGAAAACTCAGGGTCTTGTGCAGTAGCCTCTATGTCTTATGTCATAATGTGCCCTTGAGTGTTTCTAGTGGTGAATTTTTCTAGTAAAGTTTTATGAGGTCTTGAGGAAAATGGATTGATGAATTCGTTTGGGTTCGACATCTTTTCTCTTTCTCTTCTCTTAGACCTAGTTTCAACCATGTAAGATAAGCTCAATATGCAAAACTACGTCTATGGATAGTATGACCCTAGTCTATGTTTTTAGTATTTTCTAAATGCAAAATAAGGAATGTTCTAAGATGAAACTAGTCTAAAATGACAATATCTAAAAATGGAAATTCCAACTAAGCTTCTAAGGTAATCAACTTTGTAAATCTGAAACGAGGCTACCAACTACCTAAAGTCTAATCAAGGTGTCAATTTAGTTATGTCAAGGAATCATTGTAGGACAATGATCAAAGATAAGTTGAGTCTCCTAACTAGACTGATGAGCTAGGAGGAATCTCTATAGGACAAAGGATAAGATGATAAGACTAGATTCAATGACAGATTTTATTAACACTATGATTTTCTAAAGTGTAGATGGTGGACCTATCCTAAAGTTTGTAAAAGTGACCCTCCTAGAAGTATAATCCAAGGTAATATGTACTCTAAGATGAAACTATAACTTGGAACTAGGATGAATATAGTTATGACTAAATGATACCTAAATGATGCAAAATTGAGAAAATCATTTCAGGTTTATGTTCAAGGTCTGCTTGTGGAAAGACAACTAAGACTACTATAACCATGTTGACTGGACAGTGACTATGAATTCTAGCTTTCTAATAATCAGCAAATGCGTCATAGAATCTATCAAATGCAGTTATGTTTCACAGTTTTGGTCATGTTTGACAGTTGTAGTTTTCTGATGATCAATTGTGTGTTTCTGGTAAATGTTCAGTATTTGGTGTCAGACAAATACAGTTAAGTTTCTAACAGATGCAACTCGTAATGGCAATTGCGACTCAGAATATAACATATGTGGTTTCCAAAGAAAAATGTGGTTTTTCATAAGGAAAATGTGAGCTACTTTGGTAGATGCAACTCGATGCTAAACACATCTGAATGATACTAACAGATGCGACTCTAAAGATCAATTGTGTCTTTTTGGTGAACAGTTGCGACTCTATGTGTATTTTCAGTGAATTGAGATATAAAACTGACACTATTTTTTGAGATCAAGTTTTGGAAAACAAGGACAATCATAGAACAAAGTGTTTTCAGTTTGATTTTGGACTCAAATAACGTTTAATTTGACAATAGAAAAGCACATCCTAGGCTATGAAGGACAATATTTACTAAGTTCTCACTTGGGTTTCCCCAACTACGCTTATTCAAGGCCTATGATTAGTATCTTGACCCCTTTGGCTCCACTCCATAGCTCATTAACGTCATTCGGGGTAGCCAAGCTACAATACCCATGAACATCCCATGGCATAGCTTCATCTCTACACATGAACCATAAGAATATGAGATGGCTTCATAGGTCAAACCTGCTACACCAATAAATAGAAAGATTTTGGACACTACAAACAAAGGTGTTTAATTAGGGCATTTTGTTCATAGGGAATGATCCATGTGACAAGAGTCCCCTTTCAAATCCATCTTGTCAGAACCATATGCGTGATTCTTGGGATTTCCCCAAGAATCCACCTTTATATACCAGCTAGAAGTCCCTTGGGTTCAGGGTGCTACGAGTCTGAGTCATCTTGGGGTGAGTACTTTTTCCCACTAGAACAAGCCCAAGTTCTAGAGTTAGTAACCATTTCTCTTACACCCAGGATCACACAAATGTACAAGGGGAGAGGATACTTCAATGTACAAAATCGTGAGAGTAATTACACAATTGTGCTTTTGCACCAAACACAGTAGACACTTGTTAAATTTAATCCAAATGAAATATTTTCTACACTGCCAAACAATCTATTTTAAAAGTTTAACTAGGGTCTTCAACATGCATTTTGTAGAAAGATTCATTAGTAATTTGATATTGTTCTTTGACTATTAATCTATAAAAATTTTGTTAACTCCTCAAGACACACGCTAAAAATAGAAGATTAGCAAAAATAAACACACAAAAGGAAACTGTAAATTGAAAATTTAATTCGAAACTTTTACCAGTCAGATGCATCATTTTCTTTGTCAAATGCGTTGTGGTATTTTACCAGTCAGTTGTGGCTCAAAAAATGACATATGCGTCAAAAAAATTTAGATGTGCCATTTATGATGTTAGATGCGGTTCAAAAAGTCAATTGTGTCGCTTTGTCACACTGATGCATCTTTAAATGTCAATTGTGGTGTTTCGTCTATCTGATGCATCATTCCATATGAAAACCTACAAAATTAAAATAAAATTCTATGGATATGCGAAGATGGTGTCTTCACGTTAGGTTCACCAAATGTAACATCTATAAAATGCAAAAGACAAAGGTTAAAAGCACACACTCAATGCAATCTATGCTAAGCAACAAAGAACAAAGGAAAGCCAAAATATAAATAAACTGAACAATCTTACCCAATATGTATGTATTTCCATGTATCATCTCAATTGCCTTTCTCCATTTTTTAGTTGTAGTATAATTTCCCTCAGATTTTCAAAGTTCGTGCAAGTATAGCCTATGATAGTGATTTAGCAAAACATCAAAGATTCAAGATAGTTGTGTTGATGATGTTTTTTGCACAGCAACAACTCAGATAGAATATGAAATCCTATCTCTCTTGAAAGGTAAATCTCTATGAGCAAGCCTCAAGAGATAACCCCAAGGTCTCTAATGTTAGGTCTTGACAATGCATAAACAACTCAGTGATAAATGTGAAAATGTTGGTAATCACAATGGGACCTTACTACAAGCAAAATACTAAATCTCTAATTTATCATATCTAGCAATGTAATGATACTTCAATCCTGAATGTAACCCAATAATCAAAGAAATAACAAAAGATGAGGGCTTCAAAGATATTTCTAGATTAATACTACTCCTAAGATTAACAATGCAAATGACAAAACATTTGAAATGGACCAATCCCTCAAAATTGATTTCTACTTAACCCAAATGGATCTGTAATCTTATAGAAATGGTGCAATCTTCTAAGGTGTTTAAGATTTTTAGATCATGAACATTCATTCAGAAAACCCTATTGCAATTGAAATGAATAAACCCTCACAATTGAACTAAGCACAATGAATATAAAGTCTAGGCTAACTTTGCAAAGCAACTAACAATCAGTTGGCTACAAAAAGTATGGACTAGGGATTGCTGTAACACTTCAAATATCAAACCATAAACATCATTGAATCAAATCTAACTCTAAATATCAAACTATAAAATTTCCTTAAAGCAATTCTAAAGATATAATAACAAGAACCATGCAAGATAAGAACACAAGTATGGCACCAAATCACAATGTCATTACTTGCATCAATTTATCCACTGTAGCAACAATTCCAGCTTTATGTTACAATATTTGCTTGAGAGCACAATTTCTAACTCCTACTCTGCTTAGTTCACTTCTATATTCACTATCTCTATATTTGTCTATGTCTCTACTTCTAGCCCTTACAAATGAGGCAAAATTCCATATTAATAGAGACCCCCCAAAACATGTCGGCCTAGTTAGGGTTTTACAATAATAATTAGCCACAACAAGTTGGCTAGGAGAAATTCAAAATAAAATAAAATTTGCATTAAATTATTGAACTTCATCCAGGTCAGGCTGGGATCTCTAATGCAGCTCAGACCAATGCATGCCAAAATAATAGGGAAGCACAAATATCGATGTAGCCCATCATTGACTGCCTTTCCCGTTGTCTTTATTTTGATCCAATATTTCATGCACCTTCAAAAGAACCCTATCCAAGTTGGCCATAGGTGGTAAAGGAAAAACCCTAAGTTGACTCTCAATAGATGTAATATCATCCCTTGATTGTCTCACCAACTTATCCCAATCAACCTTATATGTTAGGTATTTATCAATAACAACAATTTAGGTGGCCACATCATCTAGCTGGTGTTCAATAACATGATCATCACTAACTAGGGCATAAACATCATGCCACCACTTTCTCAACTATTCTAAGCTCAAATACTTAGGTGCCATCTTCCTTCTTCCTATCATTATCTTAAAGAAAACAATGCATCCATTGTACACACCAGTCAAGGTATCATCAATTTTCCTCCTCTGCTTGTAGATCTTCTTCAAAACCTTGTAATTTGCAATGCCTCAAACCATTCCCAAGGTTTAGCAGCTCTGTAGGAAGGGAGAATTTTATCATTTACTAGCTGTATACTCCATGATGGTTTTGGTTTTCTGCAATAGGAGATCTGTATCATCCCCTTTAGATTGCACCCCTTGTAAGCAATTGGTAGTACCAAGATTGGAAGCCTTCATCTTTTCCAATTCGGTGATAGTTTCCTTGGGGAGGAGGTTTGCAGCAGAGGATGAGGAGCTAATAGACTGCAAGGGTTTCATTAGATCCTCCAAACATTTCTTAAGTCTTTCATTTTCTTTCTTTAGCTCATGTTTAGTTTCAACCTCCTTCCTCAATCTCCCCTAGATAATAGTACTAGAACCCTAATATTCTTCAATATCCTACTCCATGAAGGTGGTCCCTAGGTTGATAGTCTGCAAGTTATAATCACTTCCAGTAATTTCATCTCTATTTTTATCTGGGACAGGGGTGGCAATGTGGGCTACTCTATTATTGGTCTCATCCCTTTTGATATTTGAGATCACCCTTGCCTTCTTCTTTCCCTTATCCTTTCCAATCTTTGCTAACTCATCCCAATTGGGCGGGGCATCTTCCACAACAACTTGCTTTCTTTTTATTTCCTACTCTAGCCAATTTGGAATAGTGGACTCCAATTGCACTTCACTTTTCCCCACTTCCTCCTATTGATCCTTGGGCATATCTTCATTTAAATTCTACTTTTTAGGAACCTCCTTGGCCTTGTCCTTATCTTCAATGTGATCTTCTTTGTGTACTGGTGATGGGACTTTATCTGATACTTTCTCTTTGTGAGGGGAGCTAACTTCCTCAGTTCTAACAGGTGAGTCCTCATATGTGACCAGAGGAGACCGGGTCACCTTTTCTACTTTGGCCTCTTCACTATAAAGGTCACCCTCATGAAATTATTCTCCTTCAATATCTTGATGTTCCTCAACCTTCTCCAATTCACCCAGTTCACTTTGAGCTCGATGGGAGGAGGGAACATCATCTTTTTCTTTCTCCATGAGAAGAGATCGGAAGAGTATTGGCCTTTGGCACATTGTCAGTAGGGGAAGGGGTCTTGGACCTCCTTGTATACACCTGGGTTTTTTCCCCTAAAATTTCTACATTCACCACCAGTGGAGAAACCTCCTTTTCATCCTTAGAACCTACCTTTTGTGATAATTTTACAATTCTCCTTCTTTTAGGCATAGGAACATCGATCTCAGGATTCTTCTTTTCAGTTTCTTTCTTTTCAGACTTCTTAATCCTTGACCTTTTCTTAGCAATTGGCCTTCTCTATTTTTATGTTTCTTGGGCTTCCTCCACTTGAACACCCTTAATCTTGATTTTGAAAGGGGAGCCTACCTTGATTTTACCTATGGGATCCTCTTGCTCAGCTAACTCCTCAGAAGTAGAGTGAGGGTTCAGATCTCCCATTAGATCAAAGGTGCACTTCACTCCCTCATTTTCTAACTCCCATATCTTGTGTTTCAACCACATTTTAGTGTACTTGGTGATAGGATCCATTATTTGTTCCAATTTCATCTTTTCCTCCTCTAGCCAATCCATATCACCAACTGGCCTGTCTTTAACTACCTCATAAGCATGGCCCTAAATCAAGTTTCCATCATCCTCAAGTTGATTTGGGACTACGCTCACATTGTATAGCCGAACTGATTCAACTAGGAGCCAAGAGAACTTCTTCTTCCTAACCTCATACTCATCACTGCAATTAGCCTAGTAATCTTCTAACTCAACCTTATGACTATATTCTCTACTAGCCCTCTTTTGAGCTTCACCTGTGATATCAAATCTGGACCTCTTGGAATGGAAAGATAAGCCAAGAGTTCTCATCTCCTCTTCTGAAGCCTAGGCTGAAATAATCGAAGGACATGCCTCTCCAGTACCAATCCTTAATGGGAAGTCTCCACCAAAACTAGTGTTATGCTTGTCCCTTTTGACAATAGCATCAAAATCACATATCTACCTAGTTACTTCTAGAAGTAAGATGTGATCAGTGGGATACCTTGGAAGTCTATAAGGATCCCTTTGGTAGCCATCAACCCAGATGTATGAGAAATTTGGGAACTGAATGAGCCAAGCACCATACCTCTCTATTAGCTCCTTAGCTTGGTCTAAAATCCTCATGTGCTTTGCACCCTGAAGCAATCTGGTGATATGCATGATGAATGCATCATTCACCCTTCTGTAGCTTGAGCTTCCTAAGTGAAATTGAGGCTAAAACTCATAGATAAAATCCTACCCAAATATCCCTTCCATACTTAATCCCTTGTATGGATGGAATCTTGCAAGTGCATAGACTAAGTACGAGGTCATTGTGAAGGTCTTGGTTTGTAGAACATTAGACAACTACTCATGAATTACTCTACTTATGACACCTACCCAATGATAATCAGTCTTTTCTTGTTCCATCCTCACAATAACATGGCACATCGAATTCTCAAACGTAACAACATTCTTTAATCCAACTACCCTACTAAGAAGAGTGATGGCATTGCAATACTCGAATTTTTCCCTGAATAATTGTTTAGGTAGTTTAGAATAATGAGACTTGGGCTTCTCCAACCAAGAATTGATGAGTTGTTGTGACTTAATACTTTTTTCTTCATAGTACTCCTTGGCTACCTTCATGTTGAATGCCACCAAATGAGATCTATCTGGCATATCAAAATTCTAAACTATGGAGACATGATTCAATTTCACCACAATCCTCCCCTAAGGACCAATAATTCTTTGTGTATCATTGTCATAGTGTCTGGCACACTCAAGGACTAACTCATAACACTACACTATGGAGGGAAAACCAACTATGTGTGCCAATCCTAATTCCAACATTCTTGTAGCCACCAGAGGAAGATCTTGTGTTGCCATTCTACCTTTAAACTCCTCATAGTCCCATAGTCCAATGTTAGTATCTGTTACCTCTAACTAGATAGAAGTGATCTTACTCTCTGATATTTTTGTCTTGATATCCATCTTAATCCTTTCTACTTCAGACACTAAGGATCCCTCCATATCACTCTTAGCATTTCTAGCCACTACCTTGCTAGATTCAGCCTACACTTGACAAAAAAATCATAATAAAAACCATAGGAAACCAATGTTAATCATCATAAAAATGGATCCCTTATAAGCAGTGTATCATTAAATCTCAAATAAAATGATCATATTAAACTTCGGGTTTCAAGACCATCCTCGAAATCCAAGCCAGGGAGGAATTTCAAAGAATTCTGGGCCAGATGGATTCTAGCGAAATGAACATGCAAAAACCTATTAACAACTCAATCCAATCATTATCAACCAATAAACAACATGTGATACCTTAAAATAGCATAAAATAATCATAAAATGCACCATCACTCATTAACACATCATGCTATTTCATATTCCTTCATATTTCATCAAATTTAGGGAAAATTTGCTAGAGACGGATTTCTGCAAAGGCGGATACTTTCAGCAGAATTTGGAAAAAACAGGGAGCCAAGGATTTTGGGAAAATCTAGATTTGAAGGAAATCTGTGGATAAGGTAAAACTCCAAAAGTATGTGAATTCTTGGAAAACAAAGGGGATTGAGAAAATCCGCTAGAGCTAGAAAATCTATTAGAGCCAAAAAATCCTAAACTAAGGACAAAACCCGAACTTAGACACTGAATCACAATTTTTCCTAGATTAATGGATTAATGATAAATTTCAAGAATCTAGGCCTACAAAAAGTTTGATATGGGCCTTCCATAGGTTTTCTTAGAATTCTAGGCCAACTTGGAAGCAGACTAAAGTTAAATGGTGATGCCCTAGATAGCAAACCCTACAGATCTGCCATTGATGTACAAGCATAGGATGCAATCATTTCAACTGCTAATTCTTCACTAGGGGTTACTCATGGCTCCCAAGCAAGATACTTCATAATGCAAATAAATGAACAACCTCAGAACTTACTTGGGAAATGATAAGTAAAGCAATGTTGGGTAACCCTAGCAATGAAATGATCAAACATTCAAGAAATAGGACTCTAATAAAACCAAAACACCAAAGCAATGTTAACTTCCATCAATCAAAAGTAGGGAAATCATATACATACCATTTGACGAAACAAAAATTGATCCCAAAAATCACAAATGCTAGTTTAATGGTGCCCAACGAAGACAGTAGCTGAAATGCTCAAGAAATTGCCCCTTAAATTGAAGAACTCACAATCAGTCACCCAAACTCAAATCCAACCCTCAAAGAACAAACTCCTCAACTCACTTGATGACAAAAAATAAAGCATAATGGCATAAAATTCATCAAAGATTAGTTAAATACATCATTCAAAGTTCATACGAAGAACATTAATGTCACCAACAAGACAACCAAGAAAATCATGGAACTCGATGATAGGACAAAATTCAGAAAAATCCAGCCCACACAGAATTTTGTGAAGACTGAAAATCTCTGAACCACAACACTCAGCCGAAAATCGAGCAGGATCTGGGAAAATCCAGATGGGATGGAAAATTCCGAAGCCGGGAAAAAACCCTTTATTCACCCAAAACTTAAGGTTTTCAATGAATAACTTAGGGGAATTACTTAGGCAGTCAAAATAAACATTTAAGCATGTGCCAAAGAAAAATAAATCCTCAAAACCCAAAGGGCCAAGACACCAAAAACCAAAGTGAAAGAGGGTCCCTACTTTCAGCGGGGCGTGTGTGCAAAAACTGCACAACAAGTTACTCCAAAAAGTCATAAGATTTTGAGAGAGATTGGAATGATGAAGAATAGGTCAATTTATAGAAAATTGATCATTTGAATGACATGTTAGGATTGAAAGATCAACGGACGGTTGAGATCGATAGATTAGACATGCATTTTGATAACTGTTAGTAGTGACATGAGTGATACCAATTAGAAATGGAAATAAAGATTAAATAAATGATTTAATCTTCAATTTTGGTATTTGAAAATGGAAGAATAGTCTTTGCATGACAAAGATAAAGATGGATTAAAGCAACTCTCAGTTTGAATGCATGCACAAGAACTAATTAATTAATAGGAATATTTATTTAATCTGCATGTACATGCAATTGAGTTAGAACTAGATGATTGAATGATTTGACGAAGAGATAACTCGAGAAAGCCACTCAGACATTAAATCAAGAGTTAACTGAGAGATTAAAATAGATCTTTGAGTTGAGTAAGAGTGAATACTTAGATGATTTGCAAAATTATCTAAATATAGAGGAATGCATTAAAATAGAATTTATGAATTAAATAATTAAATAATTCATTTAATTCAAGATTTGATATTGGAAGAATAATTAAATAAATAAGATTTATTTAATTAAGTGACGAAGGGATTTAAATGAATAATTAAATAAATTAAGGATTTATTTAATTATATTTTAAGTATAATAAAGAGTAAATTAAATAAGAACTTATTTAATCGAAGAAGGATAAGGTTAATTAGTAACATAATTAAATAAAAAAGTGTTTATTTAATTAATCAGATGGAATAAAGAAAAGTATGAATTAATTAAATAATTTAGATTATTTAATTAATAGAAGAAATGAAGACTTTAGTTATTAATTAAATAATTGACATCATTTAATCATGACCATGGAAGAAATACGAATTATTAAGAATATTGAAGCGCAAGATTAAACCAGATTTTGGTGTCTACATAATATAATATAATATTATATTATATTATATTTTATTATAATCCCTATGGATGCGAAGGGGGCAGTTACAACAATTGGTGTTGTTGATGTTATATGGCTGGTGGCATATGCTTGGCTGGCATGGAGTAGAAGAGTGGTGGTGAAGGGAGTTTAAGGTTGCAAGGTGGTGAGTGTTGGATGCCTAATGGTTGGAAACATTAATCCTTTATCCTAGCAAAGGACTAGGTGGAGAATGTTTTCTGAGGCAAAGGGACAACTGCATTGATGATCGGTGCTTATTATACCTAGCTTGGTCAAGGTGCATATCATTCTCTCGAGGCAATGATGGAGTCTCTAATACCTCTACCATTTGCAAGGAAGTTGTGGGAATTCTACTGGAGAATCTACCATGGGAGGTTGAAATCAATCTTCAGAGATTGGGATGAGCTCATGCTAGGGGTAGAAAAATTGTTGATAGGAGAAGAATTTGTTAACTCAGTCGAGCATTGGAAAATCAATGTAGACATTGTAGCAAGGTTCTTAGAGGTTCTGTTGGATTTGGAAGTGCCAAAGTCAGTGGTGTTGCTAATGGTGAGGAAATTATTATGGAAGAGTCTTTAGGAGGGTGTTATGGATGTCATTATTATTGCTAAATTGGGTGTGGGGATTCTTCAGCCACATGACTTGCAGTGGGCTCTTATACCTAGTGTACAGGTCAAGATATTCTTGTTCATTTTAGATGTCAAAGGAGAGGCACTTCAAAGACACCATGAATGGGCTACCTATGGGCTCATATTCTTAACACATCATCTATATTTGGAGTTGTCTGGCAGGGTGGACTGGCATCAAATTTTTAGGGGTCTTCTGGTGGCTAAAGGTCTATTATCAAAGGAATATTTGGTGTCTTAAGTCTGTTTTGAAGGATTTTTTATGTTTTGTGTCTTGGGGTTTGTAATATGTTAGTGTAGGTCTAGTCTGGGCTTTAATCATGTTATATGGTCTATCAATGGCATCTTGGGTTTGTTGAGTCCATTTGGTTTTGGTAGTTTGTTGGGAAGGTGTAGGAATGGCATATGTCTTTTGTAGAGTCTAAACAAAATGTAATATCTTTTGAAAGCAATGAATATAAAAACATTTACGAATAAAAAAAATCATATTATATTATTATATAGTATTATATTATAATATAATATAATATTTATATTATATAATATTTATAATAATAATAATATTATTACATTATAATATAATATAATATATTATTGTTATATTATATTATACTACAACCCACTCCCTCAATTCAAAATATATTTTCTAATTATCCACTTTAATATCATATTGTCTAATTTTTGTTTGTGTAACTAATTACTTAGTTGTGTTTTACCTGATGATCAAATTAGTCATTTATTTAGTCATTTATAGTCGTGTTGTAAAAAATGAGTAGAATTTAGTAATCTTTAGTTTTTGTGACTAAAAGTGTTAGTCATGTTGTCAATTATTTGCCAAATTCTACTAGTGTAGAGAAGAATGTTACATAGAGAAATCCATCTCAATGTAATAGAGAAATCCACCACAATATCACCAACACCTTCACAACCTTACTAAATAATTGTAGACACCTTCTACTTACTCCACACCCAACAAACTAACACATGAAAGCTCATATTTCACTTCTCAAATTCACACCTCACAACTCTACAATTCACATCATACTCATTTATCTTTTCTATCTCATTATCCCTCAACAACTCAACTCATATTTATACTATCTTCAAACTTGAAAACATTCTCCAAGGTCGATTATGTACCTCAACCATGCAAATTAAAATTAGGTTGGCACCAAAACACTCTTGTGGTTGAAATTAATGAAGGAAGACCACAACACACCCTAGCTAGGTTCTAAATCCATTCATACACACAATGTCATGCTTCCACAAACATTGAAGCACCTTCTCATTTAGTGTAAACACTCAAGTCGACCATTAATCATGTAAATGCCATTAAAATTTTAAGTACATGCTTCCTTTGATTCATCCACAACTCATGGACAACAAATGTTAGTTGAACACAATCTTGAATATTCTACAAACACCCTAAAATCCAACAAAATCCATAATACAATGTTGGCATGCACTGTAGCTTAAGAAACTAACTTCCAAAGCACCAAACCTCAAATAAATTCAACTAAAGAAAAATAACAAGAGTATCAACACACCTTCAAATCCATAAGACCTAAGACCAAACTACTGAGAAATGCAAAGAAAAAACATTTATCCCAAACATCTCTATAATACATAGTTCACACATTGGTGAACACAACTTCCTCTACACAATGATCCAACACACAAAATTTTGGATATCACATTTGAACACCTCTAATCAATATATCCAAATTGCACAAGTAGATCTTCAACCTAGAAGAAATGTGGAGCAACACCAAAACAAAAATCTGCAACCTAGAAAAACACTCCAACACACCATTTCCCCTTTTTACTCAAATTTTATCAAAAGCACTTGGAAACCAAGCACTAGAGACACATCCTCATCATCTTCAGTACTTTTGAAACATAGCAACTCAATCGTAGAAAAAATATTATCAAAGTAATAATAGAGGTTGAGACCAGTAGCTTACTAATGACAACATAATGCAACTAATCAAAGCATCATCAATGGAACATCATAAACAACACCAACACCTACACATGCTCTTGTAATAATCTCATACTTATACTACTAACATCAATGAAAACACAAGCTTGTTGGAAAATTAAAGACAACAACAACTGCTCATACTTGCAACAATCTCCCCCTTTGTTATTAATGGCAACACATTATGTGAAAAACCATCAACAATAAACACAATAGCTTTACTCCATACCCATTTCATTTTCTCTTTTCTCTCACATGACTTTCTCTCCCCCTTACACAACTAAATCATGACTTTCTCTCTTTTTCTTTTTCACATTACTCACTCTCCCTCTTTCAAGTTATCTTTTTCACATGATTCATTCTCTCCCTTTGACATCAATGGAAAAGGATAAAAGATAATTTGCATCACTTATATTTCCCCTTTGACATTAATCAACCTTCTCACCACTGCTCTACAAATTTCTTTCCTTCACTACTTAGTATATTCCCCCTTATGAGCACAACCATACTACCCCAATTAGAAATCATTTCACAATGACAACACTCACAATCCCTAACTGCAACAACCAATAATGTCACTACCTACGCCGCCTTGAGAGGTAGCTACTAATCATTAGTCTAGACCAAAAAATGAATCTTGAGATCCATTAGAATGATGCATCTCCTTATGCATCAAGTTCAAAGGAGAGGAAATAACCCCTAACTTCTCCCAGAGATACTCAAAAGTATCCTTAGGAAGAGCGTTAGTGAATATATCAACTTGATCCTTTGTAGGAACATATTCAAGATTCACTTCATTCTCTCTTAGAAAGTGATATCAGATTGAGATATGTTTTTCCCTTGAATGCATACTAAATTCTTTGAAATATTGATAACACTTGTTTTGTCACAAAAGATAGAAATTAGTTCATCATATACCTTTATGATATCCTTCAATATTATCTTCATCCACAACACTCGTGTGCAACAAGATGTTGTTGCAATGTACTCTACCTTTGCAATAGATAAAGACACTGAATCTTGTTTCTTGCTTAGCCATGACACCAATCTGTATCCAAAAAAGAATGCACTACCACTTGTACTTTTCTTGTCATTTAGACAACCATCCCAATCTGCATCTTTGTAAGCACTCAAATTGAATTCAATACCCTTTTGATACCATAAGCCATGATCTAGAGTTCCCTTCAAGTATCTACATATTCTTTTTATTTCTACAACATGTGACTCTCTAGGATCTTCTTGGAATCTAACCACAAAATATAGTACATGCCTAATATTGGGTCGAGTAGAAATTGTATATAGAAGTTCTCCAATAATTTATCTATACGTTCTTTCATCATCCTTAGGAGATTCATCAATATCACTTAGATTGCAACTAGTAACCATAGGGGTACATATCAGTTTAGAATCTTCCATCCCAAACTTTTTGAACATTTCTTTGACATACTTTGATTGTGAAATGAAAATACCTTTATTTACCTAATTGATTTGTAGTATAAGGAAGAAATTCATTTCCCCAAACATAGAAATTCCAAACTCTTTCGGTATATCATCTACAAACTTCTTACACTTAGTTTCATTTCCTCCAAAAATTATATCATCAACATATACAACCACAATCAAAATTTGATCTTTTTCAACTTTAAAGTAAATATTTATATTTTTGGTACCTTTATTGAATCCTTTCTATATCAAGTACCTATCCAACCTTGCATACCAATTTTTGGGAGCTTTCTTCAATCCATATAATGCCTTCTTCAATTTGCAAACCATGTTCAATTTGTCTAATAACTGAAATCCTTCTAGTTGTTCTATGTATACCTCTTCTACCAATTCTCCATTCAAGAAGGTAGACTTCACATCCATTTGATAAAATTTGAAATTCTTGTGTGCTACAAAAAACAAAGCATCCTAATAGCTTCCATTCTTTCCACTAGAGAAAATTTCTCCTAAAAATCTATTCCTTCAACTTGTGAGTAGCCTTTACACACAAGACTTTCCTTATTCCTTGCCACTTCTCCATTCTCATTTACATTTTTTTTTAATACCCACTTAGTTCCAATCACATTTTTGTTTTTTGGTCTTGGTACAAGTTCCCAAGGTGATTCTTCTCAATCTACAACAATTCTTCTTTCATAACCTTGATCCAATATTCATCTTTGTATGCCTCAAACACTATTTTAGTTTCAACTTCAGAAAGTAAACATAGATTTACCTATTCTTCAACAACTTTCCTTCTTGTCAGTATACCATTGCTTTTATCTCCAATGATTTGGTCTTCAAAATGATTCTTTTGCACACACTTAGGAGTTTTAGGAGTCTTTTTCAGAGTTTCTTCCTCTTCAATCCACACTTCCTTTTCATTAGCATTTTCTTCTTCTCTTAAAGAAGACTCATCTAATTCATATCCATATATGACCACTGAATTCATCTATAACTCTTCATCAAATTTGACACTTACACTCTCAACAATATTTCTCAATCTCTTGTTGTAGCATCAATAAGGTTTGATTCTAGTAGAATATCCAAGGAAGATACCTTCATCTAACCTTGCATCAAAATTTCCTATTTTTTCTTCATCTCTTTTGATATAATATTTTCTTTAAAAAACTTTGAAGTACTTGACAATAGAGATCCTTCCATACCATATCTCATAGGGAGTCATTTTTTTGTTTGCTCTTTGTTAAAATATTTTAAGTATATAAATAGTAGTATGAGTTACTTATCTCTAGTATACTTTTAATATATTTTCTTCTTTCATCATTGTCCTTGCAACTTCTTGAACAATCCTATTCTTTCTTTCAACCACTCCATTTTGCTAAAGAGCCCTAGGGGGAGACAAGTAGATTTTTATGCCATTATTCTCACAAAAGATGTTAAACTCATTGGAGGTGAAATCTCCACCTTTGTCAGATTTCAAAAATTTTCTTTTTATATCCATGTCATTCTCAACCACAACTTTAAATTCTTTAAACATATCTAGGGCTTCTAATTTTTCTTTGAGAAAAGTAACCCATGTCATTCTAGAGTAATCACCAATTAATAGCATGAAATACCTTTCACCTTGAATATTTCTTACTCTTCTAGGACCAAAAATATTTGTATGCACCAATTTCAATAGTCTAATAGTAGATTGTTCTTTGAGTTTGAAACTTCTTCTTGTTTTCTTTCCAACTTGAAATTCCTTACAAACAACATTGATAGGCTTTGTAATCTTTCACAAATCTCTCACAGCTTGAGCTAAATTGATTCTCAATAATTTATAAAAAATAATGTGACACATCCTCCTATGCCATAGCCAACTTTCATTAATCCGATTCATAAAGCAGTGACCATCAACACCCTTAAGCTAATGAACATTTCCATTTGTCCTTCTTCCAATAGAAATCATATTTCTAGAGCCTTTTCTGATCTTACATCCATCATCCTGAAACATAAGATTGTATCCTTTGCTACACATTTGTCCAACATTCAAGAGGTTATGTCTCAAACCCTTAACATAAAGAACATCATCAATTTTATGCTTTCCATCAAAACTAATTGAACCTTTTCCACATATCTTAGTAGATGTATCATCACCAAATCTAACACATCCTCCATATTTTTCAAGTTTAACAAACATAAATTTTTCACTGGTCATATGATTAGAGCATCCACTATTAATGGGGTATGTGCAGGATCATTATGGAAAAAACAAGCCCTTAAGTGGTGAAAAAATCAGAAAAATCAAAGTTTGGCAGCTTGACGTAAAAATTTGAATAAGTTATCTATATTATTTCAAAAATATGTAAGAATAGAATCTATAGAAAATTGAATGTAGTTTCTAAACTACTAGGTTTTTTTTTTTTTTTAAATCTATTTGGTGAAAATTTGAAATTTCAATGTAGTAGTACTTAAATTTCAAGGAAAAAACAAGTAGGTGTCTGTCTAACCACCCCAACAACAATAGGTGTAGGTTTTTGTTTGACTCATGTCCCGATGTGATGCATATTTTTTTGTAATTTTTTAAAGTAAATAATTAATTATGATTTTTTTATTACAACATTTAAAAAATATAAAAAACTCGTACGTCTGACCACCTTAACTTGGTCAAAACTTCATGAATTTTTTTTTTTTTAAATCCTATATTATGCGAAGCATAGAATGTGACATGTTTCAAATTCAAAAAATGTGATACCATTTCAAAGTTGTAGATTTTTTTCAATAATCCTATCAATCAAGACTTTAGTCATAATTCAAATAGAAAATGAATAATAATTATTCATTAAATTCAAAGTAAAGCATAATTTATATTGGTGGAAAGCTAAGAATCTCCTTTAAAAACCCTTTTTGTTCCATCAATTTCAGGTAAAAGAAAAGTCATTAGCCACATACCCTACACATGCCCATCATATTGCCACTTTTTGGCCCATCATGATCTTGCACATACCCAATGATCCACTAGTTCTTCTCCTATCTAGCATGAAAATATAATACCAAAGTACCTTAAGTCTTATCCTTTTCCTTTAGAGTACTTTGTTTCACACATCTCTTAGATTTAGTAGGATTACATCTTTTAAATCCATGAACTAGAGTTCACCATAATCATCTCCATAATTAGATTCATCATCAGAAATATTTGCATCATCTCTAACATAATAAATTTTCTTAATCATCTTACCTTTTTTCTCCTTATTTTTGTTATTCAAAGCTCTGTTTGGACATCTTAAAGCATAATGAACTATATTTCCATAGTTGAAACATTTGAAAGACAACTTACCATTGTACTTACCAGTACCCTTCTTCATTCTCCTTGCAAAGTTAACTTCCACATCATCAAGATCCTCTTGATTTGATTCCTTAATCTCCTTTTATTTTCTAGCCTTAAAAGCAATCTCAACTTTTGCACCACCATTTGTACCAAATTTTCTCATCTCAAAAGTTGTTAAAGAGCCATACAACTAATCTTTGGTATATTGATTTAAATTTGAAAATTCCTCAATAGAAAAAAATTATTACTATAAGATTTGGGAAAAGTTCTGAGAATTTTCTTCACCACTCATGGCTCTTTAAGTTTTTCACCAAGACCTCTGATGAAATTGACAGCTTCATCTACCCTCTTCATGTAGCTTGTAATTTTTTCATCTTCAAACATCTATAGGTTCTCAAACATGAACTTCAGATTCTTCATCTTAGCTTGTTTGACCTCATCATCTCCTTCATAAATGATTTTTAACTTTACCAAAATTTCTCTAGTAGTTTTTAGATTCATAAATTTCACTAATTTAGAGTTAGCAATCAGCAACCGAGGTCGGGCTATAATGGGGCTTGGAGGCGGGTGGGAGCCCCCCCGCTTCAATAGATTAGTTGTTCCGGCTCCAACATAGATATAGATAGGCCATCAGTTGTATCACGTATATAACACGATGTAGAATCATGATGATGTCAACCCCCTCTATATCTATATCTAGATCTATTCATAAGTGGTAGGGAAGGAGTTAGGGTCTCCTCCTAGTGCTGCCCTAGAACCCATCTGATCCCCTCTCTCATCCCTAGTTAGCTCTGAACTCCTCCCCCAGCAGGCTCAGAAGGCCCGGTCCTAGACACATTCGGACAGAGACGGGCAGTAGTTATTCATTCATGTTCCTTATGCCTTAGGGGCCTACCCGGCCTTACTCGAATCACCATACCTTCTCAAGTTGCTGTATCAGTATCTGTGATCAATGGATGGTAATAGCGATCAGTATCCATCCTAAGATCGAGTGGTGGGTGCACAAGAGTAGGGATTCAGATTCCCTGTCGACTCGTTACCACTGCCCTTGCAATTAGTTTACTCGGATTCATCCAGGTAGGGGCGCATATGGGCCACCATACATACCCCACCCTAGCCTTCCTTTAGATCGGATGTGATTCCAATCTGGACCTGGTAGGGAGAGACTGAACAATAGCCCGGGACTGATGAGCCCCATCTACCCCTGTGCCAAGAGTTTGTTTTCGGAGTTCTAACTGGATCTACTCGATCCACACCCCCGGAACGTGGATGGAGATGTTACATATAGTGGTGCTCCCTTGGGAACCAGGGTGCCCTGTAGGGGCAAGAGCTTGTTGGTTCTCGCATCCATGCTAGTTTCGGATCAAGCGGCAATGATAGATCGCGGAAGAGACAGGAGTTTCATTAGTAGCGGAGGCTTGGTACCAGGGTTCATCAGGGGGAGCAGAGCCTATTCTGGGTGGGGAACTGGTATCGCAGCAGCTGGGACCCACCATCGAGCAGCATTGGCGCAAATGGTTATGAATCATCCAATGTATCAGCACTGGAACCGGCATCCCTGTCACCACTCTAGGCAACCTTCAACGACCTGTGCCGGGCACTGTCCCCCAGCATCATAGGCATCCGATCAAATGCATTCGACCAATCGTTCATCCCCAGCAATGGAAACACTTGTTCCTAGTTGTTCAACCTCTCCCTCCCATTTTCCTCCCACTTGGATGAAGGTTGGGCAAACCCTCAGGGGGCGTCGGTTCCATGGGCCCCCCCTTATATTGGTTCCCTCTATTGTTGTTGTGGAATAGCCTTAACCACCCACCCAGCGGGGAGGGCCCCTAAAATTCTATGGGTTCAGGTTGGGTGGGCCCAATAATATGAAAGAAGGGGGCCTTCATGGTGGGTGGAAAGTGACGGGGGATGGGCAAGCCCCTACCCGGTGTTGGGTGGAAGCGATCGAAGCATACCTTACTTTACCATTTCTTTCATAGGCCTTGATCTCATCATCAATACTTGGACTATTTGCAGGCATAATATATTGATCTTGAACTGACTTCCATACATCAAATCCCAAATAAACTAGAAAACATTCCATCCTTATCTTCTAGAATGCATAGTTCATTCCATCAAACATAAGAACCTCTTTCTTGTGCACCAACCTAGGTCTACCTTAGGTGGTTAAGGTTTCTTCCAAGAAACCTTGCTCTGATACCAATTGTTGAATACACAAGATAACTGAGGGAAGGGGGTTTAATCAATTGTACCTTAAAGCTTCAAAATCCTCATAAACATTCAGATCCACAATCGTTCAATTAACCCTTAATCTATTATATGATTTAATATGAAAATAAAATAACAAAAGATGAAACAAATCAACACCAAACACAAGAGAACATTATATTTATGTGAAAAACCCAAAATGGGAAAAAAAACAGTGAGGATTACCTCATAATATAAAGTAATATCAACACTAGTTACAAAGGGTTCATTTCTAGAGGGCTTACTTCCTAGAAGAAATAAGGTCTTACTGCCAAAGGCTCACTACTAGAGTAGAAAAGAAGATAGATAAGAATGGTACATAGAGAAATCCATCTCAATGCAACAAAAAAATCCACCACAATATCACCAACACCTTCATAGCCTTACTAACGAATTGTAGACACCTTCTACTCACTACATCTAGCAATCTAACACATTGAATCTCACACTACACTTATCAAATTTATACCTCAAAACTATGCAATTATCATCATACTCATTTATCTTTTCTACCTCATCATCTCTCAACAACTCAACTCATATGTATACCATCTTCAACCTTGAAAACATTCTACAAGGTCAGTTATGCATCTTAACCATGTAAATTCAATTAGGTTGACACCAAAACATTCCTATAGTCTAAAGGAATGAAGGAAGACCACAAAACACCTTAGCTAGCTCCTAAATCCATTCATAGATGTCACACCATGCTTCCAAAAACATTGAAGCACCTTTGCATTTAGTGTAAACACCTAGGTCAGTCATTACCCATGTAAACACCATTAAAATTTTAAGTTCACACTTCCTTTGATCTTACCACATCTCGTGGACAAAAAAAATTGTTTGGAAACAATCTGGAATGTTCCAAAAATACACTAAAATCCAATAAACTCCTTTGAAACAAATTTCACCTAAATAATCTACACACCCAATACACTCACACTAATCTACCATACATTATAACTTAATAAACTAACTTTTGAAGAGCCAAACCTTGAACAACTTCAATTGAAGAAAGATACCAATACTATCAACACACCTTCAAATCTCCAACACCTAAAACCAAAATATAGAGAAACACAAAGAAAATCATTTCTCCTAAACACCTCTGTAATACACGGTTCACACACTAGTGAACACAACTTCCTTTGCACAATGATCCAACACACCAAAATTTGATTATAAACCTCTGATCAATATATACAAACCACACAAGAAGATCTTCAACCTAGAATAAATGCAGAGAAACACTAGAAAATACCTTTGCAACCCATAACAACATGGAAACACACTTCTTCCTCTTTCTCTTCAAATTATCTCAAAATCATTTGGAAACCAAGCCCTAGAGACACATCCTCATCATCTTTGGTACTCTACAACATATCAACTCTACAATAGACACAAGCTTATCAAAGAAACACTAGAGGTTGGCACTAACAGCTTACTAATGAAAACATAAATCAACTAATCAAAGAATCATCAATGCAACAACATAAACAACACCAATAACTACACATATTCTTGCAATAATCTCCTACTCATACTACTGACATCGATGACAACACCAATTTCTCATAGTTGCAATAAGATGATTGATAAATTTTCTCTCCAATGCTCTTTATAATAATATTTTCTCTTAGAATTGATCTCTTGAAGTCTTAGGATTTGAATTGATAAAATAACCTTGTATTTATACCTGTGTTTATCTCATTTCCTAAAAATAAGATTCCATAAGACAACATTTGAAACTTGAATTTAAATCATTAAAATTCTGAAAAAAAAGTATTAAAAAGTGGGACCTAGCACTTAAGGAGGACCAATTTTCCCTTGAGTGAATGGTTCCTAGAACCTAAATCCAAGATAATTAATTTCCAAGGTGATTAAATTAATGTTGGCATTCATTTACTATCAGCTTCCCTTTCAAAAATTGGGATTAATAAGGCTTAGGAATACATAATTTGATCAATTAGAAGCTTAATTAAGTCAAATTTAATTAATGGACCCAAATAAAGTGTGAAAATGTAAAGGTGTACATTTTTCTACACTACATTTAACCCCACTTTAGTGAGAGTATGAGCCCATGCACAAACTCACACCAAACTAGAAAAATAAGTCAAGAGAGGTTTAAATGTACAAATGTTGGAGAGATAAGATGACAAGGATCAAGGAGGATGATCAAGACCCCAAGATCTAAGATCCCATGGAAAACCAACAAAGACACAAAGACACATGTATGCAACAGTGACACAAGATACAACATCATAAAATGTCAAAATTAATGCAACAAGATGAACTAGAAATTTGTGTTATGCAAGTCCATAAAACATGCTCACATGGTACCACATGTAAGTAATTTTTCTTATTCTTTGTGGCCATGAAAAACATGCTCATAAGTTCAATCTGATATACACTTGATGAGCATAAACAAGTGAGAAACACACAAGTTCTAGTGCAGTTTGATATACACTAGGTGTGTAAGCACAAAACAAGTGGTGATGGGAAATTCATGCTAGATCTACAAGCTCCCATACATCAACCATACCAAAAGTTATACTCCTTGATAACTTTGATATGGTGCCACACAAAATGTTCAAAGGTTCTCACAAGGCTAGCAAGTTGTGTTATATTAGACACTCATGGCATAAAGGCACCGCAAAGCAAGTTGTGTTATGCTTAGTGGTGAAGAATTTTTTTTAAGGTTAAGATAATGAAAGGGGTTTAGCATAGTACACGAAAGGTCTCACCTTAGAGAATATCATACTTAATTTCATGAGGAGAATACTAGTTGAGGGATAGAATATTCACACCTTAGGGAATGCAAGCCATATCATGAAATAATGAATACCAAACTTTGAACAAGGTCAAATCAAGAAAAAAGTGAGATGTTGAATGCCTCCCACTTTAAAGAAATTGCTAAACGCCATGCTCTAATCAATTACTTTAAAGTAGAATAATGATAAATAAGAATACCTGAGATATTTATTTGGAAATTCCTATGCAAATCATATGTTTCCAAATAAAGCTATGTCATGAAAAATATATTTCCCCCCATTTGCAATCCTAAGATAACACATAAGGGATCCATGGATCTAGGGTCAGCATATGTCTTTGCTACAATGATATAATCAAATTTTGCAACCATCATCATTCCTCAAATAATCATAGAAAAATGAACACAAAGGAGAAATGGCATATAGAGAGTGAAAATGAAGGAATTTTTTTTGGTTCAACATGGAAGAAACCTAAATGTATCAATGTCTTGTGTCATCCCCAAAATAAAGACACAAGACAAGTAAACAAATAATGGTTATGATAGATAGAATAATGTAGATATAAATAGAAGAATGTCATGATAGATTAACTTCATTTGTATTACACACATGCAATCACACAAAGAATATGAAAAGAAGAAAAGTAAAATACTTGTATTACACATGTGAGCCAACATAAAGTAGGTCATCTACATCCCAATCTTGCTCATCATATGTGGAAGGAAAATAACTAACCAAAAGGGGAAACAAGTGTCCTACTATGAAAATCACCAAGTTCAACATGTGGTGATGCACTCTTTTTGGGAGGATAATCACAATTTTTTTTGTCTAAGTTGATGGAAGAGGAAAACAATAATATTAGCTCATTATGCACTTCCTCATAAATCTTAACATTCTCATCATCATCATAAAATTTAATCACAATAGGAGGCCTAATGATAATTTCCATACAAGTTTCATGTTTTTGTTGTGGCGAAAGTGGAGAATAATCATGCTTTGTTTGAGTTATATTTTGATCTTGGTTTTCTTGTTTGTTCTCTTCTTTTAACTTACGAGCAATAGCATAATTTCTATTCCTATGCTCTTTGGCATTTTAGTTTCTTCTTGCACTATCTTCAAGTTGTGATTGGTAGGAGCGAGTTTATCAATCATTGGTTTCTTTTCTTCCCACAAGGGGGGAATGTAAAGAACCATGGAGGGTTGGTCAACCACTTTCTCTTTGACTTTACAAACTTGTTTGATCTTCGGAGGAACAATAGGACTTATATGGTTATCTCTTGGTATTTTGTATGAAATGGGTGCAAGAATTATGGTTGATTTGTCTTGGTTGCTTGGAATATCTTTTGTTTCATCAATGGTAGGAGGCTCAATCATGGGTTGAGGCATTTTGCTAAGAGATAATTCTACTATGCGCTTTTCCCTGAAATTTTGGTAAGATTTGAAAAAGAAGTCGTCATGAAGCTTAATAGGCTCCATAGATTTGGGTCAAAATAAATACAATGATAAATTCCCATGGGAAGACACAAGATTAATTCCACTATGATGCATAAAGAAGATGTTATTTCCAAATGGAAATTTTAAGAATTTATGTACTACCAATGGGATCAAATCCATGGAGTCTAGCCATGGACAACCTAGCTTTACACATAATTGGGCTGACGACAGGATTATGGAGAATGAGGCATCTAATTGTTTCAATCCAAATTATAATGAGAGAATGACCAAACCTATCATAGGGCAAGCAAAACCATTAAGTGTTTTTATCCATTCTTTTGATTGTTCTTTAAAGTCTTGGTAAAGTTCATGCACAAAAAATAATTTCTCAGTGATCACATTCTCTACATGCATGGGATCAATTAATATCCCATTATTAGGCTTGTCATTAATTCTTCCAGCTATGTAAAGAGGACCATTAGGTGCATGTTTAATTATGTAATTTTGTGAGAAAGAAATTTTTATTTAGAGAAACCTTCAATTATCAAAAATTGACATAGGTGAAACAATGATCCATCACCAACAATTAAAAAAATTGCAACAAACTTTATTCACTTGACAACTTTCATAAATTGATTCATCTCAAACAATGATTAAATGCATTCTAGATCGCATTGGAAACATTGCCATGGAAGCCTAATGTGCATTAAAAAAGGAAAAGAAAACATGATGCATGATTTTCTTGGTATTTTAGTATTCTTATAACATTACCTATTGATTCCCAACCAATCATATTCACACAAAGTATAGATCTTATCAAACCCTTCATAATGGTTCCAAAGAATGTCCTACATTTCAATGCACTGAACTGTCATTAAATAACTTTCAAAAAAAAATAATGAAACAAATCTCTTTAGTGATATTGAATATAAAATAATTATAGAATTTTCATCCAATTTTTATCAAGACCCAATGGTGGAAAAGGAAGTTATGGTATTTTCCCCAAAACTACAAACCCTAAGTAGGGTTTAGACCTTCCCTCACAAAAATAGTCATAACTTATTCAAAACTTAATGAAATTTTATGAGACTTGAAGAAAATGAAATTAGATTCACATGAAAAATAAATAAATAAAAAATTAGGTTAAAATATTGGTTGTACAATACATACCATAACATTTTTAAAACTATAAATTCTAGAAAACTTTGTTAGAATAGGGCAACCTCACCAAAATAGGTATATCTCCCACAAAACTAAATGAAATTTACTGATAAAAAAAATTGTAAACTAGAAACAAATATATTTCCATACATGTATTATATTCTTTTATATTATTCCATACCAAGCCATACAATGCACAACTTCAGCTTGAAAACAATGTAAGACTCAAAAAATGCACACAAAATTGGGGTTTTCATTCATCAAAATGCAAAACAATGTATCCAAAACCCCCCATTATAATTTTGGAGGGTTTCCTTATACATTTCCAACCAAAAAAAACTATTTTCAACCACCTTTTTATTATTTTGTTAATAAAACACCTACCTTAATGACACTTTTTGACAAGTTGCTTGACAACTCTTTGACAACATTGTGCAACTTTTACAATTTTTGACCGATAAGCCTAAATATCCAAAATGGATCAAAATGGTCCCAAATGGTCATTAATGACCTTATTGGACCAAAAAAATCAAATAAAAATATAAAACCAAAATTTGACCATATAGCCTGAAGGTGCCCCTGTACCAAATGTTCATTGACATGTTTGATTTGGCTCTTACGAGGTTGAACATTAATGAATCCAATCATAGAATCTATATCATATTCATTATCACTCTTATTATCATTAGTTATATTTTGTATGTTGTAAACATTCATCACATCATTTTTGGTGGCATTAGCTCTAATAAATGAGATATTATGATTTGGCATTGGATTAGTAAATATTTGAAAGTTTTGGTTGGCTGGGGAAACAAATTTATTTCCTTGATAATTAACGTCACCAATCTGTATGTGATTAGAATCAATGAGGTATTGGACAATATTTTTCAGATGCATACATTGTTCTATATTGTGTCCATTTTGTTGGTGATAATGGAAAAATGAATGTGAATTATAATTCAGAGGTAAAGGCTTAGTAGGATCAATGGTTCTAATGAGAGATAAGGTAATTAAGTCCTTACCCAAGAGTTGCAACATGATGGAATGAAGGGTATTAGGTAGCAGGGTAAATTACCTATTCCTTTCTCTGAATTGATATTGATTTGTTTTTTTACGACAGCCACTTGAGACTCAACATGTTGATTTGTTTGAGGTGTATTTATCTATATAAAGCCCTTATTTTATTTCTTGAATGGGTGGAATTTTTTATGATGCACATAGTTATATTTTTTAGGATGATTGGAGAATTTTTCATTTCACAATGACTAACCAAATTCTAATAGTGTCAAAGAGTCATGCATAAGTAAGATAAGGAGGTAAATTTCATCATCCCAAGTTTATCTTGAATATTGGTTTGTAAGCTTTCAATGAAAATTCCTTGAAGGTTGGCATCGAGAATCTTAATGTTGATTTGTGAGTAAAGCAATCAGTATCATGCTTTGAAATCAATGACCTTTTCATCTTTTTTTTTTTACATTACATTAAATCAAAAAAGTCCATCTTGGGACCAATGTGCAGCTGGAAATTTTTAATAAAGGCATCAAAAATCTCACTTAATGAATGAATTAAATTATTTGGTAAAGAGAAAAACCACTCCAAGGTTGTGTCTTTCAAGGATATTGGAAAAAACTTAGCCAAGAGTTTGTCTTAAAAAATGAAGTGACTACATATAGTTGTGTATGTCAAGATATGGTTACTAGGATTTCCTTTGCCACAATATTTCTCAAATATAGGGATCTATATGCCTTGTGGAATTTGGGCTCTCAATATATCCAATGATAATGGGCTTCATTTGACATATTGTGAAGGTTGGTCATTTTTATTTTGGTTTAATGTAGAAATTTGTCATTGGAGGGATGAAACATTTTGCAAAAGTTGGTTAAGGATGAAATAATTTGTTGTATTTTGAGATGGAGGTGTATATATATTGGGAGGACAAGTGAATTACAATTTTGTGAGAGGTGATGGATTAGGAGATATGATATTTGAATTTGCAAAGCTTAAAGGATTCCCAGTGGACATACCCAAAGTTGGATTGAAATTGCTAGTTGGTTGCCTAGCTGTTGTAACAGTTGGATGAGTGTATGTAGGAATAGAGGCCACAATTGTGCAAGGAGGAATTTTATTCCCACCTTGACTTTGAGTGGACCCCAAAGTTTTAGCACAACTTTCCATTGTAGGAACATGATCATCAATAATATGAGCTAAGCTACACATAATTTCTATTCCTAGTTCATTATCAAGCATTCTCCTCATGTTTTCTATGATAAGAACTGTAGTCCCAACAATATATTCATCACTCACAATTTTTTTAAGTTTTTTTAAGGCTTTATCCATTTTTGAAATTTTCTTGAGGAACATGAGCAATAATTGTTTCAACATCAATGGTATTGGAATTCATGGGGCATGTTATTTTAGGTATGGATTCCAACATGGGTCGACAAGTGGTAACACTATGAGTGAAAGAGTTAGAAAACCTAATATCCATAGTAGATGTACCAACATGGGATGCCATGAGTCTTGAACTATGTCTCACTAGAGTATTGGAAATATGACACCAATTGGTAATACTCATACAAGTTTCACCAACCCAAAAGTGTTCCCAAAATGGACAAAAATTAATAAAATAATATAGCAAACATCCACAATAGGAAGCACAATGCAAGTATGTAAAAATATATTGCAACTTTTAGATATGACATACAAGAATTTTCTAATTTTTTAATGTAGGAAACTGAAAATGATGTCTTTTTAAAGAATTTTAATGTTTGAATAAAGCACTTTTTTTTACCAATTAACTTGAATGTAAACAATTTTGGAAAACTGTAATTCCAAGAACTGAAATTGAGATCTGAAAATAATAAGATATAAATAAAATAGAGAGAAATTTATGCACAAAAATTTGGAAAATGACCAGTACAAGGACAAATTCACCCTAGGAAGAATGGGTCTGTGCATAGGTGTTGAAAAAATTAAAATCTAGGTTTCTAAGTTGATATTTAAGGTTTCTATTTTAAGTTGTAGACAGACACTTTCAGTTACAATTTTCTATAAATTTATGATAAATGCAAATGCAATTTGATTATAAAAACCAAGAAAAATGACTAACTTTCTAGATGAAATTTTGTTTACATTTTTTGATGAAAATGATTGAAAGACACTATTATGTAGATTATTATGTATGCAATATTTTGGATTTTTGAAGTTTTAAACAATGCAAAATGTAATTTTAAAACCCTAAATGAAATGCAAACTAATACAATTTTGGAAACCCTAAATCAATGCAAACAAATGCAAAATCCTAGATCTAGAGCTTGAAGGACCTTCAATTTCAAAGAGCTTATAGTGCAAGAATGGTTGGTTCACCAAAATGAAATGAAGAAAAATGGGTGAATGCTAGGATGATGGTGAATGTGTGTTTTAAGTGCACCTATCTTTCTTCTAATTTAATTAGGAAAAGAGATCTCCCAAAGGTAGGACTAAATTTCAACCTTTAGTTAACCCTATTAAGAGATATGTTGTTTCCCTTATGATAGAAAATTATAAATGTGATTGAAATGTACTTTTGGGAGATGGAAATAAAATACTTAATGAACTCAATTATGTGATGTAATACTTGAAATGCATATTTAAAGGATAGCAAAAATAAAAATTGTAACTTTTTGACAAATTTTAGAATGTTAGATTGATGTGTACGAAGCACCAAAAGTGGTTGTTGAGTATCCTATTAGGATAGATTCACCCTAGGGAGAATGGTTCTCTATACATGGGTCCAAAATTTGATTTCATAGTCCTTTGATCCCAGATCCAAGCTCTTGATTCCTCCAGATTCCATTGTTGGAGAGATGAAAATAAATTTTGTAAATGAGTTTTCGTGGGTTGACAACAATGTTGACAACTTTAGAATAAATTTGATGGAGTGAGGTGGGAGAGGCGAGTGAGGAAGTAGTTTGAATGTGGGTGATGAAGATTAAAAGGAAGATGGTCCAAATGGTGACAATGGCCTTCCTAGTTTGCAGGAGCCTCTTCTCTGGGAATACCTTATTTGTTTCTCCTCATTTGGCTTCCTTTTGGGGTGTTAGAAGGAGCGGCTACATTTGAGTGGACGAAGGAGTGGGGCTCCTAATCTGAAATATTGTTGCTAGAATGTCAAAGAGGATCCTTTTGGGTCATTTTTTTTGGTGTTGAGCCCTTGCAGCTAGATCATTGCGGATTTTGAAGCAATTGAGGCCTTTTTTTTATGCCCTTCATTACTATCGACCTTGGTTCTTCAACTATTTTATTGGCTCCTTCTTGATCATGGGTAGCTCTAGTGTGGTTACCTAAGTCCTATTGTGTTGACTGTGTTGGGTTAGTGGTTGTTGGCTTCTCTTTGGCTAGTCTTCTTTGCCTTGCAGTGTTTCTTGTTGTGGGATTTGGCTCATTTTTTGATGTTTCTAGTTGACTTTTTCTAGATGGGTGTGGCACATCCTGTTCTTCTCATCCCTTGCCATTCTAGGTATCTCATCCTTATCTTGGTTGCTGGTCATTTGGGGTACTTTTGGTGTCCAGGTTCATTTTCTTATGCTCTACTTGAGAGCGTCTCTATTCCCTTTCTAGTCATTGAGGCTTTATCATTTGATGAGGGTGTCCTTTGGTGTTTGGAACATTTTTCTTGGCAATTGTTTTTTATTGGTTTATCCTCTCTGCTTCTTGTGCATTTTGAGAGCAAAAAGTAGTCCTATTGTTAGAGGCGTTGTTGCTTTTGGGGTGGAGCTTTTTGTGCAGTTGGGATTTCTTGGTGTTGCTCAGGCCTATTCATTTTTTCTCTCAGATTGGGGGCTTCCTTTCTGGCTAGTTTTTGGGTACTTTATTGGGCTAATGGGTGTGTCCTTTTCCCCTATTTTTGGTGGGGTTCTTTTGGCTAGGATGATTGTCATTCTTATTTCATTTCCCCAGTTGTTGTCTTTGGTTAGGGTTGCTTTTGTCTTTCGTTCTTTAGAAGGGTTCTCTACCCACATTCTTTTAGAGGTGGTGATGGAGCTGGTTGATTCGGGTTTGAGGTCGATGTTGAAGTTTTACCTGGCTACGGTGCATGCTTTGGGCTCTTTTGGTTTTGTTATCTTTATTGGGTAGTTCTCAAGTTTTAATCTTAGACCCCAAATGGTTGTGTTCCTAGTGTAGGGCTTTTTGAAGGATTTTATGGCTGTTTGCTTGGCTACTATGTTGGCTTTCCCCTCAGGTCCTATGGAGGTGGACCTCCCTTAGTTGTTGTTTCTATTGAGGTGGGAATTTCTCCTATAGAGGTGGAGGTTGAGGGTGTTGGTAAATTTTGGTTGTTGTGGTTTAACTGATTGTATCATCCTCTCCAATAGAGGGAAGCTAACTCCTCTAGAGGTGGAGATGGAGTTTTCTTCCTGTTACTAGGTGAGTTTGTGCTATAGGAAATATGATTTCTTACAATTTTCAAGGGTGGATCATACCACTGTATTCTATGTTCTTTTGGGCTCAGATTTGAATTATTGGTGGTTTATACCATTGTATTCCCTATTCTGTTGGGCTTATATTTGAATGAAATGAGAGGTTGGTTTGCTAATGCCTACCTATTTCAGGCGATGTTTGAGTTTGTCAAAAGGGTTTTTGGTCCCAGTTAAAACTAGGTTGTAAATGGGCTTTGGGACCATGCTTGTATGATTTATGTAGCATGTTTTGTCATGTTATTCTTTTAGAGGTTGCCATTGGGGTGTTGTTGGTATGTGATTTATCTTATTAAGCAGCTTGCTTATCTTTGTAAGGTTGACAGTTCCCTTCAAACCTGTTATGTACTAGGTTATGGGCCCCATCAAAACCTATTTTTTACCCCTAATAAAAAATAATGTTGAAAACTTTAAGAACTTTATTAAATTTATCTTTTGATCAATATTCAATCCTTCTTCACCTATAAATCTACACATATAGAGAGAGAAGCAATAATGTTTGTAAATTTGGTAAATAGGGGCTTTCCTTAGTCAAACCTTGGTTTGGTAATTAAACCTTGATAATGAAATAATGACAAAAAGGATAAAATTTGATGAATGAAAAATGCTATGTGAAAACTCACCAAACCCTCAATGGTTACCCTTACAGGATTGAATTCTAACACATCTCTCTAAATATTTTATATTGCATGAAATGGCTTCATTGGATGATTTATTTGACACTTGATTTGATGCTTGAATACTTGAAACAAACATTAAATTTTTTTTTCCAAAACATGACATGAATATGCATGAACTTTGACATGATGATATGATCTTGATTGCTGCCATAGATGACTAATAAGTCTTCTCTTCAATGCTCTTGACAATAATATTTTCTCTTGGGATTGATCTCTTAAAGTCTTAGGACTTGAATTGTTAATAACCTTATATTTATAGGTGTTTATATAATTTCTCAAAAATCAGATTCCACAATCGAACATTTGAAACTTGAATTTGAATCGGCAAAAGGCCACCAAAAAAATATTAAAAATTGGGACTTGGCACTTAAGGAGGACCCAAACCCAAGAAACTCAATTTATAAGGTGATTAAATTAATGTTGGCATTCATTTACTGTTGGTTTCCCTTTCAAAAAATGGGAATAATAAGGCTTAGGAATATATAATTTGGTCAATTAGAAACTTAATTAAGTCCAATCTAATTAAGGGACCCAAACATATTGTGAAAATGTAAAGGTGTACATTTTTCTACACCACACATGTTATACTATCATATCCCCAATTCTAACTCCTACAAAGAAAAGAATGATACAAATTGAAAAAACATATTCATACATGCAAGAGTGAGTGTAATTAAAGAACAAACTAACCATACATCTAATTTAGTTGATTATAAATGAACAAGGGTATGTATGCAATGAAACAAGCAATGCATGTTATACTATCATATCCCCAACTCTAACTCTTACAACCCCTAGGTAACCATGTTAAGTGATAATATATATATATATATATATATATATATATATATATATATATATATATATATATATATATATATATATATATATATATATGTATGTATGTATGTATGTATGTATGTATGTATGTATGTATGTATGTATGTATGTATGTATGTACAAATTTATATACATAAATACATATATACATATATACATATGTACATACATACACATATATAATCAATTCATGATATATATAAATTTAATCAACATTATGATATTTCTATATAATTTCAAACAACATTATGATACAAATTGAAACAACATTATTATACATGTACTAGTACTGTCTTATTAATACTTTATTTTGCAAAAAAAAATAGCAATGCATGCTATACTATCATATCCCTAATTCTAACTCTTACAACCCTTAGGGGATCATGTTAACTAATTACTATAAATATATAATTAGTTTAGGGGTTATATATAACTTGAACAACAAAATGATACTAATATTTAGATCCCTTTTCTGATACAACATTATGATATTTATTTATAACTTCAACTAGCATTATGATATAAGTTGTAACAATATTTTTTATACTTGTAAAAGTAATGGAAGAACAACTAAAGCATACATCCAATTCATTTGAATGTAAATGAACAAGGATACATGAAATATCAATTTTTATATCTTTGTTATATGTGTGTGTGTGTGTAAGTCTACAATTTCCACACTTCTATTGAGAGTATTGGAGGATATCATACAATCCAACATTGAGGGTTTCATGCATTTATCTTTTTTACAACTATGTGTATGTGTCTCTAAAATTGGCATAGCTAATTACACATTCTTAAAGCAATTGTATTAAAGTAAGGATTGTAGGTGGAATGATATGTATGCATACAAATGTTACTGAAGGAAATCAAGATATGCATGAAAAATTAGCATACATTAAACAATGTATAAATTTGAAGATTGCATATTATCTATCCTGCATGACATACATATGTATGTATGCATGTATGTATGTATGTCATGCATTTGTAAACATCTATTTACTTATAATATTAATATTTTATGTAAATTTAGATAACTAAAATGATTACCAAATTAGGATAGAAATCCTAAAAATGCATGTAAATTGATCAAATAAATTCGGCCATACCAGTAGTGGTGAAATTAGAATGGAAGGGGTAGAGAGAATGATAGAGGAGTGGGTAATGTTGTGTGATGGGTTCACAATAGTAGAGGACATAGTCAGCCAAACCATAGGTGCATGAAATCCTTAAGAGTCCACCTTATGAAACCTATAAATGGTTTGTATATATACACATAGTCGACAGAACGATAGGTGCATGATACCCTTAACAAGGAGAGTTAGATACATTGTTTATAGATATTGCAATATGCATTATATATTATTTAACTAACTATGTGTATATATAGACACTAAAATATATATATATATATCTATGTATATATATACATAGTTGACCATAATATAGCTACAAGAAACTCTTAATAATGAAGATTATCATAACCTCAAATATTATCAATATACTTATCTAAATTATAAAGGTACAAAACCAGAAAGACAATAATATATTATGGTCGATTGTGTGTATATATACACATTGAAACAATGAAAATACGAGGGCTTTTCTAACATTGGGGAGATAGGTTTCTCCTATTTCACACTCTTGTTTCACTCAAGGAAACCCTAGAGATCCCAATCCAATGATGGATGGAAGGAAAGTGATCTTCTAAAAGTTTTCGTAGGGTATGATTAGAGACTAAAAGAGGGTTCACCACCAAGATAGGGCTTGGAAAGACTATTTATATGCAATTTCTAATGATCAAACCAAATGATACACAAAGCTTCACTAAATGACCTAGAAATGGATGCAATATAGAATAAAGAGCTAGAAAAGTACAGGGGTACACTTGGAAACCTGTAGAAGCTTGAATGGAGAATTGTAATGCTAAAAATGATAAATTTAAGGCCTATTGGGACTCATACAATAGACTGGGTGATTTAGTCTCAGATTTGGGTTTTTGCACAGGAACAAAAATTTGGTAGAGATATGTCTGAAACACCTGAAATATGCAAATTTCACTGTATTGGGACTCATATGCTAGAAGTGGCATATCAGTCCAGTTTTTATTTTTTGGAGGATTGAGATATGAATTTTCTTTTCAACCTCTGCTATATCTTCTCAACTTGATTATAGGTCTAAACTGCTCAATTTTTCTATGTAAACGTCTTCTAATGATCTTCTAAACAAGGTGACAACTTGAACAAATTCATAATTTCTTTCCAATCTTGATCCTTAGAGGGTCTTCAACCTTGTTCTGAAAATCACACAATAAAGAGAGGGAAAAATGTTTTTTTATTAGTGGAAATGGGTTTTCCTTGGTCAAAACCTATTTTGGTAATAAAACCTTTAAATAAAATGAAATAGAAAGGAATGATGAATGGACAAAATGATATGTTACAACTCACCAAACCCTAGCAATAAAGTGTTGCAAATATGTATGAAGTGAATCTAATGGATGTAGATATTGAATCTTTCTTGAATGGTATGGATCTTGAATTGAATGCTTGCTTGAATAATAAAACCCTACATCACAAATGTTAGCTCAAAAACAAACATGATGCATGATGACTTTGAAATGATACTTGATGCTTGAATAATTCTCTAAAAAACTTGATAATCAGCTCTTGAAGACTCTTGAATGCTCTTGTAAACACTTGAATGCTCTCATGAAAAAAAAATCATTATAAGGAATGCTCTCATGAAAGTCTTGATGAAAATGAGTGAAATAACCTTGTATTTATACTTGTGTATGCCAAATTACCCGAAATTACAACACTACAAGCCAACATCAGATCTAGGAGGATAAAATACCACCAAGAATTTGAATTTAATTTAATTTTAAGCCACACATGACTCATACACTAGAAGAGGAATGTGAGTCCCATTAGGCTAAGCCATGTGACACAAATTTCAAGAAATCTATAGATTTATGTGAAATCCAGATTGAGGCCTCGAAGCTTAGGTGTGACCTATTGAACAAGATAAATGAGAAGGGTGGGGTGAATCAGTTTTCACAAATTTAATCCTTAATTCATTCAGCCAAACTAATCCTTAACTTGCTTAAATGATAAAACATGAAGTGCAAGTGTAGAAATTGAAAACAATCACACAAACACAACACCAAATTTATGTGGAAAACCCAATAAAGGAAAAACAATGATGAGGATTAACTGACACTATACAAAATATCAAAACTTATTATAAAAGGATAATTTCCTGAGAAAGAAGCTCACTACCAAAACAAGGACTCATTGTCTAGATCAAGACACACTATCCAATAGAGCTAACAACCCAGAGGGCTCACTACCACAAAGATACAAAGAAGATAGAAGAGATATGTTATAGAGAGAAGAAAATCTTAATGCAACAAAGAAATCCACCACAAATTTATCAACCAATTGTAGACATGCATGAATGATGGAGTACACCTTTTGCTCACTGCATCTGAAAACTCAACATTTAGGCTTCACACTGATCTACCACACTCGCATCACACACACTAACAAATGCACATCAATCTTGCATCTATCTGCTCTATTTTCTTTTCAGTTATCTCACTCTGCATATGCTTCCTCATTTTTCATTTATACCATCTTCAACTTTGAAACATCTAAATTTGACCATCCAACATTAAATTGAAAATAGGTTATCCCACCAAAAAATCGTAGGGTGGAATTAGAATGAGGTAAAACCAAACACACACTTGATAAGGACCTAAATAGATCCAACAAGCTTCATCAACTCTAAATATAGTGTTTAACAAAATGTCAACCAAACCAGTGAAAAACACATAGAACAATTAAGAACAAACCTTTTAGATACCAAAATTATCTTCAATATACTCATAACAACTCAACTAGATAACTAAAATTCATAAGACTTCAACAAAGATAAATCTATACCAACAACATTTCTCCTAGACCTCAACCAGAAACACAAAAAACCACAGTTCATAATTGGTGAACACAACTAACACTATACAATGAATCAACAGCCAAAAATTTGGATCTAGCAAATTCCAATGATCATGATCAACATATTTGAACCATAGAAACATAGGAGAAAATCCCAAATAAAACTTGAAGCAACCACTAAACACCTGCAACCTTTCTTCAATACAATTTTCTCAATATCCTCAACATATACAACCAATAACCTGCAACCAAGACATTAATGAGAAAAAAAACAACTGGTTGATAATCAATTGATAATCAATTGACTAGTTGACATCAATGAAAACAAAGGTTCATTCTTTCCATTCTTGCAACAATCTCTCCGTTTTTCATTAATGGTGACACATGATGTGAAAAACCATCAAAGACAAGATACTAGCTTTGAATACACTTCTCAATATTTTTCTTTTTGCTTCTCCCCCTTATTAGATAATCTTTTATATTCTTTCACATTCTTTCTCTTTTCTTTTTCGCATTCTTTCTCTCCTATTTTTCACATTCTTTCTCTTTTATTTTTCACATTCTTTCTCTTCTCTTTTTCACATTATTTCTCTCCCCCTTTGACATCAATGACAATGGAAAAAGATATTTTACATTTGTAGTGTAGTAAAATGCATACCCTTTCATTTTCACACTTGTTTGGGCTTGCCTTGCTTTATTTGTCCTCATTTATGTTTTCATTGGTCCTATTTTGCATCTACAAGCCCTATGAATTATATCTTTTTAAAGCTAATCTTGTCATTCACCAATGCATAAATGATTGTTTGATGAATCTATCTGAGTGCCCCTAACTTTTGGGTTGGGTCTAAGATGCCACCTAGGGCATCTTTTTTCCCAAAAGGTCTCGGGACTGTGATTTTGGCACATCTTAATTGGGCCCCTTTTTGGTTTTTGTGCCCCAAGTTTCATGACTTGAGACTAAGATGCCACTTAGGGCATCCTAGTCCTCCTTAAGGTATTTTCAGGATTTAATTTCAAATCTTGGTGGGATTTAGCCTCCTTTATTTAATGAATACATATGTTAGCTTGGTGTGATGTAATTTTGGGATATTAAGCATAGATAAGTATAAATACAAGGTTCCTTCTCTCATTTTTCTCCCAAAAAGCTAATAAGCAATCTAAGCATCCAAGAATTCAAGAATTTGAGCATTCAAGAGCATTCTATCTAGCATTTGGAGCCATCATCAAGATTCAAGCCTCATATCAAGGATATTCTTGAATCATGTGTGTTGTTGTCCTAACATTTGTGATGTAGGGTTTTGATTTAAGCAAGTACTTCAAGTCTATGTCTATCAAGAATCTTTTGATTCAAGATCCATATCCATTATAGCCATTTCACACAAGTTTGTAGACTTTACAACAAGGTTTTGGTGAGTTGTAGCATTGCATGTTGTTTATTCATCATTCTCCTTTATTCTATTTCATTTCAAGGTTTATTTACCAACAAGGGGTTTGACCTAGGAAAATACCCATTCACTAACAATCAACAAGATTTTCCTCCCTTGTGTGTTTGTGATTTAAAATTTAGGTTGAAGACTTAAAGATCATTTCAAGTGAAAAGTTGCAAAGTTGCATTGAAAATTTTTCATTTTCATGGAAACTCACCTATAGGCCGAATCTGGAAGTTTTAGAACCTAAGGTTGAGGAGAAGGAAGAGTAGACATCAACCCTCAAGAACACATTCAAAAAATTTAGAAATTCCTAATGGGACCATGTCACCACTTAGGGAGTCTTAGTCCTCCTAAACATATTTTCCAAAAATTCCTTTAGATCCAATTTTGACATTTGAAGATTATGCATCTGCCCCAAAAAACAACATGACTAAGACAACAATAAGGGAATATTTATCCTCCCTAGCATATTTTGATAGCTTCTTTGCATTTTCAGAATCCTTGTTGCATCTCTAGACGTCCTAGGTACATACATCCTAACTCCTTGTTGCATAATTTCATCATTTACATCTCATTTAGCTTGCATAACTAGGGTTTATGAGTTGAATGTTTATTTATCTTTTCCAAGAATTTGATTGGTGGTGAACCCCTAAAAGTTTAAATAACCCTCTCCTAGGTTCTCTTCATTGAGAATTGACTCACCTTTTGAGGTTGATAGTCAATCCAATTAGGACTCCTAGGACATTATTGAGTGATTTGGTGGGAAAAAGGGTGACATTGTGCATCATTTTTCACAATAATCATTTTGGTGAACCCGACCTTGTTGAGAATTCATTTTCTGATTTGGAGTTCATTAATGTCTTAGATCTAGATTTTATTCATTCTTTCATTGCATCTTGTATTAGTGAAATTGCATTTAGGGTTTCTCATATTTAGTGAAATTGTATCTAGGGTTTCTTATATTTGCATTAGTGAAAGTGCATATAGGTTGCATTTTTTCTTTCTTACATCATTTCATTAAAAATTTGAAAAGTACATTGTTCATCATCTTACTTGTATTTAGAAGTGTTCTTATTGCATTCAAAATTGAAAAAAAAAAATGCATTCAGTTGCTTGTTACAAGTTACTTTTCATTGCATTCATTTTCATAATTTTCTATTTCTAAACATCAACAATCTGAATAGTAAATTTGTAAGCATTGTAAACAATCCAAAATTTGTTATCTTTCTGAGAAAAACCTCAGTTAGGACTAAAATGCCCTTCCTAGAATCTTAGTCATGTTGTTATGTGGAGCCTAATTAGACTCGGAGGTTAAATTTTCCCCACTTTTATTTGCGTGGTTTCCCCCTAATTATTTAATGAGGTCAAGGGGTAGCACCCCTGGCACCTCCCCTATCACAATATAGGGCAGGGTCAAGGGGCAATTCCCCTAAAACCTCCCATGATTTTTTATTATTTTATAAAGGTGTCGGGTGTTATTTTTCTATTAGCTGACATTAAAAAAACCCTATTTTTCAACCGACATAAGTCTTGATAAAAGGCTAAGGATTAGGATTTTCGTTGATATTATATTGTAGAATTTTATAATGGTATTGAGTTGTAGGGATTACTAGTTGTAATTAGTTTGATTTACTACATAATAATATTGGACTCTTTGTTGGTGGACATAGCCCAAGTTTGGGTGAACCACATTAAATTCTATGTGTTATAATTTCTTTTGTGTTTTAGTTCTTTGCTTTATTAATTAAATCTACATTTAATTTTTAGATATCTACCTTCTAAGCCTAACAAGTGGTATTAGAGTGGGTTGTTTATAGTTATCATCTGCAGGAAGGTCTCACGATTGAGTGGGAGTCTCATGGTTGACTGGGAGCAATGGTGGATGAGGGTAAGTTGAAGGTTGAGAAGTTCAACAAGAAAAACTATCAATTATGGAAGATGCAGATGGAGGACTATCTTTATTAGAAGGATTTATGGTAGTCATTGGAAGGGAAAGCCAAGAAACCCTCGGGAATGTCTAATGAGGACTGGGATACTTTGGATAGAAAGGCACTTGGCAGTATTCGCTTATGCCTGGCACAATCGGTGGCATTCAATATTACAATAGCAAAGAAAATTCAAGAGTTGATGCAAACCCTAGAAAATTTATATGAAAATCCTTCCACTTTGAATAAGGTATTTCTTATGAAGCATTTATTTAATATGAAAATGGAAGAAAGTGGGTCAGTTGCAAATCATTTAAATGAGTTTAATATAGTTACCAGTCAATTAAATTCTATAAATGTAAACTTTGATGAAGAAGTTAGGGATCTTTCAATTCCATGTTCTTTGCCTGAAAGTTGGAATAGCTTGGTCATGGTTGTTAGTAATTATGTTTCTAGTTCAAATACATTGAAGTTTGATGATGTTGTTGGTGTTATTTTGAGTGAGGAAATTTCTAGGAAAAGCTTATGTGGAACATCCACATTAGGTAGTGTTTAAATATAGAAATCAAGGGCAGAATAAAGGAGAGAAGAAATAATTCTGGAGGTCATGGGAAGTCATGAGGAAAATCAAAGGACAAAAGGTCCCAATCCAGAGAAAGGAAGGATTGTTGGTACTACAGTAAGTCAGGTCATTTAAAGAAAGATTGCTAGTCTCAAAAAAATAGAGACACAAAGGAAGGAAATAAAGAGGAAAATGTGGTAAGTAATAAACCTGATGAGGATGCTTTGATTCTTTCCCTTAATAATCTTGATGATTCTTAGGTGTTAGATTTAGGGGCTTCATTTCATGCTACACCCCATAGAAGTTATTTTCTTGATTATGTCCAAGGGGATTTTGGGTTGGTTTATTTGGGAGATAACAACCCTGTCAGATTATTGGAAAGGGAAGAATCAAGATTAAGTTGCAGAATGGGAATCATTGGCTACTACATGAGTTAAGGCATGTTCCAAAGTTAAAAAGAAATTTAATTTTAGCAGGGCAACTAGATGATGAAGGTTTTGTTTTTACGTTTAGTGAAAAAAATTGGAAGGTTACAAAAGGTTCCTTAGTGGTAGAAAAAGGTGTGAAAGTAGGCACCTTATATCTTTGTACAGGTCATACTATTCCTTCTACTTTAGCTATTGCAGATAAAAATCAATGTTTAGGAATAGTTGTTGCGATTAAGCAAGAAGAAAATCAAACAATTGTTGTGGATTCTAAATTAGTGTTGTGGCATAATAGACTTGGGAATATGAGTGCAAAAGGTATAAAATTATTTCCAAAGAATGTTTTACTAGGTTTAAAATTTGTTAATTTGGATTTCTGTGAAAGTTGTGTGTATGACAAACAAAAGAGAGTTAGTTTTCTCATGAATGGGAAGCAAAAGAAAGATGAGAAATTGGAGCTTGTGCATATAGATGTATGGGGACCAACTCAGGTATCTTCTCTTGGTGGCTCTCAATATTATGCTACATTCATTGATGATGCAACAAGGAAGGTATGGATTTATTTCCTTAGGAAGAAATATGATGTATTTGAAACTTTTAAAAAATGGATAAGCTTGCTTGAGAATGAGATGGAAAAAAAATTAAAATTTCTTAGATTTGATAATGGTGGCGAGTATTGCAGCAAAGAATTTGAAGATTATTGTTCCTCTAATGGTATTCATAGGAAGAAAATAGTTCCAAGGACTCCATAGGAAAATGGAGTTGTTGAGCGCATGAACAAAACAATAATGAAGTGTGCACGGACTATGAGATTTCATGTTAGGTTTCCTTTAAACATGTGGGTAGAGGCTATAAACACTTTTGTTTATTTAATTAATAGAGGTCCCTCTAATCCTTTGGGTTGTGGTATTTTAGAGGAAGCATGGATAAGTAAGAAGGTGAGTTATTCTTTTCTCAAGACCTTTGGTTGTGAAGCATGTGCACATGTAGATTCTGAAAATAGAACCAAGCTTGATGAAAAATCAAAGAAATGTATATTTGTTGGATATGGAATTAATGGATTTGGTTATAGGCTTTGGGATTTTGAAAATTAGAAAATTGTGAGAAGCAAGGATGTCATATTCAATGAGAAACTATTGTACAAAAATTTGTTGCAGTATCATGAGAAGAAAGAAAATGATTGTGCATTGTTGGATGATATTACAAACAATGATGTTCCAGTGGTCCCTCATGTTGTGTAACAACAACAACAAATACCACAAACTCCAATGAATGTTAGACGATCTTCAAGGATAAGTAGATCTCTGAACAAATTTTCTCCCTCTTTGTATTCTATTTTATTAATTGATGTTGGTGAACTAGAATGTTATGATGAGGCTATGCAAGTAGATACCAAGGTTCAATGGAAGCATGGAATGGAAGAAGAAATGGACTCGCTGAAAAATTAGACTTGGGAATTATGCAAGTTTCCTACAGGTAAAAAGGCTTTACCAAACAAATGG
>VDFB02358134.1:134649456-134804803 GCA_007258455.2 Sequoia sempervirens | reverse complement strand
GCTTTCCCTGAGGTACAAGATCCCATAGAAATAATTGAATAGTTAATCCTCCATGAAGAAGAATTGACAAGAGATGTGCCACTTGTGGCATTTGAAAGATGAAGGGACACCAGTCCTAGGAGGAAAGTAGAAAATGCCACACCACTAGATCACTTATCACCTCAGCCTACTCCTAAAGTAAGCTTTTCAGTTGGTTCCCCATCCATGGAAGAAGATAACACTAAGGAAGGAGAATAAGTCTCATAGTTTAATGCTCATGTTATACCCCAATATGAGATTCCATTGGAAATAATGTGATCACCTTTGAAGCCTCTAATGAGCTATCAAATGAATTTGTTGCAGATGACAACTTTTGTGTAGACCCATGAATTTAAGTCCTTTATATATGAGTATAAAGGAAGAATAATAAGAGAAAGGTTAAAGGAAATTGACCCTGAGAAAGAGGATTATGCCTTGAAAGAGTTGCAACATGAAGTTGATAGGGAAATGAGAAACATGACTGCTAAGAGAGGAAGAGCATTATTGCAAGAAGTTGGAGTTATGCTCCTTCCTAGGTGGGATATTAGTTCATCTATTGTGTTTGATATATTTTTGAAGAGAAAGAATAAAAATTTTCAAATAATAGATGAAGTAGGTGATAGGGTCTATACAGGGTTATGGTACAATTCTGATAATACCACTTTGCAAATTTGGGCTCTTTACCCCCTTGGCAAGAAGCCTTCTCTCATTGAACATGATCAATTTTTTGGACATCTCCTGGTGCAAAGAGTAGGGGAGATAGATCCCTTGGAGACTACTAACTTGAATGTGAATGTAGCCAAATTCACCAAATCCTAGATCCAAAAGCTAGTAAGAGATAACAAGTGGTTGATAGAGGAAAATGATACGTTGACAAAAGAATTAAACAACTACAAAGATAGGTAGCCTGCTTCTCCAAGGATTTACTCTCATTTAATTGAACATGAAATAAAAGTGTTAGAGGCCATGTTTGAGACTGCTCAATGGAAGCATAAATTTGAAAAGGCTCAAAAGGAATAGGAAGAACTAAAAAGAAAATTGAAGGCTGCTACTTTAGAAGTAGCATCAGGGATAATTTGTATGAAATTCAAAGATATGTACCAACATGCAGATGGTGTCTGGCGTGCTCATAGTGGAACATACAAGGCCCTTGTGGAGCATGAAAAATTGCTTGATAGGATGAAGGAAATGGAATCCCATATCAAGGAAAAAGATGGAGATAATAATGCTTTTCTCCAAGAATGTCAAAGCCTAGAATACACATGAAAACTTCCATAATATCTTGACACAAGAATTGAGTGACTTCAACTAGCCACTATATGTGGCCATGCCAAATTTCTTTGAAGAAAAAGATTGGAAGGATCAAAAAACTTGGAAAAATGAGATATCAAATTATTTGCCAAGAATCCTTGATGACATCAATGATGAGGATGAGGTACTTAGGAAAGCACATAAGCATCTTGGGAGGATTGTTGGATTGGAGAATGGAATGAAAAACACTCTAGAGAATGAAAACACTTATTCCCAAGAGAAATACATTGATCACATGTCAAAGGTTAATTTGTTCCTTGCACGAGCTGTATGAGGAGGTAGTTAGAGTTTGGTTGTTGTGGATGCATCAACATGGTGCTTGAGCCTTGAACAGATCTTAGGTGGTCACGGGTGTGTGCTAATGATTAACGGACTATGGTGAATCCAACAATAAACTCCTTTTATGTTATGTTAATTATGCTTTAGTTAAGAAACAATGTAAATTTTTTTAATGGAATTGAGGCTTGTTGCTTCCCATACAAATAGGGAAACCGAGGTATGATTTTGTTCATCATATCATCATCATTTCAATCCATTAGAATAGATACTGGACCATTATATCCACTTAATCGTATCAAAAGAACTCATGTTATGTATGCTTATATTTTGAGCAATATAATGGAGAAGATACATTATACCTCATAATCCATTTTCAGTGTTCAATTGCTATGTCGATTTTCATGCTTATTTATTGCTTTGTTGTCTCCAAAGTCATCTTTTCAAGTTGTTTAAATCTGCAAGATTTATCAGGGAACATTTGTTGTTACTGTGTGGATGCTTTGATTGGTTTCTACTTAGGTGTGAATTAAATTCTTTTCAAATAATTTACTTTAATTGGTTCATATTAAGGATTAAAGTCCTCTTAGAGATTCACACCCTCTTATGGTCTAAAAACCTACATTTTAAGACCCAACAAATTGCAAATAACTCTAAAAATTTAGAATTCTATGAAACAGTGTATATATTTTTGTACTTGTAAATATTCTTGGTACTTGTATATTCTATGAAACATTCCTTATTTTCTATGAAACAATGTTTATATTCTTGTACTTGTAAATATTATTTTACTATTATGTCTATTAAAGAAAATGGAGTTTGAATAAAAAATGCTTCACCCTTTTTTGTAAGTGAGTATGTGAATTATTGTTTAAGGAAAAATCTTACAGTGTTTAAATTTTCATTTTACTAGTTTCAAATCTTCATTTTCTATGTATATAAAATTTTATGTGCTCTTTATCTCTAATGGCATAAAACAGTAATGTCATTAGAATCAAGGTTTTCAATTTCAACACCATCATTGTACACACTTTTCATATCCTATTGACTTTTATGTACAATTATCAAAATTTTATTTTTATTTCTTGTCCTAGTTAATCTTGATTCCTTTCAACACAACACAGTAGGTTGCATGTTAAATTTCAAAAACTTTCTTTGCATTTTTTTGTATATATTATTTTCTCAGTGCATCATTATGTAACAACAATTTCACTTCTAAGATATACAGTAAAAATAAATGAAAGAACATGTTTTCTTTTTCAAGGGAAATGTATGGTGAATACCCCATGTATTTTAGATAAGTGTGCAAGTGAAATAAGACATAATTGATTGAATATGATTTTCTATTATACAATTATTTTTTATGTGCTTTTTACTTTTTGCATGTGGATTACCCTCAGAAAGAGACTACTTATCTTTTCTTAAATGAAGCCTTTACATTTCCTTCCTATGAAACAAATTTACTGCTAGACAATAGGTTCATGAAATTCATACAAATTAATATTGGTGTTAAAGGCCATCCCCACAAATTTTGGTTGTTCTAGAATTATAATGGAAAACAAAAAAAAACTTGCTAGGAGAATAAAAGAGGTTTTCAATTGTCCAAGTACAACATAATATTACTAAAGCATTTCAAAGTTTAGTCCATAAGAATCATCCTTTTTTAAACATGGATTGCAAATAATTCTAAAAATTTAGAAGTCTTGGTCATTAACATTATTGTCAACTACAATATCATCCAGTGTATCATTTTCAATGTTCATATGTTCTTTCAAGTATTTAATATTATCATCATCCTCATCTTGACCTACATCATCTTCATCATCATTGAAATTTTATTGTAGACCATCTATATTGTTACTAGATGTATTTGGATCATAATTTTCTATACCATCCATATTGTTGTCTTCCATAACATCATCTAACTCTAGATTGTTGTCTTCTTGTGCTTGAACATAACATCTTCAACATCATCGTGGATGTCAATTTCTTCGATGTTCTGTAATCCCTCTCTCTCATTTTGTTGGCCGTCATTGTTTTTCTCAGTATCCACTAATGCATCGTCAAATACATGCCTTAATCTTGGATCATAATATATGACAAATATCCATTTCAGGTCCAAAATATCTTCATATAAAAATACTTTCACATGAACGATAAACATATATTAGACATATGTTATAACAATTTTATTGATTAATAAACACATGTATGTATTCACAATAAGCTATGAATTAATAGATTAATTATCACTACCGCTTTTTGTTTGAGTTCAAGAACTACTCACAATGAATTAGTAGAACATAAGGCTCCTTATCCTCTGATAGGAATGGTGAGGAATCTATAGAAAGCAATCCACTATGGGTATCATGTCTTCATGTCCTCTTAAATGTTGCATACCATCTACACTTAAAAATACAACATTTAAAAGAGTGGTAATCCAACTCAATAATTTCTTGTATTTTCCCAAAATAGTGTAGATTCCCTTCAATTATATTCTTATCTTTTGAGCTTGATTGACCGGATTGCTCAAAGTTAATCATGATGCCACAATCAAAGGATTGTCTCTCTACATCTACACTTTCTACACGATAATGTCGACCATATGCCCACATTGCTGGATATTTCCTCACTTGTGAAAGACCATTTATTTCAGTGAAAACTAATATAATGACGAATATTAAAATATTTAATACTATCAAAACTATAAGGAAACAACATTTTGTAAAATTCCAAATGTACCTTTCTTTCTCATCCTCTAGATATGTTGATTTCATCCTCTATTATGTTTGAATCTGTACCTACATCTTCTATTTGATTTTGAATTTGTTCAATAATCCATTCTAGTGTGCAATCTTTGCCCCATTCCCCAAGAATATGAGTAGGAAGTGGAGTATTCCTTGGGTTCGATCTCTTAAACTGTCTCCTCAATTCTTACACTTCTCTCTTTGTATCATACAAATCAATCCATTTGTTCATAATGTCCATGTGGTACATAATGAACTTGTCCAGTATAGAGCTTTCATCTACACCTATTACATGTCAACATGTTTATTTCAAACTCCAAATGTCATGTTAATTTTACAAATAAATTACAAAGATAAATTAATGATTACAAGAAAAATAACCACAGTGGTCATGAATTTACTTACTAATTTGTACTTCAACACCATTAGATTGTGGTTTTTCTCCATCAATAATATTTGATGCTCTTTCTTCATCCCAGATGTGTGGGCCGTCTTCAAAATACTTACCAAGGAATTCACATAGGAAGAAAAATGCTTCATTCAATACATACCCTTCAGCCATGCAACCCTCTAGATGTGCCTTTTGTCGGACATATCTTTTAAGAGTTTTCATATACCTTTCAAAGAAAAACATCCACCTCATTGATATGACAACCACCAATTCAATGTCATCGACTATGTGTATAAGTAAATGGACTTGTAGGTCCATGAAACTTGTAGGGAGTTCCTTCTCAAATACATATACAATTTCTACAATTTCCTTCTTCCACTTTGACACTTCAAATTCATGGATCTCCTTGGAGGTCACCCACCTAATATAAGAATAGTAAATTAGTATGAACCTTTAGTCATAAATTAAAATCCAATATAATATCTCTATGTCTCTCACACATGAACATTTCATATAACCACATACCTTGTAAATGTTGACAATCGACTTATGACATTCCTTAAGTCAACTATAAGACAGGAATCCCCCCTAATTGCCAATGACATGATATTCTATCAAACACATTTATGAAAAGGTCATTAGTAATTTTTTCTCACACAATAAAATATCAAAATAAATTTAATGCTTAATCAATGTTACCAGTAAATGTTAAATTTTGATATATAATACCTTCATTAAATTATGAAAATCATGTTTTTTAAATCATTTGATATGTCCATTATCTGTAAAAGATTTAGCCAATGATGACCCATAGTCAGTAGGTGTCCTTATTGAATGGATGACATTTTTTAGTTGTTCTAGCTCTTTTTTATTCAAAATCCATGGAGCTTATATGGGCGTGTGCATGAATTTGGTCACACTTTTGTGGAAAAATGGGAAAAAAAAATTGAAAAGAGATAACACGAGCGCGTTATGTGATTTTAAAAGAAAAAAAAGTGAAATCTATATCATTTTCTTTTATTGTTTCTCAGCTCGGCCTGTGGCCAAAACCCTCACTTTTGTGCTCACGTTCTAGGAGGAATGATTTCTACAAATTTCATCAACAATAGTTGGATTTTGTTTGCAAATATGGCACCACGAAAATGAAGAGATGCAGGAGGTAAGTATTGTTTGCTATTTGTTTTGAATTTGTTAGTTTGAAATTAATTTTGTTTGTTTTAGGTTAGATTTGATTGTTTTTTAAAAAAAATTGTAGGAAATCCTGCAAATCCTCAACAAGAAGAGAAGGAAAATCCTCAACAGCAAAATTCTCAACAAAATCAACCTCCCCCACCATTCTCTCAATTCCCTCCTAGCACTCAAGAAAATTTGAGGAGTGAAATTGAGAACAATAGAAAACAACTTGAGGATCTTATCAGTAGGTTGAGTGATCCAGATGCTTCAACCACAGAAAGAATGCTTCTAGAAAATTCATTGAAAGACATGTTAAAAAATCTAGATGCAATCACCCAACAAATATCTGGATGGCAAGATAGGAGGTAGACAACCAGGGCATATTTTGCAGAAAAATTATCATATAAACAAGTAAAAGATTTAAAAATTACTAAAGGTGATTTGTGCTCTCTATTCACTGACCCTAAAACAAATCAAAATCTTACCCTCAATGCAAAGAGGTTTCCTATTCATTGGTGCCACCACCAAGAGATTAAGAACCATTTTTATGAAAGATGGTATATTGTATTTGATTACCCACTATTCAATAATTGTGAAGTCCCCCAATATTTTCGTAGGAAACTATACAATGAGTTTGTATTGAACCAAATCCCAAATTCTTTTGATATGAGGGAGTTCCAGAGGAGAGGTGGGCGATCAGCTTAGGATAGGCTCGGTGCACAGTCAGATCCTATGTGGAAAGGGAGATGAGCTCTCGCTAGGCCACCTCGTGAGCAGATTGTGATGCCTGTTGTTGTGAAGGAGAGTGCAGACATAGAGACATTGCAGGTGATCATAACTTTGACTCAGAGTGTCATCCATCACACTAGCCCTATTGTACAATGCCATCTAGGGGAGTCTTCAGGTGGTGGCCTTCGAATCCATGTGTGTCAATCTTGCGGGGTGACTTGTTCGTATGAGCCTACAAGCACTCAGGAGGGTGCTACATAGGATCCATATGCTAGTACATAGCCTGATCCATATGCATCTATAGGGATGGAGAGGACGGCTGACATTTTGCATGATGCATATGGCATTGACAGTCAGGTAAAATTCAGCATGTTCATTGAATTTAATTTATTAAATTTCGATTGTGAAATGCAAGATTAACTAATTTAGTTTTATTATTTTAATAAAATTATAGGGTCATAGTGTAGAGACTGGATACACCAATCATCTACCTACTTATTTTTACAGTACACCTATAAGTGAAGTATGTAAAGTTAGTAAACAATTATAAATTTATTACATGTGTTAATAGCATTGTTTTTCGAATGGTATTTTAATATGTGATCTTGGACGTTGAACAGGGTATTGTTGGAGGTTTCAAGGAAACACCTCTGAGTGCCAGTAGATTTTCTCAAACGTTCACGGAGGTATTATAGAATAAAGAGAACTTAAGTAATGAATTCTAAGTTTAATAGATTTTTGTAGTTTATATTCATATTGTTGGTTATGTTGCATTACAGATCATTCAAACTTAAAGCATTATTTCAAATTCGATAACTAATAATCAGAAATATATCTATTTAATACTTGTACTCAAAATTTTGTTCATTAGATCTCACACATTATAAGTCATCACATGGATCGCTATTGTAACTTTTTTGTGATTGAATAATTTGTTATTTTATTTTCAGATGTTGGTGATAGAAACACTGCCAAACGTTATGAGGGAAATGTATATTGGTGTTTCCTCTGCTAAACAATCCTCGATGGCTCTGATAGGGGAGGTATGAGGAAAATTACTAAATTTTAATTTACATTCATTATTATAGATGAACTAGTTCTAGTGAAAAATCAAACCATTATTGATTCATAGTTTAATTCCTATTTAGATGGTTTATACAGGGCTTGAGCATGCCTGAGCATCAGTGTGCAAATATTTCCATCGAGGAGAGTGATCGTGAGATGGCCATAAGTGATTATTTTGTTAAATATATTAATTTTTATAATGCAATTTCTATATATTAATGTCTTTACTTCTTATTGTAACAGTTGAAACTTCACCATGAGCTAAACACTAGGAGGAGTAGTAGGAGCACTCCTCGAAAATAGCAGAAACGGGTGATAGACTTATCTCCATCGGATCACCCAACAAAGGGAAAGAAAATTGTATTTGAACCAGAGCATGGAGATAAATGAATTTTGAATGCAAAGCCCTTTGTTGTATGCCTACATGGAAATTTTGTACATATTTTTATTGGATATATTTGACATTATATGCGTATATGGAATTCTCGTAAGCCTATATGGCTATTTTGTAACTATATTTTATACTTATATTGACATATATTGATGTATGCGTACATGGCTATTTGCTTAATACAAATCTTTTTTATTGATGGTGTCCATATTTGCATTATAAATTAATGGTTCAATAGATATGAGTTACGTGTATTAGAGTCTATACTTTACAACTTATGCACATATACTTTTTGACTTACGTGTGAACATCGAAAAGTGTGAAAATTTATGTGTTTGGAAGTCAAATGTAAGCCAATTTTGCAATTCTTGGTTCTTGCATACTCAATCTTATGGACTTATTCCTTCCTGGCACATATTGTAATATTTCTCATTTGGTGCAAAAGACAAATTCCTCATTTTTGAACCACTCATAGCAAAGAGATTCACAATAAGACTTTAGCATTGGAACACTGCTCCATACTTCTCTTGTCTAGACCATAAAGGATTGAAAATTCTTAATTTGATGCAATGATAGTCCTGAGATGAGAATTTATATAACCATGTCTATTTTGAAACTTCGCATCTAATACTGCATCAACAAGAACTTAAGAAGTGTTGCATAAGAGTGTTAGGTTTGATAGGCCTTCTATTCCCTACAGGAGGAGAGCCTACATCTTGAATTTTGAACAAAGTTTTAAGAAGCAAACATTTTACCTAAAAGCTTCAAACCTAGATGACATATTTGGCTAAGCCTATCTTGAAAATTATCAATGTGTTCAAACTCTAAAGGAGATTCTCCCTAAAAAGAAAACTTTACCCTTTTTCCAAAGGAACGAAATTGCAACAAGTTGCATGTGATTTATCTTATTTCTTTCTCACAGTTCCTAGTCAATCATTCATGGCTCAAGATAGTGTCGTTCCAAGGCAAGGACACCCAAAAAATCATTGAGATTCTTCTATGATCTACAAGAAAAAGGTTTTAGCTCTTTCACAATGTAAATAATTATGTAACACTGTTTTCTTGTTTGCCTTCCACTCAGAAAAATTTTCACACTTTTCAGATTGATCAATGATCAATAATGGTTGATTGTAAATACTTGACATTTTTATGTTTGAACTTTAATTTATAATTTTGTATCATGACATTCGAGTAGATCACTAATATTTTAACATTTCACTATGAAAGTGATGGTGTATTTTTGCTATGTTATTTGACTATTAATATGGTGGTTTATTTTGAACTTGATTACTACTGCAAATATGTATATATTTCTGATATTTATATGTTTGTGTATTATTGAACCCAAAACGAACCCAACTCCCAAAAAAAATTCTTGAACCAGTGAGCCGGGTTCTCGAACCCGATCCTGAACCCAAAACCAAACTGGTAACTTAGTAAAAAATAGATTTTTGTAGTTTATATTCATAACATTGATTACATTGCATTGCACATCTTTCAAACTCAAAGCATTGCTTCACATTTCATAACTAATAACTAGATGTTGATAGATGACAAAATTTCAATTACAATATAGTTTTTACAAAGTCAACCTAAGCAGGTATGCAATTACTTCACATTGCATAACTAATAACTAGGAGCAGCTACCAATTGCATTTGGTTGTCATGGAATTCTATGAGACCACATTTCTTTGAGGCATTTTTTCAAACAGTTCACTGCCTTGTCTATACTACCACGTTTTTCATACATGTCTACCAAAGCATTTTGTCAAATAGTTCAAGTGTTGCCTTGTTGCTATGGCTAAAAGCCTAAAACAAGTGCTTTCAACAAGCTATGGATGCTTGGAAAAAATCTATCAAAAGCATAATAGTAAGCAATATCATAGACAAGGAAGTGAACTCTTTGAAAAAATGCCTCAAAGAAATGAGGTCTCATGACCTGATGGAATTCCATGACAATCAAATGCTTTTGATTTTCGTGGCATTCCATCACCATCAGACCTCATTTCTTTGAGGCATTTTTTCAAAGAGTTCACTACCTTGTCTATTCTAACACATTTTCCATACATGTCTATCAAAGCATTTTATCAAACAATTCATTGCCTTGCTGATATGGCTAAAAGCCTAAAACAGGTGCTTTCAAACAAGGTGTGCATGCTTAGAAAAAATCTATCATAACATAATAGTAAGCAATAGCATAGACAGGTGAATGAACTATTTGAAAAAAATGCCTCAAACAAATGTGACCTCATGGTGGTGGAGTGCCATGACAAGCAAATTGTTGTGGATTGTCATGGCATTCCATCACCATGAGACCACATTTCTTTGAGGCATTTTTTCAAACAGTTAGTTTCCTTCTCTATGCTACTACATTTATCATACATGTTTACCAAAGCATTTTATCAAATAGTTTGTTCCTTGTTGGTATGGCTAAAAGCCTAAAATAGGTGCTTCCAAAAAAGCTATGGATGCTTGGAAAAAATCTATCAAAGCCTACTAATAAGCAATATCATAGAAAAGGCAGCAAACTGTTTGAAAAAAGCCTCAAAGAAATGTGGTATCAATGGTGATGGAATGCCATGATAATCCATAACAATTTTCTTGTCATGGCATTCGTCATGCCATTCCATCACCATGAAACCACATTTCTTTAAGGCATTTTTTCAAAGATTTCACTACCTTGTCTATGCTAACACATTTTTCATACATGTCTATCAAAGAATTTTATCAAACAGTTCATTGCCTTGCTACTATGGCTAAAAGCCTAAAACAAGTGCTTTTGAACAAGCTATGGATGCTTAGAAAAAATCTATCATAGCATAATAGTAAGCAATAGCATAGACAAGGGAATGAACTGTTTGAAAAAAATGCCTCAAACAAATGTGGTCTCATGGTGGTGGAATTCCATGACAAGAAAATTGTTGTGGATTGACATGGCATTCCATCACCATGAGACCACATTTCTTTGAGGCATTTTTTCAAATAGTTTGTTACCTTTTCTATGCTACTACATTTATCATACATTTTTACCAAAGAATTTTATCAAACAGTTTGCTTCCTTGTTGCTATGGCTAAAAGCCTAAAATAGGTGCTTCCAAAAAAGCTATGGATGCTTGGAAAAAATCTATCAAAGCATACTAATAAGCAATAGCATAGAAAGGTAGCAAACTATTTGAAAAAACCTCAAAAAATGTGGTCTCAATGGTGATGGAATGCCATGACAATCCATAGCAATTTTCTTTTCATGGCATTCGCCATGCCATTCCATCACCATGAAACCACATTTCTTTGAGGCAATTTTTCAAAGAGTTCATTGCCTTGTCTATGCTAACACATTTTTCATACATGTCTATCAAAGCATTTTATCAAATAGTTCATTGCCTTGCTGCTATGGCTAAAAAGCCTAAAATAGGTGCTTTCGAACAAGCTATGGATGCTTGGAAAAAATATATCAAAGCATAATAGTAAGCAACAAGTTGATGCAATACAAAGATTGCCAAACCAATCAACAACTTAGGGGACTCTTGTCCCAAACTCATCTTGGAGAAGATCAAACAAAATTTCAAACATTTCATCAGAAATCTACTTTTCATCCACTCAAATTCTCTTATCATTCATAATTCATCCTTACACAAATTTGTATTCCAATTGACTCATTCAAAGAAAAAAACCATTTTAGAAAACTTTGATTCAATCAATTAGATCAACATGCATTTCAAAAACACCATTTTCAACAAGGCACTCTTCCATTCAATCAATTCATTCAACTTGTCCCAAATAGTCAATCCATCATTACAATTGGCTTTCATAATTTTACCAGACCATCAAGCACTGTGAACATCATTATTACAACTGATACAAATTAGGAACTTGCTCTCTTAACTTTGTTCTGACTGAACTTACAATCTCATGTATTATTTTACACCAAGTCTCATCACTGTCCAACTGTCAAAACAACATATCTCATTTATAAACCCTGTCAAAGACTCCATACATCCCTGACACCATCACTTAAACAACATTATCCCAAAATCAACTCACCGATCATTGTTAGGTCAGACTTCTATTCTCTGAGTAGTCAAGGCACTACTCCTCAATGAGACATTCATGCCCTAAATCGGGTAAACCAAACACACTAGTTTCAAAACAAAAGATCCAAAATACTTTTAGAGACCTCTTAATGCCCATGTCCTCATATCAAAAACTGAGAATAACTTATATTGAAGAAATAAAATGTTTTTAGTCTGAAAGCTGTAAAAAAGGCTACTAAAATAGGCCTGATTTTCAAAGAAGACCCCCTTCAAACATTCCCAAAACACTTAAAACCTCAAAAAAATCATTATACATAACACAAAACTCCCAATTTATCCATTTTCAGGGATTAAAAGACTCCTTTTGACAGTATATTGACAACTCTTATTTATAGGGTGAAAAACTCAAAAATCAATAAGGGTTTCCTATATAGGCTACATGCAAACCTCAAAACCTCCAGAAAACCATTGGAACATGTCAAAATACATCTAAAGAGGCATTTTGAAACATCTTCTAACCCATCCACTTGTTCTTTCTCCACTATCATGCTATAAATTGTTTGAAATTTTGACTAGAAGACTCAGAATTTCTTGTGTAGTAGCAGCTTCTTCAAGGTATTCTTGATTTTTCCTCCACTCACAAACATCAAAACATAAAAAATAACCTATCACTAACCTACTCCACCAATCTACCTAACCTACATTTGTGGAGTAGTGTGGAAATGCCTTATAATACTCTCAAAACTCAATGCACAAGATTTCAGACTGAGCCATAAGAAGAATGCTCAAACAAACATTAAATTTAATGGATTCCTTCCCAAATGGATGCAAAAAAATGGTGATTCCACAACATACTAGAAACAATTTAAATTTGAACCCTAAACTCTCTCACAGTTCATACAAGTTAAGAAACAACTAAAAAACACAGAAAATAAGCTAAAATAGGGAACTCTTTGTTAATTTAATTCTTCCATAATACAATGATCTCTTTGCTCAACCTTTACAATGCTTTTAAAGAAGTTTCCAACCATCAACTACCTCATCATCTTCCTTGAACAACCTATGACTCATCCTCTTCCTTGATTTTCTTGATTTTCTTGTTTTGTCTCTTCACATTCTTTCTTTTTCTCTCTTTTACATATTTAGCATTTTTACAATATTACACTTTGTCATTTTTCATGCCTTGATTACATTTAATTTTGGCATTACATGGATTTAAATACATTTTTGACAACTTAGCCTTTTGAAGGAATTACATGACCTAGGTGTTCCTACACCACAAGCTATGGTCTGATGGTTTTTTTTCATGTCAACGTGATTTGATTCACATTTTTTTCACATGAAAATCAGCTTGAACTAGATTTTGTATTATCGAGCTCTATTAAGTTTCCACCTTGAAAACCAATCTAACAATGATACAAAATAATGTTTGAGACTACAAGAAGGCATCAAAATGGCTAGTGTACTAAACAAATTATTATGATTTATGAATAATGTTGATAACTCTACTCAGTTGGGTTCTTTTTTAAAAATCATAAAAATTGAACCTGTTAGCTCTCAAAAATGTAGGTTTGAACCACGAAAGGTTGCCAAGCTTTCACAATGTTTTAGGGTAACAGACAAGGTCAAAAGATTTAGACCTTCTACTCTTCAGGTGCTCCTAGACCTAGGCAGGTGTACCTATTTGAATGAAGCAGACTTCATGTGCTTATCTCACTTGAAATGTTTTTCCCACAATGGCAGAGGGAAGTGGACAAATGAAATTAAATTTGGGATAAATTGTATAGCAATATTCAAAGCTAAATCCTAATATGCTCAATTAACAGATGTAAAGAAAATGAATGAATCTAAATGGTGAAATGCAAAGACTAGTGCCTTATTGGGTATGCAGAGTCAAATGAAATAGCAATGGACAACTTCTTCCTAGAAAAAACTCAAATTGTTGGCATATGTTTTATTTATAACTTGTATAAACATGCAAGACTGTGATTACTAAGTTCTTAATGATCTAGTTGAATCTCCCCGATTACTGTGATTAATCAAAAGGATTTAATCTCCTCTTGAAAGAACCAATTAATTAACCACACAAATACAACAAATGTGCACTGATAAACTAAAAATAAACTTGTTATATCAATTTAAATAAGCAAAAAATCTAACCCTGGAGACAAATTTAGTAATACTTTCAATGAACACAACAAACAATTGAAACCAGAAATGAACTGCAACATCAACTGAATCTCATTAAAATCTCCATTTGAAATCATGCATCATAGTCTTTGTTCTGAAAATTTTATGCTACTGAATCCATTTCTAATCTACCTACTCTAATCTAATTATGATCCCCCTTCATTTACAATTGAGAATGATTATTTGTACATTAGAATTTGAACAAACACATCGCTTCACATTCCAATGTCGGCAAGCAACTGTTTGCATTTGAGCTTTTGTTAATCATCACTAAAACAGTCGCCGAGACACCCAGTAGTTATGCCGAAGGAAAAAGTTTCACTTAAAATCATCCTATTGTTCATTGTTGTGAAGTCATGTCATCTTATTGACACTTTGAGTCTCGCCAACAGTCGCCCCTCATCATATGTGTTTCGCTGTGACATTCTGATGTCAGGGAGATGTCCCATAGACTAATCCTTATCTTACCGAGATGTGTTCTTTAGTGTGTTTCTGATCGATGTAACAATCTAATGTCGGGGAGACATCTTATAGATCATATTACATCCTCCCAAAAATTATCTTTCCATCCTGTATGTCACTAAGAAAATTCATAGTCAGGGAGATATCATATCGGTCACCCCGTGTCTTACCGAGACATACCTTGTAATACTCTTCTAGTCATTGAGACATGTTAGCTTTTTTACCAATGAAAATAATTTTACCAATGAGGTGAGTTCTATCGGCAAGACCCTAAGAACTCAGAAAGACTCACCCCAAAGCCAATTTGTTTTTTCGAACTTGTTATTCCACTATGCTCTTTTTGGTGAGACCGGAGGCACTCGCCAAGACTTCATATCGAATACCTCTTGCTTGGCTAAAGTATATACTCGCTCCGTGCACTAGTTGGTGAAACATAAAGAGTTCGGCATGACATTACATCGATGCTGCCTAGCTTGGCCGATACATCATTTAGTTTTAATCGGTAAGACATATTGAATTCGCTATGACTTCATTCCGATAATGATTTCTCTCGCCGATATGTCCCCTCTACCACTGGTTGGTAAGACATAACGTATTCGTTGAAACATCACCCTGGCAATATCATTCTTGCCGATAGGAATTTTCCTCTTGTTTCCAAAACAATGTGTATGTCCTGCCGATAGGTGCCTATAAATGAAATCCAATCATTGTGACATTAAAGAAGTCCTTCCAATAAACCTACAGTAGATATATATTATCAAAAATACACAATCGGTCAGGGAGACCTTGATTTCTTCATGCTGATATGAATAATAATATGGAATATTTAGACATAGATGGATTTTACGGTATCACATGGCTGAATATGGGGAAAATGGGCTCATGGTGGGACTTATTTGGGAACCTATGAGTATGAGCAACATGTAAAATCATCAGAATTTTACAGTTCCAATAGTGGCTCCGTCTAGGGATGAATGGTTGTAAAATCATTGCAAGGATCCAAATCTTAGGTTGAGCAGACCAGACACAAGATAATGGATAATTTGAGCATAATGGGAATGGAAATGAATGTGAAATGGAAATGAACCAAAACCATAAACTACTGTGCATGGAAAATAATTTTAAAGAGGACAATCAAGAGTTGTCCATGCACTGGCAACCCTCAATCCTCTATGTTTCAACTTCACCAGTTTTGAACTGTTACGGTCTAAGACTCAAACCATAAATGATGGTTCAAGGCCATCCAAAATAAAGACCCATACTTTCCTTTGTCAAACACCTGGTTTTTCCTTGAGTTCATCAGATTCTTCTTGAAGATATTCATGCAATCTTCCCTGTCACTATTACTGAAAGTTTTCAAAGAATCATCATGCTCAGCTTGCCCCAAATTCCCTTCATCATTCTGTAGTTCAAATTCTCCATCATGGGACAAATCTCTATTATCTTCAACATAGAAAGTATATGCAAATTCAACACAAAATTCCTCATTATCTTTCTCACTATTATGTATTATGAAACACTCTCCAGCTGTATTGAAAATTCACCATCAAAGTGCTCCTCTTGATAAACAAATTTTTTTGTCATATCAACACTGTTTGAGACACACAAGTCTGAAACCTTTTGCACCTCTTTGGTTTCACCATTTGTACACAATACTGGATTATGACTCATATCTTCAATATTAAGCATACATGAACCCATCAAAGCTGGACTTCTATCATCCTTGGTATGCAAATAAATGTTTTCTCCACATGAGTCAGGAATTTCAAAATCACATACCTCTTCTTGAATGAACACATATTTTTGATCAGACTCAAAGTTTTCTCCATCATTTTGAGAAATGTACTGAGAGTCAAATGAATCATTACACAAAGAACTTTCACTATCAAAAAAAATGTAAGCTGGACACAGGACTTCAAAGTCACCTTCATGTGCACATCTCTAGTATTCAAGAGTTAGCAAATCTAAAATTTGCTCACTACTGAGTGAACATGTTTCTTCTTCCATATCTTCTATTATTTCTCCCTCTTCCTAATCTCCACAAGAGCTGGAAACATCTCCTTGTTGTAAATCAAGATTGACATGATACACAATCCCCTTCCATTTCATTTTCCAATTCATCAACATGGAAATTTGCAAGATCATTGTAGTTATTCTTTTCACATGTTGACATACTCTCCTCTTCATCATCAAATGTATCATGGTTATCATCTATAGTAGGAAGTGTTCCTGTTCACTATCAAATGGATCCGCATTCTCCATTGCTTCTTCCTCTCGATTATCACAAGAACTGCAAGAATCACCTGAGTGTAAATAAGAATCACCTGAGTGTAAATCAGAATCCACAAGTCTATCTTCACAATCTGAATACTCATTAGATCCTTCATAACACATACTACTTTCCCTGTCACAATCTGCTATGCAAGAGAGATCTCTTGTATCTTCATCTTCATCATGCAAGCTATCATATGAACCATATTGACCTACACATGTCTCATCTTCTATTGGTTGCATTGTTTGATCAATTTCTCTATACTCATATGTGATATCATCATACCTTCTCCTTTTCATGTCATCAATAAATTTATTCACTAGATCAAAGGTATGTTGCTTTTCTAGCCAATAAACTGATTCAGGCTCCCATACTCTTACAAATTTCTCAACAAACATGGCCCTTGTAGGCCTACAATGAGAAGGTGTTTGCATACAAATTTTTGACATTCTATTGTATAGAGGAATTACACCTTCTCCTTCATATTTCCTTATGCCAAGAAATGCATCCAAGGGGGAAATTCTGCATCTTGATTCTGTGATGGAGTCCTGACTTTGAGTATATACATTCTCATCCTTTTCTTCTTCAAATTATTGATTATGGGACACATATTGTTGCACGTTATAATCAATGCTTCTATCTTCACCAATGATGTCACAATTATCTTCATATATTTTCCTATCTACAATGTCTACCCATTCATCTAATTGATCAAAATAAATTGGTATGCATGATTCAGGCCAATATACTGGGTTTGGCTCATATACTTTCATGAACTACTGAATGATCTCAAGTTTACTAGGTGGGAAATTAATAAGTATTCTCCTACAAATATTCATCATTTTGTAGAGCAAAGAGCAACCAAATTCTCCTCTATATCACTCTTTATACCATGAAAGGCATCCAAAAGATTTTTGAAATAGTCATCAGCATTAGATTGTTGGTTTTGATACGTACCTTGTTGTAGATTCTGACTGACATGTCCAAGGGGGATGGAGTTGTGTTGTATTTGACATTGATCACATTGACAGTCTTGATGACCTGCCAATCTTTGTCCAAGAGGGACTGGATAAGCATTTACTTGCTTTGATGGTTGTGATGAATAAATGTTATGTTGTGCATGAAGTGCATTACCTATGTTGTGAAAATTCCCAATTGTATTATCAGGCATTTGAGGGGTCCAATGCCTGCCTACATTTGTGTATTCACCCTTATTGCAGAATTCTCCTAATTGTAACAGTTGCTGGTCCAATTGCAGATTTTTCTTTTTTAATTCTTCAATTCCTCTTATCAACTACTTTTTTTCAAAATATTCTTTTGTTCCATACAAAAATTCCATTCTTCATCAATGTTTTTCCAGAGTCGCCACCTACTTTTCCAAAAGTAGGAAAATGATTGTTTTTGATCTTCTCCCCAACATAATCACTTTTTCTAGAACTTTTCAAATTATAAATCTTTCTTCAATGACTCTACATGATAGTCTTCAACCGGATTTTCTGATGTTTGTCCCCAGCAGAGTCGCCAATTTGTTAGCTCTCAAAAACCCAGGTTTCAACCACAAAAGGTTGCCAAGCTTTCACAACATTTTAGGGTAACAAACAAGGTCAAAATATTTAGACCTTCTACTCTTCAAGTGCTACTAGACCTAGGTGGGTGTACCTATTTGAATGAAGCAGACTTGATGTGCTTATCTCACTTGAAATTTTTTGCCCACAATGGTAAAGGGAAGTGGAAAAATGAAATCAAATTTGGTATAAATTGTATAGCAATATTCAAAGCTAAATCCTAATATGCTCAGTTAACAAATGTAAAGAAACTGAATGAATCTAAATGGTGAAATACAAAGACTAGTGCTTTATTGGGTATGCGGAGTCAAATGAAATAGCAATGGACAACTTCTTCTTGGCAGAAACTCAAATTGTTGGCATATGTTTTGTTTATAACTTGTATAAACATGCAAGACTATGATTACTAAGTTCTTCTTAATGATCCAGATGAATCTCCCTAATTATTGTGATTAATCAAAAGGATTTAATCTCCTATTGAAAGAACCAGTTAATTAGCCACACAAATACAACAAATGTGCACTGATAAACTGAAAATAAACTTGTTATATCAATTTAAATAACCAGAAAAGCCAACGCTGGAGACAACTTTAGTAATACTTTCAATGAACACAACAGACAATTGAAACCATAAATGAACTGTAACATCAACTGATTCTCATTAAAATCTCCATTTGAAATCATGCATCATAGTCTCTTTTCTAAAAATTTTATGCTATTGAATCCATTTCTAATCTACCTACTCTAATATGATTTTGATCCCCCTTCATTTACAATTGAGAATGATTATTTATACATCAGTATCTGAACAGATGCATCGCTTCGTATTCCAATGTCGACAAGCAACTATTTGCATTCGGGCTTTTGTTAATCATCACTGAAACAGTCGCTGAGACACCCAATAGTTATGCCGAATGCAAAAGTTTCGCTGAAAATAATCCCTTTTTCATCACTGTGAAGTCATACCATCTTATTGAAACTTTGAGTCTCGCCGACAGTCGTCCCTCATCATATGTGTTTCGCTGTGACATTCTGATGTCGGGGAGACATCCCATAGACTAATCCTTGTCTTACCGAGATGTGTTCTTTAGTGTGTTTTCGGTCAATGTAACAATCTGATGTCAGGGAGATGTCTTATAGATCATATTATGTCCTCCTGAAAGTTGTCTTTCCATCCTATATGTCGCTAAGACAATTCATAGTCGGGGAGATATCATATCGGTCACCCAATGTCTTACCGAGACATACCTTGTAATACTCTTCTGGTCATTGAGACATGTTAGCTTTTTTACCAATGAAAATAATTTTTCCAATGAGGTGAGTTCTATCGGGAAGACCCTAAGAACTCAGAAAGACTCACCCCGAAGCCAATTTGTTTTGTCGAACTTGTTATTCCACTATGCTCTATTCAGTGAGACTGGAGGCATTCGCCAAGACTTCATATCGAATACCTCTTGCTTGGCCGAAGTATATACTCACTCTGTGCGCTAGTTGGTGAAACATAAAGAGTTCGACATGACATTACATTGATGCTGCCTAGCTTGGTCGATACATCATTCAGTGTTAATCGGTAAGACATATTGAATTTGCTATGACTTCATTCTGATAATGATTTCTCTCACCGATATGTCCCCTCTGCCATTGGTCAGTAAGACATAACATATTCATTGAAACATCACCCTGTCGATATCATTCCCGCCGATAGGAATTTTCCTCTTATTGCCGAAACAATGTGTATGTCCTGCCGATAGGTGCATGTAAATGAAATCCAATCACTGACATTAAAGAAGTCCTGCCAATAAACCTACAGTAGATATATATTAGAAAAAATACACAATGGGTCGGGGAGACCCTAATTTATTCATGCCGATATGAATAATAATATGGAATATTCAGACATAGATGGATTTTATGGTATCACATGGTTGAATATGGGGAAAATGGGCTCATGGTGGGACTTATTTGGAACCTATGAGTATGAGCAACATGTAAAATCATCATAAGTTTATAGCTCCAACAGAACCCTAGCATCAATATACTTTGTATATCAAGCTACTACAATTCAAGTTACATCAGGCCCATATCACCGAGACACAACCTAAACAATAGGAGGAATGGCCTATTTCAACATGCTACACTCAAACCTTTAAGGGATTGATCTGGTTGAATGTAGCTCAGAGTGATTCCGTGTGTTTGGGTGTGAAAGAGGACTATTCCTAGCGTAAACATGCCTACTTAGATGTGTCGGAATAGTCTGTTTGGTCACATGAGTTGTAGAACAAAAATTGCACCACCTTGCAATTTTCCATTGCTTGCATTTGACATTTTTCCCATCAACTGAAAATTGGACACCACGGGAAAACTACTCTAAGATAATGAAAAAAGAGAGAGGTTATTGTAGAGGGGCCCAACACGATCCCATAAGATCAGACAAAATTTTTATAAGCATCACGGTGTTCGAGTAACCTCATGTTGAAGTTTGCAGCCATTTTTCCCTTTGGACCCTTAAGGGATCGATCTGGTTGAACGTACCTCAGAGCGATTCCACGTGTTTGGGTGGAAAAAAGGACCATGCCTAACGTAAACATGCCTATTCAAATGTGTTGGAATATTCCATTTTGTCACACGAGTTGTAAAATGAAAATTGCACCACTTTGCAACTTTCCACTACTTCCATTTGACACTTTTTTCATCAACTGAAAACTAGACACTACGAGAAAACCACTCTGAGATAATGAAAACCAAGAGAGGTTATTTTAGAGGGGCCCAACATAATCTCATAGGATCAAATGAGAAGTTTATAAGAATCACGGTGTCCAAATAACCTCATGTTGAAGTTTGCAGCCATTTTGCCCTTTGGACCCTTAAGGGATCGATCTGATTGAAAGTAGCTTGGAGTGATTCCACATATTTGGGTGTGAAAGAGGACCATGCCTAGTGTAAAAATGCATATTTAGACATGTTGGAATAGTCTGTTTGGTCACACGAGTTGCAGAATAAAAATTGCACCACTTTGCAATTTTTCACTACTTCCATTTGACACTTTTTCCATCAACTAAAAACTGGACACTACGGAAAAACTAATCTGAGATAATGAAAACCAAGAGAGGTTATTGTAGAGGGGCCCAACATGATCCCATAGGATTAGACGAGAATTTTATAAGTGTCACGGTGTCCGAGTAGCCTCATGCTGAAGTTTGCAGCCATTTTGCCCTTTTGATCCTTAAGGGATCGATCTGGTTGAACGTAGCTCGAAGCGATTCCACATGTTTGGGTGTGAAAAAGGACCATGAATAGTGTAAAAATGCCTATTTAGATGTGTTGGAATAGTCTGTTTGGTCACATGAGTTGCAGAACAAAAATTGCACCACTTTGCAACTTTCCATTGCTTCCATTTGACACTTTTTCCATCAACTAAAAACTGGACAATACAAGAAAACCACTCCAAGATAACAAAAACTAGGAGAGGTTATTATAGAGGGGCCCAACATAATCCCATAGGATTAGATGAGAATTTTATAAGCATCACGGTGTCCGATTAACCTCATGCTGAAGTTTGCAGCTATTTTTCCCTTTGGACCTTTAAGGGATCAATCTAGTTGAATGTAGCTCAGAGTGATTTTGTGTGTTTGGGTGTGAAAAAGGACTATTCCTAGTGTAAACATGCCTATTCATATGCATTGGAATAGTCTGTTTGGTAACATGAGTTGCAGAATAAAAATTTCACCACTTTGCAACTTTCCACTGCTTCCATTTGACACTTTTTTCATCAACTGGAAACATGACACTACGGGAAAACCACTATGAGATAACAAAAATTGAGAAAGGTTATTGTAGAGGGTCCCAACGCTATCCCATAGGATTAGACGAGAAGTTTATAAGCATCACGGTGTCTGAGTAACCTCATGTTGAAATTTGCAGCCATTTTGCCCTTTAGACCCATACGGGATCGATCTTGTTGAACATAGCTCGAAGCAATTCCGTGTGTTTGGGTGTGAAAGAGGACCATTCCTAGTGTAAACATTCCTATTCAGACACATTGAAATATTTTGTTTGGTCAGACGAGTTGTAGAACGAAAATTGCACCACTTTGCAACTTTCCACTGCTTCCATTTGACACTTTTTCCATCAACTGAAAATTAGACACTACAGAAAAACCACTTTGAGATAATAAAAACCAAGAGATATTATTGTAGAGGGGCCCAATGTGATCCCATAGGATCATACGAGAAGTTTATAAGCATCATAGTATTCGAGTAGCCTCATGTTGAAGTTTGTAGCCATTTTGCCCTTTGGACCCTTAAGGGATCAATCTGGTTGAACATAGCTCAGAGTGATTCCACGTGTTTGGGTGTGAAAAAAGACCATGCCTAGCATAAACATGCCTATTCAAATGCGTTGAAATAGTTAGTTTGGTCACATGAGTTGCATAATGAAAAATGCACCACTTTGCAACTTTCCATTGCTTCCATTTGACACTTTTTTCTATCAACTAAAAACTAGACACTACGGGAAAATCACTCTGAGTGTCACAACCCTCTTCTTAATACTTTTGAAAATGAAACTCCTTATTATCAAATTAAGTTGGTTTCAAAATAATCATTATTTTATTTTGTTATGGAATTAAAACATAGAAATAAATAAATTAATTAAAAATCAATAAATTAAAATATTAAAATTAGGTACTTTAAAATAAATAGAAAATTTATGATGCTAAAATTTAATTATGAAAATAAGCATATCTTTTCATGAAAGAATAAATAAATTGAATTTTCATTTAAAAATTTCCATACTTTTCTATTTTAACTTCCATTCTTCCCTCTAGTCAACACCTTGATTTTTTATCTCATTTTACAATTTAAATCTTTCTTCTATCAGTTAACTACTTTTATTTTAGTAACTTCATGTGTAAACTACGCATAAAAATGGCAGCCTTGTCTGCACCTTTATCCATCTTTCAAATTTAAAAATTTGATATTATCCTCTCGCAATTTGATATTATCCTCTCACAATTTGATATTATCCTCTCACGAATCAAAATGGAAACTTTCCTCTTCTCTTCTCTGATCTTGATCATTGGATGTTTTTCTCAAATCTCAGCTGTTGATTCTCACCATCAAATCTCCATTCATTTTTCTATAAATATGACTACCTAGCCTCTTTCAAAGACACGAAAAATATTAGAATCCTTGATGGTCATTAATTATCATCCTTTTTATTGTTCTTTGCATTCGTAGAATAGGAATTTACTAAAAAAGGATAGGGAGTAGGAAAGGTTGTTTTTTCTTACTTGTTATAGAAGCACAAAGATTTGAAAGAATCAAAGAGCTTGGTTCAATAGAGAAGGATTTTCAGCAATTGTGTTACAGGTAAGTTTATTCCTTACAATGGACCTTAATTCATTTTTAAAAAAAATTATAGTGAAACAAAATTATTTATTTTATTTAATTTTTATTTCATCAAAAAAATTATACTTAGAAATTTTGTTGAAGATTGAGATTTTTTCTTTTAGACACATTGAAAATTTTAGTTAAAATGTTCTTTAATCTCATTGGAATCTAACTTTTACTTTAAAATCATTATTAAATTTCATGAAAATTTATCTATTTAGTTTTACCAATTTTTTTTAAAAGAAGTTATTGAATTCTTTTTAGAAAAGAAATACGAGAATTTTTCTTTAGTAAAATTTTGGTGATTTTATTATTTAAATTATAAAAGAAATATTACATTTAAAATAAAATTAAATTAAATTAAATTAATATAGAGGTTTATGTTTTATAATTAAAATTTATCATTATGTTTTTTAGTAAGTTTTATAATTACCATTTGTAACTAAAATTTAAAATTATGTTTTTAATTAAAATTTTAAATAAAATTTTATTTTATTTATTTTTCTTTGAAAAAGAAAATTATAAATAATTTTTGATTAACTTATAAACTATTAAATTTATTTGTTATAATATATATATATAGTAAAATTGGGTAAAGGAAATCTAAAATAAATCATAAATTGATACACATTAGTTTTAAATATATGTTGTTTTTTTTAAAGAGGAGTTAGATGAGGAAGTGAAAATAGGAGTTAAATTTCACTCTTAGATTTAGAAGGTTGATTTTCTTTTTCCTTATTTAATGGGCATTTTCCCAATTGTTATCAAATTAGAAGTTTTTAAGATTTCCAGCAATAGAATTAAAGTAAACCAAAAAAAAATAAAACCCAATAATGATAATAATGTGATTAGATTGTAAAAGAATAATAAGTACTAAATAAAATTGAATAGTGTATTAAAATAATTATCGAATATAAGAATAATAGTTATTCCATATTTAGTTATGGAAATTAAATTAAATGAATAATTGAAATCTTGAAATAAATTAGTATTAATAGAAACTTGTTTTCTTATAAAAGAAATTGCATGTGCCTTTGATTGGATTAGTCACACAATTTGATTTTTCCTTAAAAAAAAGAAGAATTTTAATTAATAGTAAATGATTATGTTATTAGAAGTTTCCAAAAAAGTAAATAAAAGCAAAATTAGGTAAGATCTTCATAAGTTATCCTTTTGATCTTTTAGTAATTTAATGACTCCTTGATTTATTAAGTTAGAGCTTTAACCACTTAGAAGATTCAAAAGAATATTTTAATAATCACACTTTGTGTTGTTCCTTATAAACTTATACGTAAGTTTTAATAGAAGTTTCATTAAAAAGTAATAATTCATCAATGGATATATTTATAATATTTGATTTTTCCTTACAAACTAGTAGACAACCTTAATGGGAACTTTATCTTAAAATCAATAAATCAGATTTTCTTTTTCAAACAATAGATTTATAACATTGATTCTTTAGTATCTTATTAATATATATATATAAAAGAAAAAGAAAAGAAAATCATCTATAAATCAAGAATTTTAAAATATGAATAAGTAAAGTTTCTCAATTATATAGTAATTGATAAATTACCATTATTACTGTCCACTTTGAAAATTAGTATTGTTTAAAATTGAAGCAACGGGTGTTAGTTTTATTACTCCAAAAAAATAGTGTTGCCTTAATTTATTTAGCAAGAGCATGTTGATAACTAGGGTTAGTTTAAAATTCCAATTAAAGTTAGCTTAAATATATCTTCAAGAAATAGTTATTTTAGAAAAAGAGAATATTATTTTTATGTATTCGTGATTAAGTAAATTATTTCCAAAAGTAAATTATAAGATAGATGCTATTAAAGTTATACTATTCATAAGATGGTTAGAATAGTTATTTGATTTCATAATAAATAATAGTAATTATTTATAAATCAAATTTAAAGATAAATTTATTTCCAAAAAAATCATTAAATAAAAATAAAAAAATGAAAGGAATAATTAGTCACTTAGAATTGATTTGATTAGTTTTTGGTAAAAAGCAATTGAGGGTAATATTAAAATTATTTCCAGAATACAAATTTAGATAGATTTATTAATTAATTCAATTTGACTAATTGTAAAGCTAGTTAGTATGTATTTCTAATTAATTAAAAATATATATATAATTTATTAAGTTGATGTTCTAAAAGTAATCAATTAGAAGGACAATTACTTGAAAACCAAATAATATGATTCTTTTTGTAAAAGGAAACTAGTATTAAAAGATTATTTATTACAAAAAAAAATAGGTTTCAAATTGAACTTAGTCATATCTAATAATTGTATTAAAAAACAAAAAAATGGGGCAATTTCTAGATTGTGTTAAATAGAACTTAATTCAAGAAGATGAAACTTATAATGTCTTATTTATTTATTTACTTAAAAAGAAAAAAAAAAAGAGAAGAAAATTTAATCTAATAAGATTTAAGAAATGATTTTCTTATAACAATTATCTTAGTCATCATAAATGAAATTAGATGTTTGTATTTGCTTAAAATAAATTATCCCTCAATAAATACTTAATTAGGAAGTTCATACTTATTTAAGATTTTTTTTCTAAAAGCAATAAAGCTATTGTTAGGAAACAAATCAAATTAGTAGATTCATTATCTAATAAACTCAATCAAATCATTGTTTAGTTTCAAACGATTTAAGGAAATGTTGTATTTAATTTAGTGAGATAATTATATTTCCAAATTAGTTATTTTTGTCTTAACTTATTTAATTTTGCATAATTGTTTTCAATAAGTTTAAATCATTTTAGAAAGTAGATTAGTGATGGCAAGTAAAATAACTTAACTTCTAAATTCTTCTCAAACAATTATTATTGCATCAACTTAGTTATTTTTGCATAATATAATTGCATTCAATTTATTGTTAATATTTGGATATTCATTTATCAAAGATTTACTTTAATTCATTTCCTTACAAAGTAAATTATTAATGTAAGTAATTTAGTGACTAATATTGTTTTGTCATTTATTTGTTAAAAACGTTAGTAAACTTTCTTATGTATGATACTATCAAATGTTCTTATTTGTTAAAATCCTTAAATTGTAAATTAGTAATAATATTTAACTATATTAAGAATAGATTAGCATCTTTAGCTAATTTCACTTCTTAAATAGATGAAATGGTTAATTAATACTTGTAATTCTCAAATATTGTATATTAGGGTCTTGGTAATCAGAAAGTGGAAAGGAAGTTGTTTTTTTAGAAAATTAGCTTAGGATCTCTACTTGCATCATTTTAATTCGATGTTGTCTTGATATCTTTTACAATAACAATTAATTAAGTAAAAGAAGAGTTATTATTTTCCATTAAAGTATTATATTCCATGAAGTAGTTAGATGATATTTTCTTAGTTAGGTAAACTTTAATCAAGAGTTGAAACTAAAACCAATAGCATTCGGTATCAGCGGTGCCTCTGGCTCACGTTTACGGGTAATGCTGTCGCGCTTGAGCTACTGCATCCATAGCTTAACACAGCTGCAACAATGGCGTCTGTGGCACTGTCCCTTTAAATTGCTGGGGAGAAATAAGGAACACCATGTTAATAAAATCCAAGAGATGGGTAATCTCTCTTGGGTCGATAATCTAATAAGATAATTTTAAATGAATGAAAATACGCTAGTCCAAACCTAGTAAACCCCATTATAGGTTCAATGGAATTGTTTTAATATATTGTTATGATAATTAAAGGTAATTGTATCTCAAATGGGTTCAAGGGAGATGTTATTTAGGAACTAGGATTTAGATGTTTAGGAAACAAGTAATAGTCAAGGAGACTATTTACTTATATTTTATTGCTTCCCTTCATGGGTAGCAATCGTAGAGGAACTATCTAGGGAAAATGAAAATCCCTAGAAAGGGTTGCGTACCCACAAAATAGTTCACATCAAACATAGATTAGAAAACAGAACTACATATTTTACGCCTTGATCCCGTTTGGAAGCAGGGTATGTAGGCAATCTGGGAAATGAAGAATGCTCCCAGTACCTCAGGCATTCGGGGATGGGGCTTAGGGAAATTTTGAGATAATGGGAAATTAAAATATAAATTGATATTTCAAGAGAACCACTTGGTCAAAAGGGGCTATAAATATCAAACATAAAGATAAGATAAAAAAAAAGTTCCTTGTATACTTAGAAGGAATCCCGGATGGATTCGCTTGACTCCCCGAGGCCTTAGGCCGAATTCTGAGGCGCGAATCAAGCTACATATTTATTTTTACATACTCCTAAGGATGACGACCTCGGTGCACTTCCAAGGGAAGTGTAGTCTTTAGTGAGTGACTCAGGACGTGGATGGTCCTGATGAGTCTAAGTGTCTGGCCATAGCACATTCCTATCCCTTATGGATAGATGCCTACCCCGTTTGGGTAGATGCCTATCTCGGATGGATAGATGAATTCTTGTCCCGTATGGACAAATGCCTAGCCCGTATGGTTGGATTCCTATCCCAGATGGATGGATGCCTATCCCGTATGGATAGAAGTACCTGAGTATGCAAGTGAATGAACACATAATAAGATAGTAATAAAGATAAAAAATTAGTGGTAATTTTGGGTTATTAGTTTGGGTCATTACACTGAGATTACAAAAATTGAGAGAGGTTATTGTAGAAGGGCCCAACATGATCCCATAGGATCAAACACGAATTTTATAAGCATCACAGTGTCTGAGTAACCTCATGTTGAAGTTTGTAGTCATTTTTCCCTTTGGACCCTTAAGGGATCAATCTGGTTGAAGATACCTTGGAGCGATTCTACATGTTTGGGTGTGAAAGAGGACTATCCCTAGTGTAAAAATTCCTATTTAGATGTGTTGGAATAGTCTGTTTGGTCACACGAGTTACAGAACAAAAATTGCACCACTTTGCAACTTTCCACTGCTTCCATTTGACACTTTTTCCATCAACTGAAAACTGGACACTATAGAAAAACCACTTCGAGATAATGAAAACCAAGAGAATATATTGTAGAGGGGTCCAACGCAATCCCATATGATCATATGAGAATTTTATAAGCATCACGATATCTGAGTAAACTCATGTTGAAGTTTGCAGCCATTTTGCCCTTTGGACCCTTAAGGGATCGATCTGGTTGAACGTAGCTCAGAGAGATTCCACATGTTTGGGTGTGAAAGAGGACCATGCATAGCATAAAAATATCTATTTAGACATGTCGGAATAGTCTATTTGGTCACACGAGTTGCAAAATGAAAATTGCACAACTTTACAATTTTCCACTGCTTCCATTTGACACTTTTTTCCATCAATTAAAAACTAGACACTACGGGAAAACCACTACAAGATAATGAAAACTGAGAGAGGTTATTGTAGAGGGGCCCAACACAATCTCATAGGATTAGATGATAATTTTCTAAGTGTCACGGTGTCCAAGTAACCTCATGCTGAAGTTTGCAGCCATTTTGCCCTTTGGACCCTTAAGGGATTGATCCAGTTGAACGTAGCTCGAAGCAATTCCACATGTTTAGGTGTGAAAGAGGACCATTCCTAGTGTAAAAATTCATATTTAGACACATTGGAATAATTTGTTTGGTCACACAAGTTTCAGAATGAAAATTGCACCACTTTGCAACTTTCCACTGCTTCCATTTGACATTTTTTTACATCAACTGAAAACTAGACACTATGGGAAAACCTCTTCGAGATAATGAAAACCTAGAGAGGTTATTGTAGAGAGGCCCAACATGATCTCATAGGATCAAACGAGAAGTTTATAAACATCACGGTGTCCGAGTAACCTCATGTTGAAGTTTACAGTCATTTTGCCCTTTGGACCCTTAAGGGATCGATCTTGTTGAACGTAGCTTAGAGTGATTTTGCATGTTTGGGTGTGAACGAGGACCATTACTAGTGTAAACATACCTATTTAGATGCATTGTAACAGTCTGTTTGGTCACCCGAGTTGTAGAACAAAAATTGCACCACTTTGCAACTTTCCATTGCTTCCATTTGACACTTTTTCCATCAACTGAAAACTAGACACTATAGGAAAACCACTCCAAGATAACAAAAACCAAGAGATTTTATTGTAGTGGGGCCCAAAAAATCCCATATAATTAGATGAGAAGTTTCTAAGTGTCACGGTGTCCAAGTAACCTCATGCTGAAGTTTGCAGCCATTTTTCCCTTTGGACCCTTAAGGGATCGATCTGGTTGAACGTAGCTCGAAGTGATTCCCTATGTTTGGGTGTGAAAGAGGACCATTACTAGTGTAAAAATGCCTATTCAAATGCATTGGAATAGTCTATTTGGTCAGACGAGTTAGAGAACAAAAATTGCACGACTTTGCAACTTTTCACAAGGTAAAAAGACACCTAACCTTCAAATCTTGCTTCCAAACTTTTATCAGACCTTGGTACACTTTATTCATCTTTATTTTGACATAAAAAAAGCTAAAACACCTTCTTACAACACTATTTAATCAAATTTCACAATTCATTTGACAGTGTCTCTTGATCTTCCCCAACGCATATGCTTGCCTTTTGAATTTCTATCTTTTTGTCTTCCACTAAAATTGCTAATTTTGGCTTTTGGCAGTTTTTGCAACTTTTTCATTTTTCAATTTTTCAATATTTCTTATGAAACTCTTTAAAGACTCCTTCCTAAGACTCACATTACATGATAAATGGTCTGTAAAGCCCTTATTTAACACAAATAACCCTCAAACACGTAAATTACAAGGTTCACCACATGAATCCCCTTATTGATCAACTTCTTTACATCATGACTCAATTGACCTAATACATACAAAAATGGTATTTAATCCTTATTAAATGAAATAGAATGACCTCAAACCATCTAAGAACAACCTAAATGATCAAATGACCAAATAATAGAAACCACAAGGGTTCAAGTGTTGAAAAGATGGAGTTGGTGCTCCTACCTGCTTTCAAAAGTATGATTGCCAACAACATACAATGTTCACAAGACCTTTTTGAGGGCATACCAACCTCCTCAACCGATTGCAACCACTTTTCAACTTCTTTTACAAGTGTGACCCTTCAACTTCTAAGTATTTGCAAAATGACAACTTTTGGTTTGACAACATTACATTGTTATGTGCAAATTTTGACATATTGATGTAAATGACTCCATACCTAAAATAGTGGCCTTATGATGGCCTCATTACATCATCTTGACCCTTACATTACAAATTTACATACATTTTCACATTTAGGCCATTCAAAGCTTCATTACACCAAATTGACAACATGCTAACATGACATTGCAACCTCATATCCTACCAACCCAGATTGACTTAAAACACTTCCTAATGGTCCTTGTGACCTTATTACAACATTCTTCATGGACTACAAATCAAAATTTACCACTTGACCACCTTGTGGTCCTAATTGTCCTTGGTGCTCCTACACCATAAACACCCTACTATAACCCTACTCCATTGATCTACAAGCCTAATTCAATGGAGTATGCCTTATTTCTTTACTTGACTCTCAAAACCTCAAATTGAAGGTTCCAAACTAAATTTCAGAAAATGTGCTCTAACAGTGGAAAAACTGAATGCATTTTCTTCTAGATGGACTCAAAAGAAACCTAATTCTTTGTATTATCTTAATCTACAAAGGACAAGGCCTAAATCTACTATGCAGGTAGTACAAAGCTAACAAAACTAAAAGAAAACATAGAAATTTATGAATAGGGAACTTTATTGGAAGATTTCGTTCAAATCATAATTGAGATTTTTCAAGATCATCAAAATAAGGAAGTTGCATTGCTTTTTTGGCTGAGATTCTCTTTGATGGCTCAAAAATCAGCATTTTTTGCAAGGAGGGACAAATCAATTTTTACTAGTTTAGTTTCAGATATGCAAAGGAAAAGAATAAAAAGAAATAGCTCATCCAAAATAGATGGAAGGCACTTATAGATAGGCATGGCAGTCTCTCAACTTAGTCAGTCTTGGTCATACATCTTCACTGGGAGTTCCAAGATACCTATTGCACACAACACCTCTCATGAATAGAGTTTCTTGAAATTCAAGATGCTCTTATAATGTCTACATCATAGGTGGTCATGATAAGGTTAAATTCAAATGAATAACTTGAAATTGCCTCATCAAGCTTCACACGTACTTTTGTAATGGCTTAAAATCATAATTGAGATTTGTCAAGATCATCAAAATAAGGATGTTGCATTGCTTTTCTGCTTGAGATTCTCTTGGATGGCTCATAAATCTGCATTTTATGCAAGGGGACACCAATCAATGTTTGTTTGGTTACTTACAGATACACAAAGTAAAATAAGATGATAGCATTGGCATCAACCAAATTGACGTGGATACAAGTATAAATTAATAAGAACCATTGTGCATATACTTACAAATTAATCCAATGAACCATCCGGGTTTGCTCTACTCTTTATTGTGTCAAGTATTGCCTCATGGTCAGACTCACAGACCTTCCACAAGGTCTTGTTCAAATGTCTACCCCCATATTTTCTCAAATAAACATTGGATGCCATGACAAGGTTTGAGTAATGAAGAATCTTATGATGCATGTCAAATTCCTCAAAAAACCAATGTTTAACACTCTTATGTGGGTACCTTCTCATTCACGTTCCAGTAACAACAACTGAGCCTGTAGGGTATTCAATGTTTTCTCCATCTATAATTGGGGCTTCCAATTTCTTTTTTGCCTCAATACAATGACACAAGTAATAGTCTGTACCCTCTTCATTGTCTTCATCTGTAATAACCCCATAAACATGCCCTGAATTTATATGTGTGGCATATCTCTTGAAATTAGTCAATATTATGAATACAGTACAAAGTAAGATAACAATATGGAATTTCAAATACTAAGTAAGTAGATATATTACTTGGTTGAACTAGATCTGATACATGGTCAAAGTTGACCAATGATTCCATGTGTGTTAGTTCCAATGCCATCGGAGGGTGATACGTGTGAAGTGGGCTAAGATAAATTATCAACCATTTGTCAACCCACTCCCCTGACTCACAATCATTTCAGGCTTGCATTGTACATGAAGAACAAAAGCATGCCATCTTACATGTATCGATACTCCATGAACCTACACTTGAGCTAAGGAAAGAGTGCAACTCACTCGATCCTGTTAGTGTACAACAATCCTCATATGGTGCAATTTTAGTATCATCCATCAACCAAAAAAATGTATGAACTGAAGACATACCTTCATTACCTGGACCCATCAAACCATTACACCACTCGACAATTGATCTTGCATTTGTCAACTATGCATTGTCTTTATACTTTAACTCTTCTCATGCTAATGCTCTTTTCACACATGCTCATGCACCATCATGCTCCCCCTTTCCATGTCCAGCCTCACAAAATTTCCACATATGTTGAACACGTGTAGTGAGATGCATCCTGCACAACCAATGGAACATGCGCACATTTTTGAATTGTGATGCATAGTTATCTGACCATATTATATGCTGACCATATGATATGCCCCTCTGAGCCAAATGATTGTAGAACATTTGGAAGAAACCTTGCACAAACTCTGGAGAATGTGTACTATCATGACTAATATAAAAGTGATACTCCCTTAATACCTTCCTTTCATCCTTTGTACTTTCAGCTACATGTATGAATGCTATGTGAACAAATATTGAAACCTATGTGGAGTTGTAATATTGTGATTGCACCTCACGTTGTGGCTGTAGAGTGTAGTTCTTTGCAAAGTCAACCGTTGATACTATGCTACCAAGGTGTCCTTGCATAGCTTGAATTGCGTGTCCAGCCATTGGGCTCTATGGGTATGCCTTGCGTACTCATACACTAGATTCTCATGAAACATTGACATGAACTGATACATTGGAATCTTTTGAATAACCAACTCACACCTTTTTACTTTAGACCCATCTTTTGTAGCATATGCCACTATTTTATGCTTCCCGAACTCTACTAGTTTTTGTCTCACTTCATATGTGTTTTCCATATGTTGACATACTAGCATTCATTGTAAGCCACCACAATGCTCGCATGAACCATCCAAGAATTTTGTCCTATAGAATATTTGGCCATCCTCTATTTCACATAAAATTTTTGATAAGAACTCTCTTGAATATTTTGGTGGGGCTTCTATGCCACAATCCTGCAAAACATCGTTAGTATGCAAAGCTAAACATATAGAATGATAAACATCATAATGGTTAGAGAATTCAATATGTAGTTTATAGCAACAAGTAGTGCATGTGTGATTTATCTTGACATAAAAAGGTTTAATCATTTCAAAAAATCTTTGAGAAATACTAATTTGAGGATAATAATTTTGAAATTTATGAAAAAATTGGGTTTGAGTCATATCAAAAAAATGCTTTGGATGTGGCTCACGGTTTTGACTATCGATTCTCCTTCTTATGACATCCCTTTGATTCAGAGATGGCCTTGTATTATTCTTCCAATAGTCTTCAATTAGTGTTCTCAATGCTTCAACAACTTTTTTATCTTTGTGTGGTAGTCTCCCCGAGAATGCCCATAATTTATTTGAATCGGTGCCCTCAATTCTTTGCCGCCTTTGAACAACTTTTGATAAAGTTTTTCTACTAATTCCCATTTTTTCACTTGTCTTTTTAATGAGGCGAGATCTCTTTGTTTGATAGCTTACCAAATTTGATGTAATGACATGTCAGGTGACATTACTATCCTTTGAGCGTGAGGTCTTACCCACACTATCATAATCATCCATTAGATTCTTCACAATAGTGTTTTCACTTGATGCATTCAATGTTCTCAACACAAAAGTCTTCATGATATTTTTGTACTTTAAACCCCACATCATTTGAACAAATAGTTGACATCTTGCAGTCTCATTTAGCATTTCAAAGAACATTTGTCAAATCTTATCAGCATATCTTCTACAAGTGCATTCTGGAATCTTACCTTCCATGTGCTGCAAAATATCCTCATCAATATTAATCAAAAACTTTGGCTTTCTACACAAGATTTTGGGTGGTGTTCTCTTAGGTACATACATCTCAACATTAGCAATTTCATCAATATTTAATTGAGGTGGGCTAGATTGCGTACCTTCGATCGAAGGTGGAATAGAAGACATACCTTGAGGTTCACATGGGGATGATGGAATACCTTGTTCCTCAACTTCGAGTGATGATGTACTCTCAACTTCAGATGTGGTGGATGGTGTCCAACCATACTCACTTGTGGTAGATGGTGTCCCTCCATATTCGCTTGTGCTTAATGGTGTCCCTTCATATTCACTTGCAGTAGAGGGTGTGTCTCCAACTACGGTATCTGCATCTCCCCTAGCATGACTCTTTCTCATTCGTGCCCTTTGTGTTGCCAATTTATTTTCTCTTTTTGATGGTTGAGGTTCCTCTTCAACTGGCTTGTTTTCATCAATCGTTCCCAATTTCTCCTTTTCACGATATTCCCTCATCCTTTTTTTCTCTGTATCTTTGATGGCTTGGAGTTGATCATCTATTAGTTTTTTTCCTTTTAACAATTCGTTTCTTCAGCATGACAAATAATTTTACCTGTGCAAAAAGTGTTAAGTTGTCAAATTAACTAATCGAAAGCTTTGGAAGCATAACTCAATGAAATATTTGGAAGCATACACAAAGAAAGTCAATGAAAGCTGGTTTGTATAACTGTTTGACAAAATAACTCAATGAAATCTTTGGAAGCATACACAAAGAAATTTAATTGTTAAATTTAACAAAATGCCTCAAAGAGATGTGGTTTAAAAATGTAATAGGAAATTTTATCGAATTGTGTGATTTAAAATGTCCATTGACAACATAAGGTTATAACATGACAAATTGGTGCAGGAGCACCTAGGTCATGAAATTCCTTCAAAAGGCTATTTTTTTCAATTTGTAATGTTTAAGTAAATATGATGAGCGAAAGTCATGAAATGATGAATTTCAATGTATTTGCACCATGAAATAGGTCACTAGGTGATATTATTGAAAAGTTGCTTTTTATAACAAAAGTTGTCAATTATTGTAAAAATGTAAAATTGCACAAAAGCAAGAAGGTGAAGAGTCTTTTTTGTGGAAGGGAAAGGATGGGTTGATGAAGATGAAGAGGCAAAATTTATTTCAACTGATTTAGACACCTTTAAAAAGAATTGTAAGCTCGAGAAAGGTAGATCTTGTATCCCAAAAATCCATAAAAATCAATAAAAAAACCTCTGCTTAGTTATTTTGGAAAGCTTTTCTATTCTTGTTTTCAAGTTGCATAGTGATTCAAGCATTCTAAGATTTGATTCTTGTTAGGGAAAGACACTTCTTTCATTCTTGAAAGTTGTAGGAATTGTAATTCAAATATTTGTGGTTTCCTTGGAATTGTTTTGAGAGTCTAAAAAGTGATTCTTAGCCATTCCACCAATGTAGGGCTAGTAGGTCGATGGAATGGATCATATTTAGTGTATTTTCAATGTGAAGATGTGTGTGGTAGGGGTAAATAGAAATTAGAAGTTGGGATACTGTTGCATGAACAAAATTCTGAATTTTCTCATTCAAAAAAATGGTGTTTTCAAGTAGGGTTTGAGGAAACAACATGTAGAGGAGCTTAGAAATAATTTCAAAATAATTTGCAAACATAATGAAGCATGTTTCAATTTTTGGGTGGAGTAGTAGAGGTTTTGCAAATATTTCATTAAAGAAACCCTCATGGTTGGTGTGTTTTCACCCTATAATCAAGTGTTTACTGATTTTGTGTATTGATGGGTGTTTCCCATCTTGAAACTTGTTTATTTGTGAGTTTCTACACATGGCCTAAGATTGTTTGCAGGTTTGGTGGATTAGTGAGTATTTCTATGATGACTTGCTTTGATAAATTGACCTATTTAAGGGCTTTTACCAGTAGACAACATGCTGGTTCTACTTTGTTTTGTGAAATAAGTGTATAAACTTTTATAGTATGTTGAAAAGTATCAAAATAGGCATGAGAATCTATATTGGGATTATGTAAATGTTTTATGATAGAAAAGGAATCACCTGATTAGATGGAATGTTGGCCTACTAGAGATATTTGGCATTGCTTGCTAAAAACAGAGAATATGTAGAAACAACAAAAGGAATGTTGTTAAGTTCTTGGGAGCAGTCTCATTTGTGATGCCACAGTTGTGTCTATGCTTGGTAATGTTTTGAAGGTAGATTGTGAAAGATTTGATGATTTGGGCATATGTTTCCAATATATGGCAATGGTGTCTTCAATGCAAAGTAGTCAGAGTGTGTCTATATTGATATATTGGAATATTACAATCAAAACATGATGAAATTGGTATCTTAAAGGTCTGGTGACAGTGTTAAACTAATGTTGCTTTTTGTTGTTATAAATGGTGTTTAAGTGATGATAAGATGATGGATGTGTTGATTTGAGCAAAGATATCTTAAATGGCTGGGATGATGTTTGATTGTAGGTCTAAAGAACAGAGGTGTTTGATTGTTTTTTCCTTAAAGGTGTAAGTTGAGTTGATGAGTGATTGTTGTATTGTTTATGACAAGAACAAAGTTGAAAGTTTATTTTGAAAATGGTTTGCTAGATGGAGATGGTGAATTCACTATCGATAGCCTTAGAACTTGAAATGAAATAAATGGATTTTGGTTGAATGAAAAGTAGTTTTGGATGAATTTGAAAAATTTTGTATAAATTGATCTTTTACTCTTTATTGATTTGGGAAGGAAGTTCCCTAAAGAAATGATGTTGTTCAGTGGCTTGGCAATCTGATATTGCATCACAAACAAATAATTTGATCAACATGGAATAAGTAAAACAACAAAAATGAAAGCAAGTCATAATAGAATGAAAGAAAATGTACAAAGATTTCACATACCTAAAAAAGCAAAGTTTCAAATAGAGGAGTTCTACCCAATTATGTAGCCTTTGCTTCTTCCTTCCTCAAACTCCTCAAAAATTTGACTTCTTCAAAAGCTTGTTCCCCTCCAAATTTCAATTGTATATCAATTATCACTGTAATTCAAACTTGAATTGATATTATATGCCTCTCAATGTGAAAACTCTGCTATTTCATGTAAAGGTGATGGAAAGAACATTTAAAAGGTGATGGAATCTCAAAATCATGTATGCACACTTCACTCAATCACCAAAAAGATACTTTTTGTCAGAGCACATGCAAAACTAGGAGAATATGCAGAATGTGAGCCGACACCATGGGTATATTGTTATTTTTTACCCTTTTTAGTGCAAAAAAGTGTGCTCGCATTATAACACAAGCATGTTATTTAATCCTAAATGGACATATCTCTGCTGGTAATAACATGCTGGCATTATGATAAATTTTGTTTTTTTAAGATTTAGATGATACATTTATAGGGTAGAGGATTAAGGGTACTAGGGAGAGAGCTAGAGGGAGTGAGAGAGAGAGATACCTGTGAAAGGGAGATACTTGAGAGAGAGAGAGAGGAAGGGGGTGAGAGAGAGATAAAGGATGGAAGGGCTAAGGGTAGAGGGTAGAGGGTAGAGGATTTAAGGGTGAATATTTTAAGGTTTAAAATTAAGGGTAGAGGGGAGAGAGACAGAGGGAGTGACTGAGAGAGAGAGACCTAAGAGAGGGAGAGGGGGTAGGAGGGAGAGGGTTGAGAGAGGGAGAGAGAGACCCCTAACAGAGGGAGAGGGGGTAGGAGGGAGAGGGTTGAGAGAGAGAGAGACCTAAGAGAGGGAGAGCAAGTAGGATGGAGAGGGGGTAGGAGGGAGAGGTTTGAGAGAGAGAGAGAGACCTAACAGAGGGAGAGGGGGCAGGAGGAGAGGTCTGTGAGGGAGGAGAGACCCAATAGAGGGAGAGGGGGTGGGTAGAGGGAGAGGGTTGAGAGAGAGAGACCCACAGAGGGAGAGGGGTAGGAGGGGAGAGGCTTGAGAGAGAGAGACCTAACAAAGGGAGAGGGGGTAGGAGGGAGAGGGTTGATAGGGAGAGAGATACCTGGCAGAGGGAGAGGGTTGAGAGAGAGAGACCTAACAAAGGGAGAGGGGGTAGGAGGGAGAGGGTTGAGAGAAAGAGACCTAAGAGAGGGAGAGGAGGTAGGAGGGAGAGGTTTGAGAGAGAGAGATACATAACAAAGGGAGAGGGGGTAGGAGGGAGAGGGCTGGAGACAGACAAAAGAGACCTAAGAGAGGAGAGGGGGTAGGAGGGAGAGGCTCTGAGAGAGAGATACATACTGTAGGAGAGGGGGTAGGAGGGAGAGGGTTGAGAGAGAGAGACCTAACAAATGAAGAGGGAGTAGGAGGGAGAGGGTTGACCAACTCTCTCCCACTTTCTCACACCCTCCCCCACCCTCTCCCACCTTCTCTCACCCTCTCCAACCTTCTCCCACCCTCTCCCACCTTCTCCCACCCTCTCCCACTCTCTCTCACCCTCTGCCACCCTTTGCCACGCTCTCTCACCCTCTCTCCCACGTTCTTTGACTCTCTCCCACTCTCTCCAACCTTTTGCCACTCTCTCCCACCCTCTCCCACTCTGTCCTACCCTCTCCCACCCTCTCTCCCACTCTCCCACTCCCTCCCTCTCCCTCTCTCTCCCACCTTCTCCCACACTCTCTCACTCTCCCTCCCACTCCTCTCCAACACTCTCTCACCCCCTCTCCTACCCCTCCTCTCCCACCCCACCCCTCCTCACCCACCCCTTTCCCACCCTCCCACCTCTTCCCACTCTCTCTCCCACCCTCTCCCACTCTTCCCACCATCTCCCACCCCTGCCTCCCACTCACTCACTCTCTCCCACCCTCTTTTCCCACTCTCCCACTCTCAAAGTCTCCAACCCCTCTCCCACTCTCTCTCCCACTATATTTCTCCCTCCCTCCCTCTCCCACTCTCTCCCACCCTACCCTACTCTCTCCCACTCTCTCACCCTTCCCACCCCTCTCTTAGACCCCTCCCACTCCCTCTCCCACCCCTGCCTCCCACTCTGCTCACTCTCTCCCACCTCCCACTCCCTCCCATTCCCTCTCCCTCTCTCTCCCACTCTCTCCCATGCCCTCACACCCTAAACCCTCTCCCACACTCTCCAACTCTCTCCCACTCTCTTCCACTCTCTCCTCCTTCCCTTCCACCCTATCTCCCACTCTCTGACACTCTCTCCCACTCTCTACCACCCTCTCACACTCTCACACCCTCTCTCCCACTCCCAGCCTCTCTCCCCCTCTCTCCCATAAGCATACATACATGCATGCATACATACATACATACATACATACATGACACACCAGCATACATATACATACAAACATATGAACAAACATTCAAAAAACTGGCATTTAACTAAAGGAATAAATAATGCGAGCACGTTATTTGTCCCTAGAAAGCACCATGGGGAAGCAAAAGTGAAAAATAATAAATAATGCGAGCACATTATAACACGCTCACATTTTTTCTTACTTTGGGAATCCCCGAGCCTTAGTTTTGGTATTTTCCTTGGAATACCAACCCAAAGGTTTGGAGGGCATTACCAATGACCAAAGACGTGTTTTTTGCAAATTCTACAATTTTTCACATAATCAGGTTTGTGCTCACCGTCAGGATTGCATTTGGTTCATTATTGACAAAATCGAACACATGGGTAATGTTAAATTCTCTCTTAGCTTTCGAATGATATAATTTTTTCTACTTTCTGACAATGTGAGGCCTTTCATCCATAATTTTTTTGTTTGTATGTCTATTTTTTTGTCAAAAAGCAGTGTTTGGTTTTTTTTTTGTTATAAATTAACCATTCATCGAAATTTCAAATAAATTACATTTTTAGAAACTAGACTCCATTCTACAAATTTTTAAAAAATAAAAATTGAAAAAAATCTATTACTTTCCAAAATTTGTAGGGGGAGCACGGCCAAGATTCTACTTTTTAGGAAGTGACCACTTAGAAAATTAGTAAAAAATCAAATATTCATTAAAAAATTATCAGAAAAATTGTGCATCAAGTAGATGCTATTAGCTAACTTCTGACTATAGCGATTTTAAAAATACTAAAAAAAATTCACCGTGCTCAAGTCGTACAAGAGTTACTATGTTATGTTTTTCTGACAAAAATAGCACCAATATGTGTACATCCCTTTGTTGAACCCCTTAATCTCAACCATTTTCAAAATAAATTAGTAGTTTAGAAAGTAGACTCAGAGCACTTTGATCCTCATTTTTGTTCCATCTCAAAATTTTGAGTGTAACTATCCTCAATTTGACATCGAAGGTTAGCATTTCCTGATTTTAAAAAAAAGTGGCCACTTAAGCCCCCTTTTTGGGAACCATCTTGGTGCACTTACCCCTACATATGTTTTATTTTACCTTTTTGGCCACAAATGTTTTCTATCAAATTTGGTATGTGAAAGAACAATATCTCTCCTTGAAGACAAGGTGTCCTCTTTTCTTGATATGTGTCAAAATATAGAATCTAGGACATTTTTGAACATGTGCATAGGATCTAATAGGTAAGATATTAATAGATCCTTCTAGTAAGGGATCTCATCAAATATGGATTTCCTTTTCATTCCTTCTGGCATATTAACTACAACTTGTTATGGTTCTTCAATTGAATCACTCCAATCAAAAAAATCCCCCAAGCTTTCAATTTAGCATCTTTATACTTCTTAAGCCAATAACCTAGACCCATAATCATGGGAGGGCCTCTATTTTCAAAATTTCCATCAAATTGGTTTTTCAAGTGATTTCTAAACCTATGATCTAGTGGTAGAAAAACTCTATTGTTTGCATAAATAAATTTATGTAGATCTTTAGAATACTACCCTTAAAATTGTTCTACACATCTTGGACATGCAAATATTTCCTTTGTTTGAAGCCCTGTAATTCAATAAGTAATGTTAATAACATCAAAAAATAGTATAAAACTAAGTATGAAAGTTGGGATGAAAATAAATTATAAGTGTAAATACATAAATATTTTATCTTACAAGAATAAACACCAAGTCCTGGGAAATCATGAATAGTCTAACATAGCACAAAATACAACATGAAGGACCTATTTGATGGAGGACATGATATGTCATACATTCTTGTGACTTTCCATAGCAGTTGCATCTCATCAATAAAAGGCGCAAGATAAACATCCATATTTTTAACTTGATTTTTTCCTGGAACAATGAGAGTCAGCATAAGGTGCTCCTTTCTAACACTCATCCATGGTGGAATATTTTATACTATCAATCCAACTAGCCAAACACTATAATTTGAGCTCAAGAAAGAGAATGGGCACACTCCATCAATTGCAAGACCAAACCTGATACTACGGGGTTCATCTTTGAATTTTGTTGGCCATTTTTCCTCTATGTGTTTCATTGCTTTAGAGTTGGCTAGAATTCACATGAATCCATCTGTACTCCTATTCTTTCCATGCCAGTCCATCAATTGTGCTAGTGAATTGCAACGAAACATTCATTGAAGTCTAGGTATAATTGGCATGTGACATAAAACCTTCTTTGGAACTATAGGGCCTTGTACATTTGTATGATATCTCTTCTCTTTGTATACAGGGCATTCTAACTTGTTTTCATATTCATCTCTGTATAAAATGAAATCATTTTCACATGATGAATTTGCTTATATTCAATCCCCAACTCAACCAACAACATACGCACCTCTCTACAAGATGATGGTAACACATTCTCTTCAGGGAATATTTTAGTTTTTAGTGCCCTGTAAGATTTCCAGAGATTAAATCAATTGAATGTTTGACTTATGATGAACATGTTTGATATGTCAATCTATACTAGGACTGTTTATATACAATATATCTAGTTTTAAAATCCCCTTAAATAAATATAAATGAAGTTGATGAATGTTTACGAATTATGTACACCAATTGACAATGCAAAGTAAGAAATAGATTTCAACTCACTTCAGTAGGGTAGTGAATACTTTGTCTAACCAACCAAATAGTGACTTGATTTCTAATAATATTAATGTGCATGCCAGTTTTGAGGTTCTACTTGCACCTGATTTGAACACTGGTGTCTTAGTTTCTTGCTTGATGGATTCTTTGATGTTGTTATCATCAAAATTATGTTGGTGGTAATTACCCCTACTATCATTGTTACTATCAACCATATCATCATTATTGTCATCGTTGTTTCCATCCCCAAAGAAACCTATAAGCATTTCATTCAATCCTTCTTCATAGACTATATTTTCACTATCATGATCATCATCATTAAGGCTAGGTGGCATGTCATTAGTGTATGCGACTCTCATCAACTCTTCAAATTTCTCAGGTGGTAGTGTTCTCTTCAATCTTGTTCTTCTCGCCTTGGTATGGTTTAAAGGTGGTTTGGATCATCTTGTCCAAATCATAATAACCCAGCTGGATCTTGGGTATTAGTATTTTTTTTCATCAAAATCTTCTACCTATCAACAAATGCAAGCATTATTTAATGTTTGGAAACAATTGGATAAATCATAAATTTATCAATTTCAAAGAAATATAATCAAATATGGTTTCAAAAATAAAAATAAAAATTGTATGAACATATAAACATCAATTGAATAATGGAACATGATTTTACAAACTACCTTTTTTATACAATAATTTAAATAAAACATAATTTTGATAACATAGTTTATAAAACATCAGTCCACACTCATTTATTATTCTTTGGTTTTAATCGATTGTAGGAGGCATACTACCGACTGGAAACTCATCATATATGTAATGTCTTTGTACAATTGCTCATTTGAATTGTTTCTTTCCATGACATACAAAACATCCACAAACAACAATTTTCTCAAAGTATTCATCCGATGTACTATAGTCCTAATCTACCTCTTCTTTAGCGCAATCATTTGTTGTGTCTACAATATCGATTGTCATATCCTTTTCCACCCACTATCATCTATGTGATTTAATAGTTTTAGGTCCATGTCCATGTACATATCTTCTTCTTTTGCTAGTTGAACGCTCATGCTTTGTATTTTCTCCAATCTCCATCTAAAATAATCAACAAAATGCATGAATTTATGCCATGATTGGATAATACATTATAAATTTCAATAATACTGTGAAAAAATATGGGCATATCACAAAATTCTATCAGATCATTTTTTCCTAAGTTTAGTCAAAATTGGAGTACCTAATGTCCCGCTTCATTTGTTGTGTCCTCATTTGATATGACACGATTTGTTTCCATGGCCTCATCTCACCCCTATAATACACAACATAGTAAATAGTGTTTAGTACACCAATTATATGATTTCAACGAGTATGCTATCCAACACAAACCTCACTTTAGTCATATATTTGACATATTGATATCTCCTCTATGTTGTAGCATTTGTGAATTCATAAACACCTTCCTCCTTTGGTTGAGGTTGCTTTCTCTTCTTACCTCTATTGTATCTGCAGATTTTGTTGTCTCATCTATTTCCACCCACTTTCCTCTCAGTGATTTAGTATTTCTACGTCGTCCATGTCCTCTCTCCATGGCCTCCTCTATGAATAAAAATCTTGCCACAAAAGCTTTCATTGCACTACCACCAAGAAGGAAGAAGCAACTTGCAAGACCGCAGTAAAAACCACTCTACCACACTGAGCTAATGAAGAAGTCATGGGATAGTGGTGGTCACCACACTACCACACGCCAATAGTAGAAGACTTGCACTCGAAGTCACCACAACACTGCCAGGAACAGAAGGAATACTTGTGTGCTACCATAGAAGCTTTCACCATACTACTGCCGAGAAGGATGAAGCACCTTGTGGGACCATAGTAAAAACTGCTCTACCACACCGAGTTGATGGAGGAGCCATGAGACAACAGTGATCACAAAAACAAGGTGGGAATTGGAATTATTTCCAACACTCTGGATTATGTGATACACAAAAATGAAAATAGTCACTATACAACAATGATAGGCGTTGAATTAAGTGTACTTGGTGCCGCCTTATGCACCCCAAACATATTACATTAATGGCCAAAAATTTGGCACTAAAGTTGGCATTAACTAACATCGACTAAAGCATTGACTACTAAGTCAAAATCAAAAATTTAAAAATTTCTCACATGAAGGAAGAAATCATATGACAAAAAAGGGAAAAATGTTGTGCGAAGGAAGAGAGTAAGGCACTACCAGCAACTAATGAGATATTCAATTTAGTTTGTGACACCATAGGTAAGGTTACAATTTTTTTTCTTGGTTGAATTCATGATTGTTTATTGCTCTTTGTATTGTATTTGAATTCATGATTGTTTACTAGTTCATGGCCTAACCTATCTAGGTAACCTCTAAATTTTCTCATCATTATAAATTGTAAAACCTTTTAGAAACCAACAAAAAATTTTACCCTACCCATTTGAGCTTTGGCTCAAAATATTATAGTACAAAGCTAGGATGCCTCCATATTCTTTCCCTAACTTGGGTATAAATTGTAAAACCTTTGAGAAACCAACAAAAATTTTTACCCTACCCATTTGAGCTTTGGCTCAAAATATTATAGCGAATTGCTTGGAAATTTTAGGAATTGGGTCAGTCACTGTTGAGCAATTGTTGAAAGTAAACGTAGAAATCACTTGGTTTTTCCCAGTTGTGCCAAAGTCACCGATGCCATGAAAAATTTGTACAAGATTGCATTATGAAATATTTTTCATGATAAGGTTATCAGCATTAAGAAAACCCAACAAACATATTTTCCCACAAAACAAAACTTTCATACTACAAACTAGACGAAAAATTTCATACCTAGAAGTGTGTACTTCATTTGCCTCCACAAACTGCATGAAAATAATTTTCCCTAGGTCACCTCAAAATTTCAAGCAATAGAAGGAAGTGAGCATTGTTAGCAGACTCTGGCCACAATGAGGTAATTCATTGTCAATTTATAGATTTGTAAATCTTTCCATTGTTTCTTTGAATTTTACTTTTTACCTTTTTTATTTTAAATTTAAAAGAAGAAATATATATATATATATAGGGAAATGAGACTGACAAAGATAAAGAGGAATCGGCTTCCATATTGGGGGTAGAAGTAGTGAACAAATTGCTTAATGTGGACTAGATAATGCTTGCCAAATAAATAGAAAAAAAATTTGGTAATGCCCCTCAAACATTGCAAACAAATCAATTGTCTCAAAGGGAATCAATTGATTCCCCAACCAGTCCTAGATTGAACAAAAGATCCAAGAGGAAATCAGTGACAGTAAACTCTAAGAATGTGGAACAAGAAGCAGAGACTTCCAATGTCCCAGCCACTCCTGGGACATAAACTTCTTCCACCACGCCATGTTATCAATCTTGCATTGGTAGCTACAATACAAAGATAGAACACAACGTAGTTTCAAGGGAAGTCTCAATGATGGATGCTAGGAAAATTTTTATGAATAGGTTGAAGGAATCCTTCCTTCAATGGTTCAAAGACCATCTACATTTTCCATTCTCACAGATACCCATGCAACTAAAAAAAGAAGTTATCCACGACATGGAGACTAATTTTGGCACAGGTTGGTCTATAAAGAAGATAAAGCTACAAACGTCTCAAAACTAAAAGAGATTTCGGTGCAACCAAACAAAGGAGATTAAAAAAATCCCTCCTAAGCTAAGGCAGAAAGAAGGCCAATTGATGTAAGTGTGAAAGCATTAAAAGAGCTTGTAAAAGCATATGAGAAGTTTGATGCACAGAGGAAGTCTGGTGAGGAGATTACACAAGTATTTGAATTTTCTCATAAGATTATATCAAATTTATTAAAAGATATTTAAATTTTATAAATTTGTGCATAGTTAAATTGAATTAGTATATGTTTCAGGACAAGGCCTCCAAGGCTAGGCTTGAGAAACTTTGTGCCACACATCACAGTGGCCTGAAAGGTTTATAGCCTTGATCTGTACATTTGTAAGTATATTTAATATGTTAAATTATTTTTATTTTTTTTCCTTAGAAAAAGTAAATGATTGCATATTAATTAGTTTAACTAGTCCATGTGCCATGTTTTGATAGAAGGAGAAATATAGCCACCATCCAAAGCAATTTGAAAAGAATATGTTACAAAACAAAAAGTGGAATAATTTTGTACTCTGGATGGAGAACGAGGTATCAATAGTTGAGTTTCAATAACTTAGTTGGATTTTTTTTTGTTAATATGTCAATTTGCATCTCTTGTGTTGAGTTGTTTATTGATGTGTAGGATGAGTAAATAGAGATCAACCCTAATAAAAGTGTTTTTTTTTGTTCTTGATACACCATCTATAAGTTTTCCTTGAATGACAGTACTTAATTTCTATATGTTGTACTCCTTAAATATCCTACGTGTTACAAATATGGAATAACAATGCACAACTTTGTATCGAGTCCAAAGGCCAAGGAATTCTGAATAAGGGTAGCCAAACTTGATAAGGATGTAGTCACTATTACATGTATTGACAATCCAAAATAGTCATGTAAAGACAATTTCCTGTGAAAACCATAATCAATCAAATTATGCACATTCAAATCTAAGTTTGAAAGCTTGCATTTCAATCCATGCATCTAAGTCCTTGTTGAAGATAGAGGGTGTCAACAACAAATCTAGAATAGCTCTCCTTAAACCATGGCTAGTTTTAAAGTGCAGTATTTCCAAATTCAAATTCACTTCTCAACTAAGGAAAGGAGGTAGGATTTCCAGGTGCTACCTCAAACAAAGAAGGCCATAGAAAACATTGAAATAGAAGGTCCAATAAGTGAGATGGCATAGTTGTAGATCGTAGATAATCAAAATTCTTGTAATTCACAGATGCTTGTGATACAAACAAAAGATGCTTACACATTGGTTTAATATATCCTCATAAAAATGACTAGAAAGAAATTTGAAATTTGTAAGTAAACTTTGACAGTAAAAAAAATAGTCATAAAAATTGGAAGTAAACTTTGGCAGACATGTAGGTGAACTTAATTCATCTGACTTTATGCCTCTTGGCAGACATCAGGATCTACCCTCCTAAAGTTTGGACCATATTCATTACCTCCACATCAAACTAGACATCCTTGGTCTTCTTTGTTCCCATGCCATGATATGGTTATGCAAATGAAAATGAAGAAAAGTAATCATCTCCTTCTCCATTGGCTAGAAGAATGCATGATTAATGTTTTGATACATGATATCAACTCTCTCTTCTGTTCTTGTGGTTGAATATCGAAATCCATTATGGTGGGCGTCCAAAGTTCCAATCATCTTTCATCCTCTTGCACCAAATGTTGGCCTAATCCACACATCTTCCATCCTAATTAGCTTCTTTTAGAAAGCTAAAGTTTCTCCTAAGTCACCAATGTAGCTTTCTCTACCTTTTTAGACTCTTTCATTGCTACAGATCGTCTCTAGGATTTAATCATTTGTACCACATGGTTGATGTGCTTTGAATCCTTGCATATAAAGGATATTTCCTTAACATAAATACTACTAGAGAATTTCAATGTTGCTATTGTAGTTGGAATTAAAGCTGGTACCTGCAACATTGAAAATTATCCTTATATAAAAATTCCCTCCATCTTGTTGGCTTGTAACACTCTTGATGGTGGCTACATGAAATTTGATTTTGATTCCTCTTCTACATCAAAGGGTTCATATCCTTGATTTGACTCTTCTAAATTATCAGAATTAGAATCACTAGCTTCCATATTCAAAAATTCCCAACCACCATCTTCAATAAATTTATCTGGATCATCAATAATACTCTTCAAAATTGGCCTCTAGTTCAAGTCCATTCTGCTTTCATAATACTTCATATCCATGGAGTTCAGCCATTCCTTGATACCATCAAGTGAAGATTTAGGAATGGCTTCAATGCGGAGTACATCCCTCTTGAAGTATTTGGAAACAATAGCCATATCAAATTCCTTTTTCCCAAGTCCTACCCTCTTAAAGTTAACAATCTCAATCTCACTAATAGTGATTACTAAGAAAGGAAATTCCACCAACTCTACCAAATAGTTTACCATAGGAACAATAAAAGCAGAAGATTTGAAAGGAACTCCATAAAAACCAAGCTCTTTAAATGGTATATCAAACTCTAGTTCAAAATCTTTTAGATAAGGCTACTCCCATAGCTCTCTTACTCACTTGAAAAATCCTTGAAACTCTGTATTGATTTTATTTTTCCTATCCCTCTCTTGTTGTTCTTCCTCAATTTCATTAGGATCATACATTGACCTTCTTGCCCCTCCTAAAGTTTGGACCACATCCATTACCTCCACATAAAACTGGACATCCTTGGTCTTCTCAGTTCCCACATCATGATATGGTTATACAAATGAAAATGAAGCAAAGTAATCATCTCCTTCTCCATTGGCTAGAAGAATGCATGCTTAATATTTTTATACATGATATCAGCTTTCTCTTATGCTCTCATGGTTGAATACTAAAATCCATTATGGTGGGCCTCCATAGTTCTAGTCATCTTTCTTCCTCTTCCGCCAAATGCTGGCCTAATCCATAAGTATGCCAACCTAATTGGCTTTGTTTTTTAAAGCTAAAATTTGTCCTGACTCACCAGTATTAGCTCTAACCTTTTTGAAATTGTATTATGGTATATGCACTTTGATATGATGTAATATGATTATGGTTTTGTCTCATATGTTGTAATATTAGATATATAATAGAAAAATAAATTATTGGATGAAATAAATAATAACTTTTAATTTTAAATGTCTTTTTTGCAAAACACGAGTCTTCCAGAAGATCAAGATTATCCTCAACATGATATAGATCCACAAAATATTAGTTTTACCGATACATATCACATGGCAAAGGATGATGATGACGCAGATACGGAAGACACCGAGGTCGATGACAATGATGATGATGATGGCGATGATGATGATGATGATGATGATCAGGATGGTGATAATGATGGTGTGACAGTTGGTGATAGTAACCAGTGACATTCCTAATCATATATACTACATCATGGATCATTGCTAATATATCATTATGATGACTCTTTTCATGGTTACTATCATATTTATCATTTTGATGACCTACTGTACTATATTGTTGAGTTGTATCAAATTGACATGTATCATGTTCACTATATCATTTGGAGATGTATCATCTTTACTTGTATCAATCTGAGTTACATAATTTTTTGATTTAATTTATATCATTGTACATGTATCATTTTCACTTATGTCGAAATGTTGGACATGTATCATTTTGACATGTTTTTGATGTACTGGCATATTTTACTTTCACTTTTTTTAGTTATATATGGTGATGATCTTATCAGTATTGACTTGTCAATTTATATATACTAAAAGTGGTTGATGATTTTTGGATGGATATTTATTAAGTATAATGATTTTAATTTACTGCTCAGGATGGATGTCAAATTCAATTAAATAATAGATATTTGACTCACTTGTTTTAATTATAGATGATGATCATGTTTTAATTTAGCCACATTTACAAGGAAGGAAACACTGAAGTGGATGAGCTGGAAAAAAGGCCTTTGAAGCTGACAGATAGGATGAAAGCATAGACTGGAGATGGGAAAATATCCAATACTAGACTAAGGTGTGGTGGTGACCAAAATCACATGGAAATTAAAGCAACCTCTAGGTATTATTCTTGACAAGATAGGGGTCGATATCAAACAATCAAGAATACGAATTTTAACCAGAACTTGAGGATTTGAGAGGTAAATTGGAGGCCAAATATTAATCATTTATGGAAATGTGTTCCATCACCAAGTAAGTGGCAGCTAGACACATTTGGAAAGCCTCGATTGGAAAAACAAGTATTATGAGCTAGTAAGGCCCCTGATTACAAAAGGAAGAGGTGAATTAATCTTTCATAACCACATTGTAAACTCGAGGAAGTGACATAAGTTGCTAGAAGGGGGGGTGTGGCTGGTTGGAAAATGGAAACTCTGTTAGCACTGGACATGGAGAAACAACAGCAGGCCTTCAAAGGGGAGATAACTGGCATATGGCTGCAAGGAATCATGCAATTGACACACCCTCTAATTCTCTAGGAAACCAAAAAGGTGGTTGGGCCAGAATTCCTAAAGGCCTACGATAGAGCTAGAGCAAACATAGAGATACCGGCAATGTTCCTTGCTGTCCTTCTGCACATGGGAGTTTCAAAGGAGCTGGGCAAAAAACTGACCCAAATGGTCTTCTTGCATGCCGAGTTGGGTGACATAGATGCGGTGTTGGACAAAGTAGATGAAAATAGGAAAATTCCTATGCCCCAAAATTATTACATGTTGGAGATGAGGGGTCGTGAGGTGATGAAGTTTCCCTGGTTCACACTATTGACCTTGAAGGTTTCGAGAAATTGTGGGATGAAAGAGACCAAAATATCTTTTTTCTTCTTAGGGTAGCAAAATTGATAACCAATCTCCCCCATGGCTAGGTGATGAGGTACATTGAGGATGAGGGTTTGGCGAAAGAAATAGTTGTTGTTGATGATTAAGAGTGGGATCTTAGAGAAGGAGAAGAATGGATTGCAAATGATCATAGGGACCTAGAGAAAAAGGCTACGGTGGAGCAAATTTTCTGGTGATAACATATTACAAAGTGCTCTGAATCCAAGGATGATGAAGAATAACAGTGCCTGGTTGGTATGTTTAGTAGGTTTTTATCAGTATTTTAAAAATAGTATTAGAAATTAGGTTTGTTGGAGTTAGTCGCGTAGCATGAAAGTTGAAAAATCCATTTTGGTAATTGAATATCTGGATTGGTAGGTATCCTAGGAAGGCAATTTTTACAGAAAAAGCCTTTCTAGGGATATGAGAATTCAGGCCTCTTTTATAAATTTTGTATTTATAGGTAGGTAGTTGTCTAAGGAAGGCCATTATGACAAAAAAAGCCTTTTGGGAATTTTGGTTAAATCTCATGTAAAAAAAATTTAAATATCAATGCAGGGTGCCGCCCCTAGCAGCGATTTAACTATCAAAAAAATTAAAATATATAGTGTTCTATAATTATATGAGTTAAATAATTAAATTACTTTATAATTATATTAGTTATTTAAGAGGCACGATATATTCAACTAATTAAATTGATATAAAACATATTAAATTAATAAATGGAAGCAAATTAGAAGCAAAATTGGAAACAAAACCGAAAGGAAATCTGGAAACAAACTTGGGAGCAAAACTAGGAGCAGCTCTGGAAGCAAAACTAGAAGTAAATCTGGAAGCAAAATTGGAAGCAAGTCTAGAAGCAAAATTGAAAGCAAAACTGGAAGCAAAACTAAAAGCAAACTTGAAAGCAAAACTAGAAGCAAAATTGGAAGCAAGCTTGGAAGCAAAACTAGAAGCAAAATTGGAAGCAAAACCAAAAGCAAAATTGGAAGCAAAACCAGAAGCAAAACTAGAAGCAAAAGTGGAAGAAAAACCGAAAGCAAAATCAAAAGCAAAACTCTAGAAGCAAAATTAAAAGCAAAACTGGAAGCAAAATTAGAAGCAAATTTGGAAGCAAAATTGGAAGCAAACTTGGAGGAAAAACTGGAAGCAAAATTGGAAGCAAAACTAGAAGCAAAAATGGGGGTAGACATGGAAGCAAAACATGAAGTCAAATTGGGTGCCAATTTTGACACAATTTTTGTTATTACTTTCTAGTGTTGTTTTAGGCACTAATGGAGGTGCCATGATTTTCTAGCGCTAAAACCAGCACTAATTCCAACACGAACTTTGACAACAAAGTCAACACAAAATCCAACACTGAACTGACCACTGTTTGTGCTGACTTTTAGGCCAGCCAAATTATTCAATTCATGCACTCAAAATACACTAAAATCTGACGCAAAAGTTGGTGCTAATTGTCTGTGTAATGTCCCCTTCTCGAGCATGACTTCTTCTGATTGACCGTTAGCCTATTCTGGAGACCCGTAGGCTTCTTGGTGGTGAAATTAGGGTTTCTTGGTTGGTGGTTTCTTGTGCTCACAGATTGGCGTTTGAATTGCGGATTCCTTCTGGGTTTTTCGTGAGCTTTTCGGTGATGTGTTTGTTTTGGCATTCTGAGCACTTTCACAAATTTACTATTTTTAGTAAATTCTATTTCTGGCAATGGTCCTATTGGTTTCAGCTCGATTGACCTTCTACTTCAGTATGTTCAGTTGGATTTGCTCAATTTTGGCTTTGGGGCTTGTTTGGAGAGATAAGTTGAATTATTTTTAATAAAGGCATGTTTAATGTTATATTTTGCTGTTGACCCCCCCTTAGCCTAGTGTTGGAACTTAAGTTGTTTTTAAAAGGTGGCTTTTGAAGGGGTGGCGCCCCATGAGGTTATTTTATATTTTCTAATGTTCAAAAAATCAATGTTGGAGAAAAGGACGCCCATCTTGGAGTTTATTATAATTTAAAAAGTCAAATTTGCTTTAGGCAAAAAGGATGCCACTTTTGGAGGGAAAAGGAGTTACTCAAAATTTGAAATGCTGGGTTTCTAGAAGCTTCTGGACAGTTATCTCAAGTCTTTAAAAGGAGGTCTTGGTCTTCAGTTTCATCATCCAACTTCTTGAGTAACGTTATGCTGCCGAAATGGTGAGAGGATTGCTTCGAGGAATGAATGCCTCCTAGCTTGGCTCAACTTCGTGCTTGTGAGACAGCACCTAGTAGAGATATTTCTTGTGTTTGAGTGAATTTTGTAGTGAGGTATGCTTTGTTGTGAGTTAATGCATTGGTAGTTCAGTTGTTTGCACTTTTATGTCATTTTCAGAGGTTGCTGAGTTCATAGTTGAATTGTCATTTTCATTCATATTTCAAAAATACAAAAAGATTGCATTCTGGGTACTTCACATTTGCATTTGTCTAAGGAAGGCACCAACTTCTGCAAAGTTTCATAAATTTTAACCAAGTGCTGATTTTTATATAAGGAAATCGCCCTTCTCTTGGGGCCGTACCATTGTACTTGCATTGGAATTTGAGAAAAAAATAAAATACAACAGTTTGGGTTGGTTTCTTGGATCTTACTTGGGCGCCCTAGTTATAGGAAACTATTGCATCTTGTTTGGGTTCATTTGGCTGAGAATTGGGTGAGCTGTGATCATCTCAATTAGATTTTTGTGTTGCTGATTGTCAGTTTCAGACCTTGTTACAGTCATATCAGTCTGTATTTTGGGTGGTTTTGAGAGTTGAGTGAGTGTTAGACAGCCTTGGAGATCATTGGGGAAGACATAATTAACATTGCTCTGATTAATGACTTCTAAATTTCTATTATTTTAAGCATTCTTCACATATTGTAAGCTGAACAGTAGTACTGTCAACATTTTAATATTCTTGCAATTTCCATGTTTGTAACTGCCCACTGAATAAGTGGAAGAGGCTGGCTTGCCGCCTATTATCTTAATTTGCATTGTGTATTTACAAGTCTCCGCCATATGGTCACCTCTTATCCATCATGGATTGAGTAGCACATGCTTGGTGTTGAGCTTTTTCCAGTATTGCAATTAGATAGGGATCCTCTGACCGAATGCTCGTCGCTTGCCGACGCATCTCTTGGTTAGAGTTTCTTTTTAGCATTTTCCCTTTGAGATCCTCTGACCAATGCTCACACCTTGCCCGCATCAGGATTCTGGTGTACATTCTGGTTAGAGTTACTTTCATCATCGTTTTGGTTTTCAAACTAACCTTAACAGGTGCTTGATTCATTGTAATTTGCTATTGAAAATTTGAAAAAATTGGCCCAGTATATTTCAGTGGTATCAGAGCCATGCATCCTGCCATCCTGTGAAATCAACATTCTATGAGTGACAGAGAACAAAGGTACTTGGCAAGGGTATACAAGAGGGATACAGTTCAGACATAGTTGTATCAAGCTCCAGAAGGTCAGACAGCATCAGAGGTTTTGAGGGCTCATTGGGAGCCTTCTCAGGAGACAGAAATGGGGGATAGTGAAAGGACTTTAGGGGGTAATGAGAGGAATTTTGGCAACAGAGGTGACAGTGGGAAAGGTTTAGACAATTCGGCAAATCAAGGTCAAGGACTTGAAAAGAAGATGGATGCTTTGTTGGATATGTTTTCTCTCATGTTGGGGAGATTGGGTCAGAATACTCCACAAAAAAATACAGTGCATGTCGGTGAGCATAGTGCTTCCAACCAACATAGTGGTCATGTTGTCCAACCTTCAGTGAGCAGCACATACATTTCTGCTAGACCATTCAAACCCACATTTTTGGCACCAGCAAACCCACATCCTGATCCAGAAGAAAATGCTTCATCCTTGGAGAGGCTGAGGATAGGCCGTATGGAATATGACACCCTTCCTGATGAATTCAAGCTTGACATGTCCTTCAATGATTACATGGAGTATAGAAGGAAGGATAGAGGCCACGGGAGAAATTATGATCAAAGGAGAACACCAGCCCAAGGAGACTTGTATCAAGCTATCAACAAGGTTACGCTTCCCCACTTTGACAGAAGTGATAATAGTTCTGCTCGAGCTTGGATACAAAAGCTGGAAAACTATTTGGCTCTTAGACCAATGGCTGAAGAAGAAGCGATAAAATTCGCTACGCTACACCTTGATGGGGTGGCGCATGAGTGGTGGTACCATGGCCTAGTCACTTTGGGTCATGGGTCTATCACTACCTACGATGAGTTCACCAATAGACTCATTGAGAGATTCGAGAAGAAGGATCCATAAGTGCATTTTAGGGAGTTGGCACAGTTGAGGCAGTATGACACTGTTGATGCCTACATTGTCGAGTTTCAAAGACTTTCAGTAATGGTCACTGGAATCACGGAGAGAAGATTAGTGATCCTATTTAGCGAAGGATTGATGGAGCCACTCAAGGGTTGGATTAAAGCTTTTGATCCACCTTCCTTACAAGAGGCAATGAAGAAAGCTAGAAACATGGAGTGGGCTGCTCCCAAAGCAAAGTTCCATTCCAAACCATCATTTCACAAGGGGGATAGAGGGAAAAAACTTCATCAAAAGCCTCACCATAAGGAGTTTAAACAACAGAAACCTCATGGCACAAGATTGGATCCAGAGACTATCAATGAACTCTGAAGAAAGGGGTTATGTTTCCGTTGTTGGGAAAAATGGTCCCAAGATCATGTTTGCCCAAAGGGTGCTAAAATCCATCAAATTGAGTTCTATACAGCTGAAGAAAGCAATTCTGATTTTTCTGATTAGCAAGCTGATTCTGAGGACAGCGAAGAAGAAAAAGCTCCAGAAGAGTCTGAAAGTGAAAAAGAAAGTGGTGGTACATTGGCTCAACTCTCTAGCTTCCAAAAGAATGAGTCTTTCAAAGTTCGTGGGATGATCAAAGGGAAGCGTATTGTTGCTCTAATTGACACTGGAGCAACACATAACTTCATAGACGAAGTTGTGGTGGCGAAGAAAGGGCTGCAAACAGAAGATTTCGAAGGTTTCAGAGTTATGGTTGCTGATGGGTTTCACATCTCATGCACCAAGAGGATTCCCAACATGTCAATGCAATTGGGCAATTACGAAGTCAAGGATGACTTCTATGTGGTTAATATTGGAGATACGGATGCTGTCCTTGGCATTCAGTGGCTGTGATCTCTTAGAGAGATCTCGTTAAATCTGCAAACCATGGAACTCAAATTTCAATCCGATGGTAAGAAGGTGGTGTTGAGAGGAATGTCAAATGGTGGCCCTCAAATTGTGTCATTCAAAAGGATGGAAAGGTTGATACGTCATGACCAAGTGGAGTGGGTTGTGGAGTGCATGATTCTTCCAGCGAGTCCAATTGAAACGAAAAGAGAGTATCCTCCAGATATTCAGTCTTTACTCACCAAAAAGAGTAAAGTGTTTGCCGATTTACCTCCTGGACCACCTCCTGATCGAGGTTCAGAACATGTCATAGAGCTCAAGGAAGGAGCTAAGCCAGTAATCACAACTCCTTATCGGTACCCCAAAAAGCAAAAGGATGAGATCGAAAAGAACATTAGGGAGCTCTTGGAGATGGGCTTCATTCGGCCTAGTAAGAGTCCCTTTGCCTCAACAGTTGTTCTAGTAAAGAAGAAGGATGGTACCATTTAGATGTGTGTTGATTATCGTGCTTTGAATCAAAGCACCATCAAAAATCGATATCCAATTACAAGGATAGATGAGCTCATTGATGAGCTACATGGAGCTAAGTTCTTTTCGAAGATAGACTTGAGGTCAGGTTACTATCAGATTCGAATGAGAGGATCTGATGTGGAGAAGACAGCCTTCAGATGTCATTATGGGCATTTTGAGTTCTTAGTCATGCCATTTGGGTTGACTAATGCTCCTGGTACTTTCCAATCTTGCATGAACCGAGTCTTTCAGAAGCAGTTGAGGAAGTTCGTGCTGATATTTTTTGATGACATCTTGATTTACAGCAAGACATGGGAAGAACATCTTAAGCACTTGGAGGAAGTGCTTAACATTCTGGAATTAGAGAGCTTGTTTGCCAAAGAATCCAAATGTGAATTTGGAATGACGGAGCTACTTTACTTGGGTCACATAATCAATGTTGAAGGTGTGAAGGTCGATCCAGAAAAGATCAAAGCTATTGTTGATTGGCCCCCTCCTGAGAACTTGACTCACTTGAAAGGGTTCTTGGGCCTTTGTGGATTTTACCGAAGGTTTGTGAAGGGTTACTCTCAAAATGCTGCTCCTCTTGTTGACCTTACGAAAAAGGGAGCCTTTTGCTGGTCAGAAAAGGCACAGAGTACTTTTGATAAGTTCAAGAAGATAATGAGTTCTTGTCCTGTTCTTGCAATTCCAGATTTTTCCAAGCCCTTTGAGCTGCAATGTGATGCATCCAGAGAAGGTGTTGGGGCTGTTTTAATGCAAGATAAGCATCCCATCGTGTTCGAGAGCAGAAAATTAAGAGGAGTTGAGAAGACCTATTCTATCTATGACAAAGAAATGCTTGCAATCATGCATGCATTAGCCAAGTTCAGACAGTACTTGGTGGGGAGTAAGTTTGTGGTCAAAACTGATCACAATAGTCTCAAGCATTTCATGCATCAAAAGGATTTGAACGAGAGGCAACAGAAGTGGGTGATTAAGCTTCAAGCTTACGATTTTGACATTGAGTATGTCAAGGGCAAAAACAACATAGTGGCTGATGCATTATCCAGAAGGCCTCATTTGAGCTCATTATGTGAGCTTACTACTGATTGGAAGAATACCTTGCTTGTTGATTATGCCAAAGATCAGTTTGCAACCAACATTATGGAGGGTACTTTTCATGACGAAAGGTACAAGGTGGTTGAAGGGCTGATATAATACAAAGGGAGAATCTTTGTGGTGGCTGATTATAAGCTCAAGAAGAAGATTTTGTTGACATTTCATGACATACCACTTGCTGGTCATGAGGGATTCTTCAAGACTTATAGGCAGATTCGAGAAAGGTTTTCTTGGAAGGGGTTGAAAGGTGAAGTTCAGCGTTACATTCAAGAGTGTCCTATTTGTCAGATGAATAAAAATGAGCATACACTTCCAGCTGGTCTGCTGCAACCTCTTCCCATTCCCAACCAAAAGTGGGAGAGCATCTCAATGGACTTCATCACAGGGTTACCCAAAGTTCAAGGAAGAGATTGTATCTATGTTGTGGTAGATAGATTGACAAAATTTGCTCATTTCTTTGCCATTACCAGCTCATTTTCAGCAGCCCAAGTTGTTGATCTGTTCTTTCATGAGGTGTTTAGGTTACATGGGTTGCCAAAAAACATTGTGAGTGATAGGGATAGCAAGTTCCTAAGCACCTTTTGGCAAGAGGTCTTCAGAATGAGTGGTACAGTGCTTACTCCAAGCACTAGTTATCACCCTCAAACAGATGGGAAAACAGAGATAGTAAACAAGTGGTTGGAAGGTTATTTGAGGAATTATGTTTCAGAATAGCAAAGGGCATGGGTGAAATGGCTTCACTTAGGAGAATGCTGCTACAATTCTTCCTTCCACATGTCGATAAGGATGTCACCTTTCATGGCTCTTTATGGTTATGAGGCCCCTAGCTTTGCTGATTTGGTGTTTGAAGATAGCAAAGCCCCTCAAGCCAAGGATATGTTACAGTAAAGTCAAGATATATTGAAATCCTTGAAGAACAATTTGCAGATTGCACAGAATCAACAAAAGATGTACGCTGATCAACGGCGTGTTGAGCGCTCTTTTGAGGTTGGAGATATGGTTTATCTTCGATTACAACCTTATAGACAGTCTACTCTCAAGAAGAGTGGAGCTGAGAAGCTCAAGCCTCGCTTCTATGGTCCATTCAAGGTTATCAGAAAGGTGGGAGCTGTAGCTTACGAGTTGGAGCTGCCTTCGAGTAGCAAAGTGCATAATGTATTCCATGTGTCTCGCCTCAAGAAGGCACTTGGGCACAACGTTATTGCTTCATCTCAATTGCCAACCTTGGATGAAGAAGGACAGTTAGTTTTGATTCCTGAGGAGATTCTTGATTCCAGAGAGCGTTCTTTGAGGAAAAGAACAATCAGAGAGTATTTGGTGAAGTGGAGGAACTTGCCCATGGAAGATGCAACTTGGGAAAATGAGGAGATTCTGCAGCATCCGAGTTTACAATTGCTTGAGGACAAGCAATCTTGGGGAGGGCGGACTGTAATGTTCCCTTCTCGAGCATGACTTCTTCTGATTGACCGTTAGCCTATTCTGAGACCCGTAGGCTTCTCGGTGGTGAAATTAGGGTTTCTTGGTTGGTGGTTTCTTGTGCTCACGGATTGGCGTTTGAATTGCGAATTCCTTATGGATTTTTCGTGAGCTTTTCGGTGATGTGTTCGTTTTGGCATTCTGAGCACTTTCATGAATTTACTATTTTTAGTAAATTCTATTTCTGGCAGTGGTCCTGTTGGTTTCGGCTCGATTGACCTTCTACTTCAGTATGTTCAGTTGGATTTGCTCAATTTTGGCTTTGGGGCTCGTTTGGAGAGATAAGTTGAATTATTTTTAATAAAGGCATGTTTAATGTTATATTTTGCTGTTGACCCCCCCTTAGCCTAGTGTTGGAACTTAAGTTGTTTCTAAAAGGTGGCTTTTGAAGGGGTGGTGCCCCATGAGGTTATTTTATATTTTCTAATGTTCAAAAAATCAATGTTGGAGAAAAGGACGCCCATCTTGGAGTTTATTATAATTTAAAAAGTCAAATTTGTTTTAGGAAAAAAGGATGCCACTTTTGGAGGGAAAAGGAGTTGCTCAAAATTTGAAATGCTGGGTTTCTAGAAGCTTCTGGACAGTCATCTCAAGTCTTTAAAAGGAGGTCTTGGTCTTCAGTTTCATCATCCAACTTCTTGAGTAACGTTATGCTGCCGAAATGGTGAGAGGATTGCTTCGAGGAATGAATACCTCCTAGCTTGGCTCAACTTCGTGCTTGTGAGACAGCACCTAGTGGAGATATTTCTTGTGTTTGAGTGCATTTTGTAGTGAGGTATGCTTTGTTGTGAGTTAATGCATTAGTAGTTCAGTTGTTTGCACTTTTATGCCATTTTCAGAGGTTGCTGAGTTCATAGTTGAATTGTCATTTTCATTCATATTTCAAAAATACAAAAAGATTGCATTCTGGGTACTTCACATTTGCATTTGTCTAGGGAAGGCGCCAACTTCTGCAAAGTTTCATAATTTTTAACCAAGTGCTGATTTTTATATAAGGAAATCGCCCTTCTCTTGGGGCCGTACCATTGTACTTGCATTGGAATTTGAGAAAAAAATAAAATACAGCAGTTTGGGTTGGTTTCTTGGATCTTACTTGGGCCCCCTGGTTATAGGAAACTATTGCATCTTGTTTGGGTTCATTTGGCTGAGAATTGGGTGAGCTGTGATCATCTCAATTAGATTTTTGTGTTGCTAATTGTCAGTTTCAGACCTTGTTACAGTCATATCAGTCTGTATTTTGGGTGGTTTTGAGAGTTGAGTGAGTGTTAGACAGCCTTGGAGATCATTGGGGAAGACATAATTAACATTGCTCTAATTAATGACTTCTAAATTTCTGTTATTGCAAGCATTCTTCACATATTGGAAGCTGAACAGTAGTACTGTCAGCATTTTAATATTCTTGCAATTTCCATGTTTGTAACTGCCCACTGAATAAGTGGAAGAGGCTGGCTTGCCGCCTATTATCTTAATTTGCATTGTGTATTTACAAGTCTCCGCCATATGGTCGCCTCTTATCCATCATGGATTGAGTAGCACATGCTTGGTGTTGAGTTTTTTCCAGTATTGCAATTAGATAGGGATCCTCTGACCGAATGCTCGTTGCTTGCCGACGCATCTCTTGGTTAGAGTTTCTTTTCAGCATTTTCCCTTTGAGATCCTCTGACCAATGCTGACACCTTGCCCGCATCGGGATCCTGGTGTACATTCTGGTTAGAGTTACTTTCAGCATCGTTTTGGTTTTCAAACTAACCTTAACGGGTGCTTGATTCATTGTAATTTGCTATTGAAAATTTGAAAAAATTGGCCCGGTATATTTCAGTCTGTTGTGTTGTTGTGTAGTGAGTTATGACAAATCTCCAAGAATACAAAGATATTAACCTTCAACAACAATTAGAAACTCTCAAATACTAGAAATGAAACCTTTCCAAAATACTTCAGGAAGCAATAATACAATAAGGGCTGGGAATCCAAAAAAAAATTGAGCAAAATATTAAACAACTTACTAGGTATTTTATGGTAGATTCCCATGTCAAATTACCAAGCCAACTCTCCAAATCATCTTGCCAAGCAAGAAGCCACCATATGCAAGAGACAATGTCTTCACAATTTATGAGACTTGCTCACAACAACCAAATGCACTACAATGCTATTTAAATAGCATAAAACTACTCCATGCTACCAAAGTGGGATTAATATTCCAGAAATAGTAAAAAACATAGTGAATTCTTTTCACATTTAACAAAGAATATCCATGAAAAAAATGGAAACCCTAAATATTTCACTACAAACTTAATAGATCTTAAAGTTTGAAAAATTTGTTGCACCTCCAAACAGAAAATAATGCCAGCAATTGCACACACAAAAAATATGAAAATCACAACACATAATCAAAATACTGCCTCCAATGCCCAGGACGTGATCTGGATTTCATGCTTGTAGTAGAGGATTTCATCTTTCATAGAGATTTCACACCAAATAGTGATACTGATGGTTTTGAGAGTTCACTGGTTTGAATCCGGAAAAGATGTGGCGAAGGGTTGCACATAAATTATCTTCTTCTTATGCAGTTTCAAGCAAACGATCGAATAAAAAATGGATGGATTTGCTTAGATCAACATCTTTAGAAGCCTCCAATTAAACCCCATGGTTCAACAAAATGAGATTCTGAACAAAAAAATAGATGCCTTGCACACAAATGACCAAAAATTCCCTACAAACATTCCGCAACACAATCAAATTTGGAAAAAAAAATGAGACCCTTTGAAATTAGAGTGGAAATGACAGAGCAATCCAGAATTAGTAGAAGGGGTAGACGACTGTGGAGATAACACCAAGGTAATCCCCACACATTGTGGCAACACAAGAAACCTCATGAAATCGAATCCCCATGATAGAGATTTCGACTTCCATTCCAGCCTCAATCCTTTTTGACAACTGGGCATCCACAAACTGAAACTGCCCCTCTTCTCTTGTGTTTCCAACACCTCCTTTGCGCGGGTTTGCAAATTAATTAGGCCTTCCAAATAACAGATGGAATACCACAACAAACTTGCAGCTTCCAATGAAATTTTCCCTCCTTTGCCGTATAGCAGAGCACAAAAAAGTTGAAAATCACACCCCAGTGGGCAATGAAAAAAGAAAAATCGACCTCAGATGAAGAAAACATGCCTCAATCAATTGGAGAACAATGACGCCTTCTCAACTCAAAAATCCTGGCCCTCAAATCACAAGTTGTGGCTGCAAATGGTGTGAATGGCCTATGCAAAACTTGAATAGCCCAAATGATATTCAATTGCATTTGCCAGCAACGGGAAAATGAATAAACGAAAATAAAACAATTTTAAAATTCAATAAATTTTAAACACTGAAACAAAACAATTGGAGCAAATAAACGATTTGAAAAACTTATGATGAAAACTCTCAAAGGAAGGAGGGCAGAATGGTTGGCTTTGATACCATGTTGGTGTCAACCACCTCCCGGGAGCTCCATCTACAGCAAAAATACCTTCATGATTAGAGAGAAGCACTATGCTATTTCACTAAAAGTGAATAAAATTTGAGATGCATAAAATACATACTGTACAAGCTTTTTAAAGCTGTGAAAAAGGTAACAGGTAAACAACTACCCGATACATGAAATAAAACCACTACAATAATTATCCCTAAATTAAACTCAATACACTAACAAATTTTGCTTCCACTAATTAAATCTTTAAATTATTCAAAGTCACCATACAATCATGATAGTTTCTTGTAATTATTGATCCCATACCAGACAATAAAAAATAAATTGATGCTTCCCATTCAAAGTTTAAATTTGATTATTCGCATCCATCTTATATTAATTATTGGTGTTTCTTTACGAGGAGAACAGACTACTATAAGATTAGGTAAAATGATAGTCATTAATACATAAACAAAAACAAAAGTAAAATTAAATGTGAAAAAAGAGAGGAAAAAGAAAAGCCTTCATTTCTAGGGGAGAGGAACTGGTAGTTGAGCATCCTAACTTCGCACTTCTCAAAATCTTATATTGAAATATCAAATCACTCCCAATTTTTTTACAGCAGCTTACTTGACTAGTTCCCTACTTATAACTAAGGTTTCAACACCACAGCATCAAATATGATGCTGCATTAGCATGTTTTTTTGTTGAAGTGTCCAAAAAGACCCCCAAAAAAATGAGAGCAATACTTATGCACTAAATCATGTTTTATTGGTGTATTGATGTGGCATCATATGATTTGTTGCTTTTTAAATCTAAATAATACTTTTCATTCAATTATAGGTAGTCATCATCAACACTAACAACTTTAAAGTCACAACTATTAATCGAATATTGTCAAAAATATTGAACATTAAATCAATAATTACTTTAACAACTATTGAAAACAAACTACTATGATAACTATTGGAACATGCTCCGCAGTGACTTTCCCCTTAAATGACCCGTAAATGACTAGGTGAATGCCAGATGGTTCGAGAAATTGAGTGTAATAATTGTGACCAGACACGATTATTCCTTTTCAAAAGGAAATTAAACGGCTTTAAGGAGCGAATTAAGGAGGTTATTCGCATAGTCAGCACGCTATCTTGTCTTTCCATGCGCATTTGTCTGTAAACACATATTTCTATTGTCGCTTCTTTGAGAACATGCGTACGATGGATTCTTTAAGAGGTTAAAGAATCCATCGTACGCGGCCTTTCACATGATTTAGTCAACAAAGTCGGTGAAACAGAAAAAGGCTCCTTCTGCGTTCCTTATTTCCTCTTTCCACCTGCCTTGGTAAAGCAAAAGCTAAAAACTTTCTACGGCCCTTCACATGCTTTAGTGGGCGAAGTCGGCGAAAGAGACCAAAAAAAAAGGAAGATGCTTCCACGCTCCTTACCACACAATATTAACCACTCATTCTCTGCTTCGCAATTCGCTCTCTTCTTTCATCTTTATTAATATGCAATTCAATTCTATCTTCTCTGCATCTATTTCTGCATTTTGCCATTCAATTTAAACTTTTGAGGCGCCATTAGTTTCTGCATCGATTCAGTCGTCATAAATTTTGTCGGTGTTTGATGATCCATGTATCGGTGGTTTATGCCAGAATTATTCAATTTTGATTTCCTTGTACGAAAAGTCGCTGGCAATGCGTGTTTGTCGCACGCAAATATCAAAACTAAATTTACAATTTTTCTTGTTCAAATCTCTTCAATATTAAAAATCAAAATAAAAATCTTATCTTCTTTTTTTTTTCTTTTACAGTTTGATTTTGTTAAGAGATGGTCTTTTTAAAATATATTTAGGATAAATTAAACATGAGAAATATACTATATGAATATCTATTAAATATATAAATTTTTTACAGATAGTTTGTAATTTTTTTGAATTAGATTATGTAAATTTATTTTTTTCATCAATTTTTTCAGATCACATTCTATGGTCTATCATTGGAATGAGATAACTAGAGAAGAGAATTGTGATCTCCACCGTTGATGAAGATAACAAGTTTACCTAATCTAATATAAACTTTTTAAAAGCTATATTGTATCTAACATTATTGTATGACTTGTCATTAATCACAGAAAAGGCATTCTCTCTTTGAGAAGGAGCTATTTGGTTTTGGGATCAACAACTATTATTTTCTATGTGAACTCTTATTCTAACTTAACTATGGAATCATATTAAGAGATGTGAACTTGACATAAATTGTAATCATATTAAGAGATATGAATCAAAATTGGCATGTTTGTCATGCTAGTTAAATTAGAGCAATATGTTTACACTACATTCAACTAGAAATTGATTATAATTGACTAGGAACTATATGATTGTTGCAACTTGCTCAAGATTCCTTGTTTACATGTGATTATAACATGATTTATGAAATATACCGAGCCAATTTTTTTCAATTTTCAATTGCAAGTTACAATTAACAAGCACTCGTTAAGGTTAGCCCAAAAACCAAAACGATGCTGAAAGCAACTCTAACCAGAATGTACACCAGGATCCCGATATGGGCAAGGTGTGAGCATTGGTCAGAGGATCTTAAAGGAAATGCTGAAACAAGAACTCTAACCAAGGAATGTGTCGGCGAACGACGAGCATATGGTCAGAGGATCCCTATCTATTGCAATACTGAAAACAACTCAACACCAAGTATGTGCTACTCAATCCATGATGGAGATGAGGCGACCATATGGCGGAGACTTAGGAAAGTTACAATGCAAATCAAGTAAAAAGGCGGCAAGCCAGCCTCTTCCACTTATTCAGTGGGCAGTTATAAACATGAGATTAACATGAATAATAAGTATGCTGACAGTACTACTGTTCAACTTACAATATCAGAGATTTATCTGTTAAGCACAAGATAAGAGTGTTTGCAATGATGCAACAATGTATAATGCTATCCTTAAATTCCCTCAATGCATTTCCTTCTAAAACCAAACTCAAATGACGTATTCTTTGTAGGCTGTTATGATAGAGTAAGCACTGAAAACTGATAACCAACAGTACAGTAACTCAAAGATATGCTCACAACTCTCTCACCACTTATCCAAAATGCATGATATCTGATGCAAACAACTCCTATGATGAAGGCGCCTATGATGAAGACACAAAACAGAGTCTAAATGCTGCTATTTATTTTTTGCACAAATCCCAAGGCATCAAGAATGGTATGGCCCAAGTAGAGGGCGATTTCCTTTAATAAATTCAAGTTCTTCAATAAAAAAATCTGCAGATTGGTGCAAAGTGGCACCCACCCTAGACAAGAAGAAATAAGCAACACCCAGGATGATATATTTTTGTATTTTTGAAATATGAATGAAAACTACAATCTGCTATGTTCTCAGCAACTCCAGAAAATAACATGAAATGCAAATAACTAAACTACAAATGCATTAACTCACAACAAAGCAATCCTCACTACATCAATTCACTCAAAACAATCAAACCTCTCCACTAGGTGCTGTCTCACAAGCACGAAATTGAGCCAAGCTAGGAGGCATTCATTCCTTGAAGCAATCCACTCACCATTTCGGCAGCATAACTTTACTCAAGATGTCAGATCTTGAAAATGAAGACCAATACCTCCTTTTATAAACTTGTGATGACTTTCCAGAAGCTTCTAGAAACCCTAACTTTCAAATTTGAATTTTCACCTTTCCCCCCAAAGATAGTGTCCCTTTTGTCTTGATGCAATTTTGACTTTAATTTAAAATAATCTTTCACCAAAGATGGGCGTCCCTTTTCAAGCAATTGATTTTGAACCTTAAGGAAATATAAAAATACCTTCATGAGGCACCACCCCTCAAAGTCCCCTTTTTAAGAACAACTTAAGTTGTTTTCATTAGACCAAGGGGTCACAAAATTAAAATATAACTTTAAAATATAGTATTTTAAATCAACTGGACCAATCTCACCAAAAATGCTTCCCAAGGTCAAGATTGATCAATCCCAACTGAAATGACTGAAGATGAGAGCCAACTGAGCCGAAGCCAATAGGACCACTGCCAAAAATAGAATTTACTAAAAATAGTAAATTCGTGAAAGTGCTCAAAATGCCAAGAAGAACACATCACTAAAAAGCTCATGAAAAACCTAGAAGGAATCCGTAGTTCAATCACCAATCCGTGAGCACAAGAAACCACCAACCAAGAAACCTTAATTTCACCACCGAGAAGCCTACGGGTCTCCAGAATAGGCCAACGGTCGATCAGAAAAAGTCATGCTTGAGAAGGGGACATTACAGTCCGCCCTTCCCAAGATTGCTTGTCCTTAAGCAATCGCAAACCTGGATGCTACAAAATCTCCTCATTCTCCCAAGTTGCATCCTCCATGGGCAAGTTCTTCCACTTCACCAAATACTCTCTGATTGTTCTTTTCCTCAAAGAACGCTCTCCGGAATCAAGAATCTCCTCAGGAATCAAAACTAACTATCCTTCTTCATCCAAAGGTGGCAACTGTGATGAAGCAATAACATTGTGTCCAAGTGCCTTCTTGAGGCGAGACAGGTGGAAGACATTGTGCACTTTGCTACTCGAAGGTAGCTCCAACTCATACGCTACTGCTCCCACCTTTCTAATAACCTTGAATAGCCCATAGAAGCGAGGTTTGAGCTTCTCAGCTCCACTCTTCTTGAGATTTGACTATCTGTAACGCTGTAGTCGAAGATAAACCATATCTCCAACCTCAAAAGAGCGCTCAACATGCCGCTGATCAGCGTACATCTTTTGTTGATTCTGTGCAATCTGTAGATTGTTCTTCAATGATTTCAATATATCTTGACTTTGCTGTAACATATCCTTGGCTTGAGGGGCTTTGCTATCACCAAACACCAAATCAGCAAAGCTAGGAGCCTCATAACCATAAAGAGCCATGAAAGGTGACATCCTTATAGACATGTGAAAAGAAGAATTGTAGCAATACTCACCTAAATGAAGCCATTTCACCCATGCTCTTTGTTGTTCTGAACATAGTTCCTCAAATAACCTTCCAACCACTTGTTTACTATCTCTATTTGTCCATCAGTTTGAGGGTGATAACTAGTGCTTGGAGTAAGCACTGTACCACTCATTCTGAAGACCTCTTGCCAAAAGGTGCTTAGGAACTTGCTGTCCCTATCACTCACAATGTTTCTTGGCAACCCATGCAATCTAAACGCCTCATGAAAAAATAGATCTGCAACTTGAGCTATTGAAAATGAGCTGGTAATGGCAAATAAATTAGCAAATTTTGTCAATCTATTTATTACAACATAGATACAATCTCTTCCTTGAACTTTGGGTAAACCAGTGATGAAGTCCATTGAGATGCTTTCCCACTTTTGATTGGGAATGGGAAGAGGTTGCAGTAGACCAGCTGGTAGTGTATGCTCATTTTTATTCATCTGACAAGTAGGACACTCCTAAATGTAACGTTGAACTTCTCCTTTCAACCCTTTCCAAGAAAATCTTTCCCGGATCTGCCTATATGTCTTGAAGAATCCCTGATGACCAGCTAGTGGAATGTCATGAAACGTCAATAAAATTTTCTTTTTGAGCTTAGAATCAGCCACCAAAAAGATTCTACCCTTGTAGTGTATTATCCCTTCAACCACCTTGTACCTTTCGTCATGAAAAGTACCCTCTATGATGCTGGTTGCAAACTAATTTTTGGCATAATTAGGAAGCAACATGTTCTTCCAATCAGCAGTAAGCTCACATAATGAGCTCAAATGAGGTCTTCTGGATAACACATCAGCCACTATGTTATTTTTTACCTTTGACATACTCAATGTCAAAATCGTAAGCTTGAAGCTTACTCACCCACTTCTGTTGCCTCTCGTTCAAATCTTTCTGATGCATGAAATGCTTGAGACTATTGTGATCAGTCTTGACCACAAACTTGCTCTCCACCAAGTACTGTCTGAACTTGGCTAATACATGCATGATTGCAAGCATTTCCTTGTCATAGATAGAATAGGCCCTCTCAACTCCTCTGAATTTTTTGCTCTCAAACATGATGGGATGTTTATCTTGCATTAAAACAGCCCCAACACCTTCACCAGATGCATCACACTGTAGCTCGAAGGGCTTGGAAAAATCTAGAATAGCTAGAATAGGACAAGAACTCATTATCTTCTTGAACTTATCAAAAGTACTCTATGCCTTTCTGACCAGCAAAAAGCTCCTTTTTTCATGAGGTCAGTAAGAGGAGCAGCATTCTGAGAGTAACCCTTCACAAACCTTCTGTAAAATCCACAAAGGCCCAAAAACCCTTTCAAATGAGTCAAGTTCTCAGGAGGTGGCCAATCAACAATAGCTTTGATTTTTTCAGGATCAACCTTCACACCTTCAGCACTGATTATGTGACCAAGGTAAAGTAGCTCCTTCATTCCAAATTCACATTTGGATTCTTTGGCAAACAAGCTCTCTAATTCAAGGATGTTAAGCACTTCCTCCAAGTTCTTGAGATGTTCTTCCCAAGTCTTGCTGAAAATCAAGATGTCATTAAAAAATATCAACACAAACTTCCTCAACTGCTTCTGAAAGACTCTGTTCATACAAGATTGGAAGGTAGTAGGAGCATTAGTCAACCCAAATGGCATGACTAGGAACTCAAAGTGACCATAGTGACATCTAAAGGCTGTCTTCTCAACATCAGATCCTCTCATCTGAATCTGATAGTAGCCCGACCTCAAATCTATCTTCGAAAAGAACTTGGCTCCATGTAGCTCATCAATTCTTGGAATGGGATATCGATTTTTGATGGTGCTTTTATTCAAAACACGATAGTCTACACACATCCGAATGGTACCATCCTTCTTTTTCACTAGAACAACTGCTGAAGCAAAGGGACTCTTACTTGGACGAATGAAGCCCATCTCCAAAAGCTCCCTAATGTTCTTTTCAATCTCATCCTTTTGCTTTTTGGGGTACCAATATGGAGTTGTGATAACTGGCTTAGCTCCTTCTTTGAGCTCTATGACATGTTCTGAACCTTGATCAGGAGGTGGTCCACGAGGTAAATCAGCAAACACTTTACTTTTCTTGGTGAGTAAAGACTGAATATCTGGAGGATAATCTCTCTTTGTCTCAATTGGACTAGCTGGAAGAATCATACATTCCGCAGCCCACTCAACTTGGTCATGACGAATCAGCCTTGCCAATCTTTTGAATGATACAATCTGAGGACCACCATTAGACATTCCTCTTAACACCATCTTTTTTCCATCGGATTGAAATTTGAGTTCAATGGTTTGCAGATTTAAAGAGATCTCTCCAAGAGATCGCAGCCACTGAATGCCAAGGACGACATCCGTATCTCCAATATTAACCACATAGAAGTCATCCTTGACTTCGTAATTGCCCAATTGCATGGATATGTTTGAAATCTTCTTGGTGCATGAGATGTGAAACCCATCATCAACCATAACTATGAAGCCTTCAAAATCTTCTATTTGCAGCCCTTTCTTTGCCACCACAACTTCATCAATGAAGTTATGTGTTGCCCCAATATCAATCAAAGCAACGATTCGCTGCCCTTTAATCATCCCTCGAACTTTGAAAGACTCATTCTTTTGGAAGCTCGAAAGTTGAGCCAATGCACCTCCACTTCCCTTTTCGTTTTTGGCTTCTTCTGGAGCTCTTTCTTCTTTGTTGTCCTCAAAATCAGTCTGCTGATCTAAAAAATTAGAATTGCTTTCTTCAGCTGTATAGAATTCAATTTGATGAATTTTGGCTCCTTTTCGACAAACATGATCTTGGGACCATTTTTCCCAACAACGGAAACATAACCCCTTTCTTCGGAGTTCATTGATAGTCTCTGGATCCAATCTTGTGCCATGAGGTTTATGCAGTTTGAGCTCCTTATGATGAGGTCTTTGATGAGGTCTTTTCCCTCTATCCCCTTTGTGAAATGATGGCTTGGAATGGAACTTTGCTTTGGGAGCAGCCCATTCCATGTTTCTTGCTTTCTTCATTGCCTCCTGTAGGGAGGGTGGATCAAAAGCTTTAATCCAACCCTTGAGTGGCTCCATCAATCCTTCATTGAATAGGATCACCAATCTTCTCTCTGTGATACCAGTGACCATTACTTAAAGTCTTTGGAACTCAGCTATGTAGGCATCAACTGTACCATACTACTTCAACTATGCCAACTCCCTGAAATGCACTTCTGGGCCCTTCTTCTCGAATCTCTCTATGAGTCTATTGGTAAACTCATCATAGGTAGTGATAGACCCATGACCTAAGGTGACTAGGCCATGGTACCACCACTCATGCGCCACCCCATCTAGGTGTAGCGTAGCGAACTTAATCGATTCTTCTTTTTCCATTGGTCTAAGAGCCAGATAGTTATCTAGCTTCTGTATCCAAGCTCGAGCAAAACTACTATCACTTCCATCAAAGTGGGGAAGCATAACCTTGTTGATAGCTTGATACAAGTCCCCTTGTACTAATGTTCTCCTTTGTTCATAGCTCCTCCCATTTCCTCTATTCTTCCTCCTAAGCTCCATGAAATCATTGAATGACATGTCTAGCTTGACATCATTAGGGAGAGTTTCATACTCAGTACGGCCTATTCTCAGCTGTGCCAAAAATGAAACATTTGCTTCAGGCTCTGGTGGTGTGTTTACTAGTGCCAAGAATGTGGGTTTGAATGGTCTAGCAAAGATGTAGGTGTTGTTAGAAGTAGGCTGAGCTGTGTGACCATTATGCTGGTTGGAGGCACTGTGTTCTCTCGTGTGCCCTGTATTGTTTTGTGGAATTGGGTTCTGACCCATTTTCCCCATCATGAAAGATACCATGTCCATCAAGGCATCCATTTTCCTCTCAAACCTCTATCCCGGACTTGGTGATCTCTCTTTACTCTTCCCACTGTCACTCTTGTTGCCCAAAATTCTCTCATTACCACCTGAAGTCCTTTCATTATCCCCCATTTCTATCTCCTGAGAAGGCTCCCAATTAGCCCTCAAAACCTCTGATGCTGTCTAACCTTCTGGAACCTGATAGAACTATTTCTGACTTGTATCCCTCTTGTATACCCTTGCTAAGTATCTCTGTTCTCTGTCACTCATAGAAGGCTGTTTTCATAGGATGGCAGGATGCATAACTCTGATACCACTGAAATATACTAAGCCAAATTTTTTTGATTTTCAATTGCAAGTTACAATTAACAAGCACCTGTTAAGGTTAGCCCAAAAACCAAAATGATGTTGAAAGCAACTCTAACCAGAATGTACACTAGGATCCTGATATGGGAAAGGTGTGAGCATTGGTCAAAGGATCTTAAAGGAAATGCTGAAACAAGAACTCTAACCAAGGAATGCGTTGGTGAATGATGAGCATATGGTCAGAGGATCCCTATCTATTGCAATACTGAAAACAACTCAACACCAAGTATGTGCTACTCAATCCATGATGGAGATGAGGCGACCATATGGCGGAGACTTAGGAAAATTACAATGCAAATCAAGTAAAAAGGCAGCAAGCCAGCCTCTTCCACTTATTCAATGGGCAGTTATAAACATGAGATTAACAGGAATAATAAGGATGCTGAGAGTACTACTGTTCAGCTTACAATATCAGAGATTTATCTGTTAAGCACAAGATAAGAGTGTCTGCAATGATGCAACAATGTATAATGCTATCCTTAAATTCCCTCAATGTCTTTCCTTCTAAAACCAAACTCAAATGATGTATTCTTTGCAAGCTGTTATGACAGAGTAAGGACTAAAAACTAATAACCAGCAGTACAGTAACTCAAAGATATGCTCACAACTCTCTCACCACTTATCCAAAATGCATAATATCTGATGCAAACAACTCCTATGATGAAGGCGCCTATGATGAAGACACAAAATAGAGCCTAAATGCTGCTATTTATTTTTTGCACAAATCCCAAGGCATCAAGAATGGTACGGCCCAGCTAGAGGGTGATTTCCTTTAATAAATTCAAGTTCTTCAATAAAAAAATCTGCAGATTGGTGCAAAGGGGCGCCCACCCTAGACAAGAAGAAATAAGCAACACCTAGGATGATATCTTTTTGTATTTTTGAAATATGAATGAAAACTACAATTTGCTATGTTCTCAGCAACTCCAGAAAATAACATGAAATGCAAATAAATGAACTACAAATGCATTAACTCACAACAAAGCAATCCTCACTACATAAATTCACTCAAAACAATCAAACCTCTCCACTAGGTGATGTCTCACAAGCATGAAGTTGAGCCAAGCTAGGAGGCATTCATTCCTCGAAGCAATCTAGTCACCATTTCGGCAACATAACTTTACTCAAGATGTCAGATCCTGAAAATGAAGACCAATACCTCCTTTTATAAACTTGTGATGACTTTCCAGAAGCTTCTAGAAACCCTAACTTTCAAATTTGAATTTTCACCTTTCACCCCAAAGATGGCGTCCCTTTTGTCTTGATGCAATTTTGACTTTAATTTAAAATAATCTTTCACCAAAGATGGGCGTCCCTTTTCAAGCAATTGATTTTGAACCTTAAGGAAATATAAAAAATACCTTCATGAGGCGCCACCCCTCAAAGTCCCCTTTTTAAGAACAACTTAAGTTGTTTTCACTAGACCAAGGGGTCACAATATTAAAATATAACTTTAAAATATAGTATTTTAAATCAACTGGACAAATCTCACCAAAAATGCTTCCCAAGGTCAAGATTGATCAATCCCAACTAAAATGACTGAAGATGAGAGCCAACCAAGCCGAAGCCAACAGGACCACTAGCAGAAATAGAATTTACTAAAAATAGTAAATTCGTGAAAGTGCTCAGAATGCCAAGAAGAACACATCACCGAAAAGCTCACGAAAAACCCAAAAGGAATCCGCAGTTCAATCACCAATCCGTGAGCGCAAGAAACCACCAACCAAGAAACCCTAATTTCACCACCGAGAAGCCTATGGGTCTCCAGAATAGGCCAACGGTCGATCAGAAAAAGTCATGCTCGAGAAGGGGACATTACAATTTATAATATATAACTTAAGAAATTAAAAATTAAAAAGGAATTTGATATGTACAATGACAATGTAAAATGTAGAAAATTGCAAATCTAAAAATCTTGATGGTTTAGCAAAATTTTGAGTGAAAAAATAGGTCATGTAAAAGATGAGGGGTTCAATAAAATGTGAAGGGAAAGAAACATTCCTTAATTTCGATCAATGCTAATTAAATAAGATGCAAAACCTCAACAGAAATTAATTTAGATTAATTATTGGAGAGTTAAGGAAGTGATAATTGACAATAAGTGTTATTTTAGGAATGTAAATGTGAAGAATAAAAATTATGGAGATGGATTCAACTTTGGTATACCTTTAGATTTTGGATTGTCATGGTATTACATGATCTTTTATGTCTATGTATATATGTCTTATAATGTGTAGACTTGATCCTACAATTTGTATGCCTTTACTCTTTGATTCATTGAACTTATTGATAAATTCTTTTCTTGTAAGATTGGTGATATTTAAGAGTAGCCTTTGTTACTAGATCACTAGGGAACAAATTGTGTTAGGTCTACCATGAGAAAAGGCTTGCCTTATAATTTTGGTAGGGATCAAAGACATTAAACAATGCATGTAAATGCTCTAAAGTGTTTATTTCAATTCTAGAATCAATAAATTTAAATGCTGACTGTGAGAAATTACGAGCGCTATACGTAGTAAAGGCGCCCACTTCGAAGTTTCTTCAGAAAAGGAGGGTTGAGTGATTCCCCCTTAGCGCTACACCGAGGAAATTCGGTGGAATAACAGGCGAAAGGCCAAAGAGTAGGAAAAATTTAAACGAAATGGGATTTCAGAAAGATTGAAAATTCTAGTGTGCTTCTGAACGCTTTCTGCTTCCGCAATTACCTTAGCGTCGGGGATGCTTCTGCGTTTCTTCCCTGAGGTTTCCTTTGAAAACACAGGCTGTCAGCCACACAATCTACGCGTTGAGTTCATATCTATATACCTACTTGCACTTCACCACCACAACACCCCTTTATAATTTGGTCTATCTTTTCTCAACAACAACGAGAACCCTTTTGTTATTTGGTCTATCTTTTCTCTTTCTTTTGGCGTGTTCAGTTGAATCTGATTTTCATGGCATCTACTTCCATCACAAGCAGTCACCAACAGGTCGAAGAATATGCACCATCTACATCTAATTCTGGTGGATCCACAATGCCTCTGAAAGAGCCCTGCTATGATGTATTTATTAATCATGCCAAAAATCCGCTGGCTGGGGTTATCTGTGAAACACTAAATACCATGGGACTGAAGTCTTTTCTGAATTCAGAAGAGCTTGGATTGGGGGATCCAGAAGTAGATGCAGCAATCAAGAGCGCTTCGGTTTATATTCCTATACTTTCAGAGGACCATGCAAAATCCAGCCGGTGTTTGGAAGAGCTGTTATTTATGCGCAGAAGAGAAGGCACTAAAATTGTTCCCTTTTTCTATTATGTTAAGCCTGAAGATGTACGGTATTTAAAAGGAGCCTTTGCTGCTGCATTTGACCAATATAAAAACAATGATGAACACACCCCAGAAAAGCTGGAGGAGTGGAAGAAAGCGCTTTCAAGTGTCTCAGATAATATGGGTCACGTCGTTGAGAGGAAGGAGTAAGTACCAATCGCTCCGCCTCACGCACTCATCGTTTTCTGATCGATACATTCTTTGCTTTTATTTTCTCACCGAATTTTTAGGCTCGTTGATTTCTTTTATTGATGTAAGTCGACTTATAAAGTATGATGTTTATTGCGTTTCCGTTGTTGTTGAATATGTCTAGGGATGAGAGCAGACTGCTGAAGAAAATTCCTGAAGAATTTAAGTCAGGCATTTATCGAGTGCTTGAAGAAATAACCCCATCTACATCTCGACGAGTGTCTGAAGAAATAATCCCATCTACATCTCTAGATGCGTTAAATGGAATAAGCCCACCTAGTGGATCCTCAGTGCTCGGGGAAGGATATCATGTCTTTATTAATCATCGCGGTCCTGACGTTAAACAAACACTAGCTAAAGATATTTATAGAACACTCAAGGAAATGGCATTGAAGCCTTTTTCGGATTCTGAAGAGCTTAGATGGGGGGATCATATGCCTAGTGTACTAGAAAAAATGATGAAGAGTGCTAAGCTTCATTTAGCTATATTTTCAAGGAAATACGCAGAGTCCCCTTGGTGTTTAGCTGAGCTGTCATTTATGTTGAAATCGGGCGCTCCAGTTATTCCCATTTTCTACGGTGTCAAGCCCGAAGATTTGCGATCTGGAACTGGAGTCTATGCTAATGCATTTGACCAATACAAAAGGGAAGGTAAACACACCTCAAAAGAGCTGCGGAAGTGGAAAGAAGCGCTTCGCAGTGTTTCATATATTTGCGGTCCCATCCTTAATAGCAAGGAGTAAGTACCAATCGCTCTACCTCAAGCTCTTGTCGTTTTCTGATCAATGCATTCTCTGGATTTTCTCTCTCCGAATTTGTAGGATCATAGACTTCTTTTATACATATATTTAAAATGTGAAGTTTATTCTTTTCTTTCGTTGTTGAATGTGTCCAGAGACGAGGGCATGCTGCTGAAGAATATTGCGTCAGCCTACAATATTTCAAGCATCCACCCACAGGTTGGAGAATTTGCACCATCTCCATCTACTTCTGGCGGATCCACAATGTCGGAGACTAGAGATTTCGACTATGATGTTTTTATTAATCATCGCGGTCCTGATGTCAAAGACACACTAGCCATAGCTATCTATAGAGTGCTTAAGGGCATGGGATTGAAGCCTTTTTTGGATTCTGAAGAGCTTAGATGGGGGGATCATGTGCCTAGTGTACTAGAAAAAGTAATGAAGAATGCTAAGCTTCATTTAGCTATATTTTCAAAGAATTATGCACAATCACGGTGTTGTTTAGATGAGCTGTCAGTTATGCAGAAAACAGGTGCTAGAATTATTACCATTTTTTACCACTGTACGCGTGGAGAAGTCCGATATGCAATAGGAAACTTTGGTGAAGCATTTGACCGGCACGAAAAGAATGGTAGATACACCCCACAACAGCTGTGGGAGTGGAAGGAAGCGCTTTACGACGTTTCACATAACTTTTGTCTCAGCGTTAATAGCAAGGAGTAAGTTGAAATCACTCCACCTCAAGTGCTTATCCTTTTCTTATCAAGTATATCAACTATTAAAAGCATGATGTTTATTCCTTTCATTTGCTGTTGTATTGCTACTCAAGGATAATCACAATTGTTTATTTTGTTATTTGTTGTTTTATATGTATAGAGATGAAGACTTGCTGGTCAAGATTATTCCTCATGTATGTGAAGGATATCTAAATGCCGGAAGAGATAGAAGGTTGGCGATTGCTCATTGCACAAGGAACTCAGTTAATAATCTGACTCCCTTATATTCAAGGGAGATGAGTTTAGTGAGATGTTAAATTAAAATAGTTTGATCATATATTTTATTAAATAATAGTTATGAATTTTAATAGTGGGAAGATGTCACTTTTTATTCTAATTAATGTTGTATTTGATAATGACATTGGTTTTTGTTTAAAGAATGGTGGATCAATGAGTTGTATTTTTTTTTTTCATATCAAATGTAATTTATTGAAAAGGTGAAAAAGAGAAAATATGAGAAATTGTGATTAAAATAATTAATAATCAAATAAATAAAATTTACATTTATTACTTTAAAATATTTTAAAAATTAACAATAAGAAAAGTAATATTTAATAAAGGATAATGAATAGTATATTTAATCTATTTTATATCTATTTGCTTCATGGATTGAAGAAATGGTATATTTGTAATGTCTAGCATCTTTCCTCAATTTAATGTTAAACACATTCAGGTTCAAATGTGATAATTAAATTGAACCATATTTAGAGCTTTAATTCTCATTTGACATTGCCTCTCTTTAATTAACATTTGCAACATAATTTTCTTTTTATTGAATTAGGTTCTCCGATTTTAATTTTAAACATCATTTAAAAGTAAAATTTTGAAAATCATTGAACAATTTCATTTCTAGTATATTAAATGATTTAATAAATTTTCATTATATTAGTAGCATTAGAAAATTAGTTATTCTAACAACAATAATTTAAACCAACATATAACACATCGTACCACTAAGTATTAGATGCAATGTGTCACTTGTCTCATATGACAACAATAACGATTTAAGATTTTTTTTATTAAAATAATTTTGTATATATAAAGTTTAAGATGTTATAGATTCTTCTTAACACTCTTTGCTTAATAAATTATATTACATTTCCATCCTTTATATAAAGAGGAAAATATTAAGATGTATAATTAAAGCTAAACTTTAATTTATTTTAAACTAACTAACTAACTATATATATATATATAATTGAAACTGTAAAATTATAAAATAAATAAATTATATTTTTATGAGCTATAGACACTTAAAATTGTCCTGATTAGTATTGTGCATATGAATTTGATCACTAACATTATTTCGTCTTGAATCACTCTTTCAATTATTTATTTAAATAATCTTCATTGTTTAATTAAATTCATCAGTTTCTCCTATTAATCAAATAATTAATATTAATTGGCTAATTCATCCTCTTTCTTACTAATGTCCAACCTATTTAATTAAGTAATGTGAATTATTTAATTAAGTTTCCTATTTATTCTCATTTGATTAAATAATCTTTATTATTTAGTTAAATGTCATTAAACTTCATTTTATTAAATAAGTTAATTATTTAATAAAAATCCCGATTTCATCCATCTTGCACAATTAAGTAATTTATTAAATTACTTAATTGGCTAATTTCACTGACTCTCCCACTTGCAAGGGAATATTGCTCCTTTGCACTCATTTAGAAAGGGAATATTCCTGCAATAAACTTCCTAACAACCTTCTAATTTTTAGGGAGTGTGCTTGTTGAAATCAAATTTGGACCATCGATTAAATCATTGATCCTTTTCAACTTGCATTCCCATCCATTGATGGAAATCCTTGATCCATGCCATCTCCTCTCATGGCTTCTCATCCATTGATTGATAAAATCAATCCTGACCATTGATTCATCTTTTTCTCCTATAAATATTCTTCATTTTGAAGAGAAAAGGATCCACTTCCATCTTAGAAAACTTATTATAGTGAATTTTAGATCATTCTCCATTAGCATCTATTTTAGCTTGTCATGCATCCATGTTAGCTTATCTTCATCCATTTTATCTTGTTTACATCAATGAAATCCATAAGAGATTGTTTCAATCAAAATTGGGAAAGGGCTAACATTCCACATCAATGCAAAACTAATCCCCCAATTGGATGAGGTTTGAAGTATTAAACTAGGTTTCCTTTATGCATTTTTGGTGTATTTCATGTTTTGTTTAATAGCTTCTTGGTTTGAAGCTTTCAAGAATTTCATTGGGAGTATAGATTAAATAGTTAGATATTGCTTAAAATCTATTGGATCTAGAATGTTTAACTTAGGATATGACTATTCTCACATTTTGGTGCTAGGAGGGCTAAAATAACCATATTTGATGATTTTTTTCTTGAGTTTTTGTGATTTCTAGGTTTTGAGGTAGAGCAGTGCTATTGAAATTTATTAGATCCACACTTTTGATTTATTGCTGCTCCTTTGCAATATTTTCATGCTATTGATTTATTGCAACACTTTTGATTTCTTGATGGAATCACACTATTTATATTGTAATGCTATTGAGCATTCTATTTTTTTATAGATATAATAGAGGAGCGCTATTGTTGTCAAATATTCCAATGTTATTGATAAATCTATGTGTTATTGATAGAAAGCTAGAGATGCACTTTTGAATTTTTTTGTACTATTGTTATTTGACAAAGTAGTGCTATTGCAAGGTAAAAAAAAGATACAATTTTAATGTTTAATTTAAATTTTCAATCTGGTTTATCTTTTGATCATTTGTTGATTTTTGGCTTTTCTAGGTAAGGCTAACTAATTTTGTAGATTTGGAAAGGAGCATAAATTCTTGAAGTGGAGAAGCATTTAATCTTTCATTTTAATAGTGGTTTAAACACTCATGGGGAAATAAACCACATATGCTATGTTTATTTCATGCTTTAGGACAACTATCTTTCAATTGGGTTTAAAATTCATAATGCTATGATCTTTCTAAAGCTGGTTAAAATTGAGCCCAAACATCCTCACAATTGCAATATTAGTTAAAATTGAACAACAAAAATTTATATCTAGTTTTGGTGCTTAAAATGAATTCATCATTGCTTTGAGGACTTAAAAAGAACCATTGTCTAACTTGAGTTCTTTTCTTGTGTAAAATTTTAGTTTGTATCCTCTCCCCATGTGCTTTGTGTGATCTTGGTGAAGAGAAACACTCTAAGTTTACAATATTTTTTTTAGTCAACCCAAGGATTTTCTACACATCCTCTCCCATTGCACTTCTTGCGATCTTGGGTGAAGAGAAATAAATTTTTCTTGTCTTTATTAGATAAGGGTCTACTAATGAGATACATCTCGTAATGGAGAACTCATATAAGTGACTATAAAAGCACATTTACTGATGGGCTATATTAAAGTTTGTGTAATCAAAAGAAAGTATGTTATATCGAGGGCATGGCAACATGACATTTCCTAATCCTCATTCAGAAGTAATGATTTGGGAAAGAATGACTAAAGCTTTAAGTAGCTTATGTATGGTTTATACCCCCTATGTTCACAATTGTCATTAGACACCTTGGCTTAGCAACTTATCCAAGTTTTCTAAAATTTTCTTTAAAGTAGTGCAACAGAATAACACCATTCCTTGGAGTTACTTACCACGTCCACTTATAGTTGAGGCATAAAGCTTAAGAGTTCATTCTCTTGTACAAGATAGTCATGTCAAGATGGTACATTTCCTTGATATGGCCTATTTGACCCCTCTATAAATTTGTAGATCTAAAATCATTCCTTAGGGGATGAGGTAAGCCTACAAAGAAGAACATACCTGATTCCTTAGGTTGTAAAGTGAATGATTTTTGTTGATTCTAACTAGTAAGTCTTATGGAAGAAGACTTAAAAAATATCTCCATCACCTTTTGAGTCAATTTGACAAATTTCTTGATTTAAAAAGAACTCAAAAAAAATTTGAATATTGTCATCAAAATTTTAAACCCTTTGGACTTAGTGTGAATACCTTTAAAAAATTCCTATATTATTGCTTGTTCGTAAGGATATATATATCTCAATTCACACATTCCAAAGTCAAAATATGAGACTATGGCTTTAACATATTGATTTTCACAATTTTGAGCTTTGTGGAAAGAAATTTGCTTAAGTTGTAGATATTTAGAGTCAAACATAATCAATACATTTGATGTGGTAAGAAGCAATATCATTAATCAAAGTTTAAATTAATTGAGCCTCACATAAAGCAAGTATATCTTGGTCTTATGTTCAAAATATTTTATCTTCAAAAAAAAACCAAAAGAAAAAAAGGAAAGGTATACTTGAGTTGACATTTCCAACATCATTCCAAAGTTCATCAAAACAAACATTGGTCTATCAAAGTTTAAAAACTTAGAGGGTAAAGCATGTTTTTCACTACCTTTATCTTGTACAAAAAGTACCTCTTAGGTTTAAAACATTAGGATCAATCATCCCATCCATCCTAAAACATTTGACATCCCACCTCACAAATAACTTTAAAACTTTGGGCACAATAATTTGCTAGACTTAGGTTATCATCAAACCAATCTCCTAGTTTAGATATATGTGTGAAAATGGATCTTTTTTCATACATCTAGTTAAATTAGCCATCATCCTTTTGAACAATTCTATCCTAAAGGTTGCAAGTCTACCCTTAGGATTCACAAGTTCATTAGTATATATTTATCCAAAACACCAAACATCAAAACTTTAGTCTTTAAGGTTGTCCAAAGTTTAGAAGTTCATCATCCATATCACTCACCCCTTTCATTATCCATTCACTTCATTGCTTCTAAACACCTTAGAGTTTCTCTTTTACCAAAATTTGAATCAACCAAAGAGTTCAATAAATACCAATCACACCATAGCACTCCCAAAGTTGATAAAAAATTTATGATAAAAATGAGATCAAAATACAAGAAAGACATGGAACAAAATCCCAATTTATCTACCTTGAGTGGTATAATCCAACAAGAGGCTGATTGAAGAGATTTATCAATCTCATTACCAAATCCATCTCAAAATTCATTAGGCATGGGATATGAAGTAGAGGATGTCACCAATAATCCGAATGATCTCACGGTAGAGGAACTCCTTGAAGCACAACAAGATCCCAAGACACATCATCTCATCAACACTTTCATGAAGTTGAACCCAACACAATACATGCTAGCCTTGGCTAAGGAATGGGCTAAACTCTCGTCCTCATTCGATGTGAAAACGTTAAGGGAATAACCAATGGGAAATTTGGCATCCATTCCTCAAACAGAATCCTTGGTCCAAAGTGTGGTTCAACCTATCACTCAACCATCCTCATTAAACACGCCAAGTCAACCTTTAAATTTTCTAGTCTTGCAACTCGACTAGGAACTAACCTTGGTCTCACTTCAAATCTAGGAAAGAACACAACTTTGGGTGTTCAAAACACAACCATTCCACAACATCCTCAACATCCACACATGCCACTTACATTCCATAACATAACCACGTCATCATATTTTTACAGAAAACCATCTTCTCAACTTATTATAAATACCCAAAATTCTCAAAGAAGTGTTCCTAATGTTACACAAAGTCAAGTATCCCAAGTGGGTCAACAAGGACAAGTGAGCATAATCATATAAGGTCAACCCTTGACACAACAAGGTCAAACATAAAACCATATAGTTGACGCATCAGATCAATTAGTTCCATAAACCACTCAAACCAACCAAGGACACACATCCAACCAATTGGCCACAAATACAATCAATCAGGGAAAATCATTAGTCCTAAATCAAATGCAGTAAGGAAACACATCTAACCCATTGGTCACAAATCTAACTTTAATCAAGGAAATGCATCCACCATTGGTCCCTCAACACCAAAACAATCAAGGGAAACCTTCAAATCAATTGATCCAAAGCCAAAGCATGGAACTAACATCTCAACACCAAGTGGCACCATCTCAAGCTTTGGTTCCCCAAATAATGCAAAATTAGATGGGACCTCAAACCTACATTCCTCCACTACAATTGAAAATTTTACAAGGAATGGTAGCACAAAATCAAGGACAAAATATACCAAATTCAAATATGATGTCCAATAATCTAAACTTGATAACTAACCAATTACTTCGAAATCAAAATGATATAGCAAAAAAAAAAGCTACATATAGTAGAACATTGCAAGCACAACAATCCTATCAACAAGAATTGCAACAACAACAAGCTCAATAACAAGCATTGATTGCTCAACAAAAACAATCCTAACAACTAGCATTGCAACAAAAACAAACTCAAAAAAATGCTCAATAACAAGCGTTGATGGCACAACAACAACAAGCCCACCAATTACAATCACAATAATAAACTCAACAACAACAAGTTCTTGCACAATAATAAGAACAAGGCTTGTAATACAACCCCCAACAATCATCGTATGCTAGCACAAAAAAAAATCTTGAATACACCAAGACCATGCAATCCACTGGCACCACCACAACCATCATCACCATTTAATATGTCATATCAAAATCAACCATACACACCATTTAACACATTTAATACTAACACACCCCATATCAAAATCCCACATTTAGCTCATCCACCATACCGTAATATACCACATATGCTCCCCCACCAAACCCTTAAGATAAATTTTCCTCACAAATTAGGGTGCTCACCAAAAAATCCAAGACATGCAACTAGGGAAATCAAAGAATTCGTATGAGCAACAAGACTTGTGATCCTACCCATTTGATAGGAGCATTGCAAGGATTCCTTTCTCACTTGGATTTGAAGTCCCAAAGTTTGAAAAATATAGAGGATGAGGGAATCTGGTAGATCATATCAAAGAGTTTTATGTGGCATTTACAGAAGTTGTGTACAATGATTCCTATTTGATGTGCCTTTTCCCATGTATTTTGGGAGGCCCAGTGATAGAATGGTTCTCCCATTTATCTTTAGGGATCCAAAACTTCCAAGACATAGTCAATCGATTTGTGGATCATTTATCCTATAACCTAGACATGGATGTAAGCTTAGAAGAGTTATACACCCTAAAAAAAAGCAAGAGTGAATCCTTCACAAATTTCTTACAACGATGGAGGTAGAGAGATAACAAAATCAAGTGGCTAATTCTCGAAGAGCAACAAGTAGGGAGCATCATTGTAAATGTGGACATGGATCTATCCTTTCAACTAAAAATGAAATGTGTCACATCATACAAAGAGATTATCCCTAGGGCCCTTAACATTGAAAGAGCCTTATTCCACAAGGAAACACAAGCATACAAAGACAAGCACCCATCTACTAGTTCTAATGACAAGCCTCGCATATGGGCCAAGAACAAGAACGTAACTAATGATGGTGTCATTGATTCAAAAGTGTTCCTAAGTGCTCCCAAAAAAACAAACAATAAACCAATGAACACACAACCACAAAACAACCAAGTCAACAATTCCAACACACAAAGAGAATCACCCTATAGAAAAAAATACCCTCAACGATGTAAAAATTGGTGTAGTAAAATATCATCATGCTCCCCAACTATCAAAATTACCAAGAACCTCAAGTTAAACCACCATGGTACAATGAGAATCATCACAACCTAGGGTGTAACCCACACTTCAAAATTCAAAAAACCTAGTGATTATAGTCTCCTATACCAATTTAAGAAGACTCCTACCCAAATCTCCATCTTGGAGTTACTAAAACTATCACCTACACATAGGGATGTCTTAGAAAAATATTTGTATGCTTATTTGTACCTGATAATATTAATACTAAGAAATTTCAAGCTATGATAGGACACATCACCACTCCCCATCTTCTCACCTTTTTTGAGCAAGACCTTACAACAAAACCATCAAACAATCATGCATTGTACCTTGAGGTCATTGTTCATAAAAGAAAAATCAAAAGAGTCTTGGTGGATGGAGGTGAACATTCTCTAAACATTTGTACCCTTTATCTAATCAAGAACTTTGGTTACTCTTAAGATGCCATTGAGAAGAAAAAAGGTGTTTCTATAAGGGAATATGATGATCAAGAACAGGTTTCTCAAGGCACAATCAAGCTCCCCATCAAATACGAACCGCAATTGTGAAAACTATATGCCAAGTGCTTGATCTTGACCTTCCATATAATATTCTTCTAGGTCATCCATGGATCCATTCCATGCAAATTGTAGCTTTCACATACCATCAATGCATCAAATTCCCTTATCAAGGTAAGGAAGTCACTATCCATGGCAATCCTGAACCATTCTTTTACTACAAGAAACTTGAAGAAAAATATAAGATCCCACAAGTGTCTAAAAATGATGAAGGGTTGACATCCTCCCCCTCTATTGACCCATCTTCCCTATCTTTTGTAAGGAAAGAAAAAGTGTGGAAACACTTTCCTAATGTTAATTCTAAGAAGAGAATGCAAACATATGGTTCAATTTCGGATTACAGTTCAATAAAGATGCACACTAGTAGAAAATAAAACAAAAAAATTTTAACACAAACACAAAATGGACACCAAATTTAAAGTGGGAAAACCCTTTCAGGATAAAAACCCACCACACCAAGCAAAACAACTTTGTATTACAATGACCAAAGTCCACATACAAAGTTATAGTTTTGTTGCTTCTAGATGCCAATTCACACTTTCAAAACATGCAACACTACAATCCCTAATCAATCTTGTTCTCTCTCCTCAAACTCATGACTCAACTCCAAAACACTATTACAATGCATCAAACATTATAGCATTTTCCTTTTGAGAGAAATTTTTAACCAATCTGCATCACTAGACCTATACTCAAAAACATACAAATTCAGTTCCCATCTGTTATAGAAGAAAAACTGTCAATTAACAGTTATCATATTGAGATGTCATTGGGACAACTTCAAATGTCCCACCGATATGAAATTGTCCTATCGATGTTCACATTACTATTCAAATAGTTCATAATGAATCGATCTATCAGTGAGACCAACTTTTACATCCTAGCGATGGAGCTACTTCCCGATGATCAGTCTTACAACTTATTGGTTCAACCCATGTGGCACCCACCATTCACATGGAATCCATGTCGTTGTTGTACAACTGACATCACCTTCCATGTAGACCAGTCCCACCATCCATTGGTTATGTCATTATGTCATTAGGAGACCAAACTTCACAACCTCAATATTAGAGGTTATGAATTTCTCAAAACCTGAGACATGTCGATCTCTATGTTGCCAAGTCCGGAGAAACCCAAACTTAAAAACCTTGTATTGAAGGTTAGGAAATTCCTAAAACTCATGACATGGTGATAAAAAAGGGAAGCTCAATGTCAATAAGTTAAGATCTTTCAAAATCCCACAACTTAGGTTTCAAGGTTCTAGATTTCAGTGATAGTTCGACAATGAAGGCCAACAAAAGGAAAATCACCAAGTCTTTAAGAGAGGTTCAAGCCAGCAAGTTGAGGCACATTTTCCAACAAGATCCCACTTTATGAAGACTTATTGGATTCCTCTAAACTCGAAGTTATTGAAAGTCATAAGCCCCAAGGCCCATTGAACTGGCACACCACCTAAACTTGTCTTGCTCATTAGTTTCATTAATGCATCTGTAACATTTTCTAGAGTATCCAATTTTTCAAGACTAACCATTCCATCCTCCACCATATCCCGTACAAAATGATACTACACATCAATATGTTTCATCTTGGCATGGAAGGTTGGATTTTTTTCCAAACAAATAGCACTATAACTATCATATCAAATGTTAATTTTCCCTACATTGAAGCCAACATTAGAACACAAACATCTAAGCTAAATGGATTCTTTACAAGCATGTTTTGCTTCCATATATTCTACTTCCATAGTAGATAAAGCGACTACAACCTGCTGCTTGCTCATCCAACTAACTGCACCATCAAATAACATGAAGATGTATCCATTTGTCGATCTCCTGTTATCAATGTCCCTTGCCCAATCAGAATCCACAAAACATCGAAAGCTAATGGAGCTTTGTGATCCAACTAAGTTACCATCATAACACAAAGCATACTGATTATAAATATCTAAAAACTCTTTTCACAACATCCCAGTGTGATCTACTTGGATTTTCCATAAAACAGCTAAGAACTCCCACTATTTGGGCAATCTCTGGCCTTGTACAAAACCATTGCATACATTAAACTACAAACTACACTTGCATAAGGAACTCTGGTCATGCCCTCCATCTCGGTAGGATATTTTGGAAAATCTTCAACAAATAGCTTCATTCCTTGCAACACTATAACAACTAGCTGCTTGTAATTAGTCATACCAAATCTCCCCAAGATAGTATTGATGTACTTAATCTAGCTAAGCCAAAGGTTTCTACTTCCTCTATCCCTTTTTATTTCCATCCTCAAAATATACCTTTCTACACCTAGATCTTTCATTTCAAACTTTGGTGAGAATTGAGATTTTATATCATAAACCATACTCTTACCATTTCTTGTGAACAACATGTCATCAACCTATAGGGAAATAATAAGAACTCGGTTATTTTCAATTTTGAAGTATACACAATGACCATATTTCAATCTTATAAATTCATAAGGAAACACAAATGTGTCAAACTTCTAGTACCACATTCTAGAAGATTTTTTTAAACCATACAGAGATTTCTTTAATTTGCAAACCATATTTCTTTACCTTTTTCCACAAAGTGCTTAGGCTGGGACATAAATTTATTCTTCAAGATCTCCATGAAGAAATGTTTCCTTCACATCCATCTTTTAATCTCTAAGTCATACACTATTTCAAGTGAAAAAATAAATTTGATAGATGTTAGCTTAGCTACAAGATAAAATATTTCACCATAATCAATTCCCTCTACCTAGGAATAGCCTTTCACAACCAACCTAGCTTTATACGTTTCAAAATATCCATCCAGACTGATTTTCTTCTTAAATACCTATTTACAGCCAATAGGCTTTCTACCTTCAGGCAAGGGCACCAAATCCCATGTTGCATTCTTTTTTAATGATGCCATTTCCTCATTCATGGCTTCCAACCAAGAATTTGAATAGACATTTCAATTGCCTCTTTCATAGTCCTAGGTTAATTAATGCTTGTAATCAAAGCATAGGCACAATTTAAATCCAACAAGGAAAAACCATACCTTTCAAGTTGTCACCTTTCACATGTAGACCTCAAAGGCTAAGGCTGAGGTTGTGGTTCTCCTTCTTCATAACTCTCAGAGCTGCTAGAACTCTCCTTAGTTTTAGGTACACTTCATAGTCACTCTTTATCTAGAGTTCCAGGAATTTCAACCACTTTTTCTTTCTTTTCTTCTTTCATATCTAACTATACATCCATTGAAGAAGGTTTCAACTCACAAAAGATTACACTTCTATTGTATACAACCTTTTCAGTCACAAGATTCCAATGCTTGTATCCTTTCATACCAATGTCATAGCTAATGAAGATACATTTTATAACTTTATATTCCAATTTAGATCTTTCATAATTCGGTACATAGGCATATGCCTCACAACCAAAGACTCTTACATGTCTTAAAGAGGGCTTCTAACCAAAGCAAGCTTCCATAGGGTTTTGTCAACAAGTGTCGAAGAGGGAGATTGATTTATTAAATAACATGTTGTAGCCACAACCTTAGCTCAAAACTTCTGCTCTGGACCAGCATTGCTCAACATACTTGTCTTTTCCATCAACGTCCTGTTCAACCTTTTAGCAACTCCATTTTGTTGTGGAGTGTAAGGTTATGTCTTATGTCTTTTTATTTCACTGTCTTTACAATACCTTTCAAAATCTACAAAATAAAACTCACTGCCATTATCTATCCTCAAGCATTTAATTTTCCTTGTAGTCTAATTTTCTACCAAGCTTTTAAACTCTTTAAACCAACTGAACACTAATGATTCACTTTTTAGAAAATACACTAATTCCCTTCTTGAATAATCATCAATAAAATAAATATAATATCTTGATTTCGATTAAGAAGGAACATTTATTGGACCAAAAGCATCATAGTGAATATAATCTAGAACACTAGAAGATTTATGAGGACTAGAATAAAATGAAACATGATGTTGTTTTCCATATATATAGTGTTCACAAAAATAAAACTCAAGGTTACAATCATCAAGCCCTTCAACTAGGTTTTTTATTTTTCAAATCTTTTAATCCTTTCTCACCAATGTGGCCAAGCCTCTGATGCCAAAGCTTAGTCTTTTCTACTAGGAGTTTCACCTCCAAAGAGTTTACACCCAAAGGAACTTTGTTCTCCTCTATGCGAGAAACCTTTTTTGACTTTACAAAGACACTATTGCATTGAATAGTTCATGTGCATCCAACTTGTATAGTGTACTAATTCAAGCATCCCTAGCCAACACCATCAAGCCTCTAGTCATCTTACAACCACCATTCGAGAATGAAACTTTCACACTAGTATCATCCAACTTGCTAATAGAAAGTAAATTTCAAGCCAAACCTGGTATATGCATTATGCCATCAATTCCTTTGATTCTTCCATTAGGAAATTAAATTTTGACTCTTCCACGGTCAACAATTTTAAGAGATGAGTCACTTACTAGATACACCTTTCCACCAGCATACTTTTCATACTTCATAAACCAATCTCTATGATATTTCATGTGAAAATATGCACCTGAGTCAATCATCCAAACATAATTTGATGCTTGAGTCACCATGGCTACAATGAAGGCATCTGCATCATTTTGAGAAGAATCATTATTTGAAAAAAATAAATTTCTGCTTCTTTTTCTCCTCTTTGCAATCCTTACAGCATGACTAGGCTAACCCACAATTCCAACATTTCACCTTGGATTTCTTTCTAGGAGACTTTGATCTCCCTTCAAAATTTGATTTAGACTTCTTGTCTTTCTCCTTTGACCTGTCTCAAACAACAAAAGCCTCCTTTTCCATCTCAAAAGATTTCCTTCACATCTCTTCTAACAACAATGAAGCAACCAAATCTTCCATCTTGAAGGGTACTCCCAATAGCCATCACTAAATTATCCCATGAGTCAAGAAAAGAACATAATAGAAGCATATAATGATCCTCATCATCTATCTTCACACCTACAGTTGCTAATTGAGTAATGAGCATATTGAACGTATTTAGATGATTAGCCACAGATGCCCCTTCCTCAATTTTCAAAGAGTGCAACTTCTTCCTCAAGAATATCTTATTCACTAATGACTTGCTCTGATAAATGTCACCAAGTTTCTTCCACAAAGAAGATGTAGACTTCTCTTCATAAAAATTTAGGAGAATGAATTTTGTAAGAAAAATTCTTATCAACCCTTTGGCTTTTCTATCTTTGAGGTCCCAATATTATTGCTTCATGCCTAAAGCTTTAGTTCTAGAAACAACAATCTAGAGATATCTATCTACCAATATGTCTTCCATTTTGAGTTTCCACAACTTAAAATTGCCACCATTGAACTTTTCAATTTATGTCTTCTTTGATGTACTTTCCATCTTAATCTACAATCGAGACTTCCATATTCCTCTACAAGGCTCCTACTTCAAAATTGGCACAAAATATCCATCCAAACCACAAGGATAACACAATTTTTGAGGCTATGATACCACTATAAGGAAAGAAGAGGTACATAAACACTTTCCTAATGCTAATTCTAAGAAGAGAATGTAGACATATGGTTCAATTTTGGATTATAGTTCAATGAAGATGCACACTAGTAGAAAATATAATAGAAAAAATTTAACACAACCATTGAATGGACACTAGATTTAATGTGAGAAAGCATTTCAGGAGAAAAACCCACCACACTAAGAAAAAACACTTCGTATTACAGTGAACAAAGTCCACATACAAAGTTAAATTTTTTTATTATTTCCATATGTCAATTCACACTCTCAATACATGCAGGACTACAATCCATGATCAATCTAGTTCTCTCTCCTTAGACTCATGACTTAACTCCAAAACACTATTCCAATGAATTACACATTATAGAATTTTCCTTATGAGATATTTTTTTAATCAATCTACATCACTAGACCTATACTCAGAAAAACATACCAATTGGGTCCCCATCCATTATAGAAGACAAACCGTCAATCAATAGTTACCATATCAGGTTGTCATTGAGAAAATTTTAAACATCCCACTGATATGAAATTTTCCTACTAATGTTCACATTACCGTTCAAACAGTTCACAATGCATTGGTCTATGGGCGATACCAACTTTCACATCTTGGCAATGGAGTTAAATCCTGATGATTAGTCTTATAACTTATCAGCTTGACCCATGTGGTCCTCACCATCCACATGAAATCCATGTCACTTTCATACAACTGACATCACCTTCCATGTAGACTAGTCCCACCATCCATTGGTTATGTCATTATGTCACTGAAAAACCAAACTTCACAACCTCAATATTGTAGGTTACGAATTTCTCAAAACCCACGACATGTTGATCTCTATGTTTCCAAGTCGGGAGAAACCCAAACTTTAGAACCTTCTATCAGAGGTTAGAAAATAGTGACATGGTGATAACAAAGGGAAGCTCAATGTCACCAAGTTATGATCATTCTAAATCCCATGAATTAGGTTTCAAGGTTCTTAATTTTGAAGATAGTCCAACAATCAAGGCCAACAAAAGGAAAAACACCAAGAATTTAAGAGAGGTTCAAACCAACAAGTTGAGGCACATTTTCCAATAGCTTCCACCCCAAAATCTAAAACACCCATCATGCAAAACATACCATACATCAAGCTAGTGATCAAACATAATAGTTACGAGGATTATAATTTGAAGAGGGATTATTCTGTGCTTGGAGACTTGTCTCTTTCTCCTAAATCTCACAAGAAGCCACAACCTATTAACAAAGTATTTTAGACAATGAAGGTAGCGTCTACCACTTTCACCAAGTGGGGAGATTTTAACAAAGAAGTCATCGATGAGGAGAGTATATCCAAGTTTTTATACCAAGATGAAAGACCCATGCCTATTCTTCCAATGGAAGATGATAACAAAGGATTACAGCTAATGATGGGGTGGGAATCCAACAAGAATGAGAATGGAGAGCATAGCAACAATGGTTCACTAGAACCCCATTATCCTAAGAAATTACCAAAGAATCTTGGTCTTAGATATAGCACAAGAAAAGTGACCATTATTTGCAAGGGTGCTTATAATAAATGAGTTGAATCTTCCTCTTGGTTACCTACATCACTTGATAAAACCCTTGATGATTCCCCTCAATATCATATATTTATTTGAGGATGCCTCCATTTTTATGATAACCACTACATCCTTTGCTCCAAATAGCCAAATCACTGAAGTAAAGCTAGTATACCCTCAACTAATTAACTAGGACCATCAAGAATTGCCTATTCTTGACTTTTTTGAAAAAAATGAAGCAATCTTTGACTTTATGGAACTTTGTAACAACTTTCCATATGAGGATCATAAATTAGGAATTGATATTGAACTAGATACTCAATATTATAATGGGGAAACCATTGAATCCCTTAGTTACAAAATAAACAATATAAGAATCACATGTTGATCTTTAAGTGAAAACCACATTGTGGTACTTTATGATCATAAAATAGTAAAAACAAAGGATGCATCTGATAGTGAAAAACTCTCTGAGGCACCAAAGGAAGAGTGATTCAATATTCTTGAACATTATTACAATGTATCCAACAAAGTTAGTAGTACTGGCAGAGAAATCCAATCTAGTGAATGTAGGGATAGATGAATTACCTCAGATTACCTTGTATGCAAAGTCACTATTGGACAAAGAGTAGACAAACTTGGAAACTTTATTAAAAGAGAAAAAGGAAAAATTTGCATGGTCCTATACAAATATGCCTGGCCTAGATCTTGGAGTGGTTTTCCACCATCTTGCAGTTTATCTTGAAGCTAAACCAATAAATTAGAAGCTATGAAAGATGCACCCATAGATAGTATTGTTAGTTAAACTAGAATTGTAGAAAACTTCTTAACATAAGATTTATATGTTTAATAGACTATCTTGAGTGGGTTTGAAACCTAGTGCCCATCTCTAAACCCATTTGGGTAATTAGAATATGCATTGACTTCAAGGATTTAAACAAAGCATGTCTGAAATATGACCTTCCTCTTCCAAACATTGAGATCATTTTAGAATTGACTATTGGACATGAGATGCTATCACTTATGGATGGATTCTTAGGATACAACTAGATAATGATCACCAAGGAAGACCAACACAAAATAGTGTTCACATGTCCATGGGGAACTTATTGCTCAAATATGATGTTGTTTGGAATGAAGAATGTTGGAGCTACTTATCAAAGGGCCATGGCACTGATCTTTCATGACATGATCCACAAAACTATTGAAGACAGTGTGGATGAAATTCTAGCCAAATCAAAGACAAGGAAGGGGCATATGGAAGTGCTAGGGCCTATATTTTGACAAACTTGAGGAATACAATGTGTGGTTAAATACAAAAAATTACATCTTTGGTGTCACATCAAGAAAGCTCCTAAGGTGCAAAGTGTCACATAGAGGAATTGAGATAGATCTAGGAAAGGTTAAATAAATTTTGGATGTGGAGCCACCACAAACAATAAAGAAAATGTGAGGTCTACAAGGAAAACTATAATCTATCAAGAGATTTATAGCATAGCTAGCAGATAAGATCCACCCCTTTTCTCACCTCCTCCACAAGAGAATAACATACAAATGGGATGAGAAATGTGACAAATCCTTCCAAAATATCAAATAGTATTTATTGAAACCTCTTTTTCTTATGCCACCAATACTGAATGAACCTTTGATCCTATACATCTTAGCTACATCAACAACTTTGGGAACTCTTCTTGCTCAACATGATAAAACATGGAAGGAAATATCCATTTTCTATATCAACAAAACCTTGGTTGGATATGATATGAATTACTCCCCCATTGAAAATGCTTGCCCAATAGTTATCTTCACTTCACAAAAAATCAGGCACTACATGATTTCACACCAAATAAAGATCATTGCTAAGATTGGTCCATTGAAATATCTTTTATCCAAGGAAACTCTCACTAAACAAATGGATAAGTGGGTAATGATGCTAATAGAGTTTGATATAGAATATGTAGAGTAGAAGGCTATCAAAGGGTAGATAATTGCAGATCAATTGGAAGAGGCACCCATTTATGTAGAAATCCCATTGGTGTTTAAATTTCTTGATGAGTTAAAATTTTTCCTTGACGTAATGAATCATTGGAGATGTATTTTGATGGATCACATACATAACATGAATCTAGCTTCATTACCCCTAAAGGTGATTGTATTCCCAAATCATATATGATCTCTTTTCCATGCACCAAAAACATTTCCAAGTATGAAGCTCTTATAATAGGATTGAGAATTGTGGTATCATGGAAAATCTAGGTATTGAGGGTCTATGGACATTCACAATTGTTCATTAATCAAGTCAATGAAAATTAACAAACAAAGGATGAAAAGTTCACACCTTACAAAAAGATGTTGGAGAGTCTCAAGGATTTCTTCATTGACATAACATTTTAGCAAATTCCATGTGTCCACAACCGATCAACGGATGCTATGACAACCATTAAGTCCTTGTTAGACATGATGCATAACATTCTTCAATGTGAATTCCTTGTTGAGCAACTTCTCATACCAACTTTTGAGGTACCTAAAACCAAGTTTGTGTGTGAAATCATTGGTCCTGGTTCCCCATGGTATCATGACATCTTTACCTACCTAAACAAAGTTATCTTTCCAATTGACATTACCCCAAACCTTAAGAAAACCTTTATCAAGAAAGTATCCTGATTTGTTATCCTAGGTGATACCATTTATCGTCAAAGTATCAAAGGGACATTATTATGATGTCTTAACCAAGAGGAATCTTTGACTTCATTGAAAGAAGTGCACACAGGAATTTGTGGAATCACATTTGAGTGGTATGCAATTAGCTAAGAAACTATTGAGGATAGGGTATTACTAGCCTACCATGGAATGGTAAGCTCATCAGTATGTTAAGAAGTGTATGTTGTGTCAAAAACATAGGGGAATTATCCATGCTCCAACTCAAGAAATCCAACCAATTGTTACACCTTAGCATTTCTCACAATGGGGACTTGAACTCATAGGAAAGACCACCCCTACCTTGTATAATGGTCACAAGTATAACATGATTGCCACTTAGCACTTTACAAAGTGGGTTGAAGCAATCCCTATGACCTACATTATGGAAAAGAAAATCTCCAAATTCATCCTGAAATACCATATTTGTCAATTTGGTATTCCACAAGTGCTTATCTCGGATAATGGAATACCTTTCAAACATTAGGATGTACATGAGTTATGCCCACAATTCAATATCCAACACCAATTCTCTACCCCCTACTATCCCCAGGTCAATGGTTAAGCTAAGGATTTGAACAAAACCATCCTTAAAATTCTCAAGAAGATGGTCAATGAAGTTGGCCATGACTAGCATTTGTAATTAAACCCTACCTTTTGGGCCTATAGAACCAGTATCTACACACTTACGGGTGTCACACCCTTTTCCCTAGTCTATGGAATTGAAGCTATCCTACCCATCAAGTTCAAGCTTCCATCGCTAAGCATATCATTGAAAAATAATATTACTAATGAAGAATACAAGGTTTCCCGATTGAATGAGCTAGAGTTGCTAGATGAGCGTTGTTTTAAGGCTTTGAATCATTTGCAATTTTATCATAAATGACTAAAGAGGAGCTAAAATAAGAAAATGAAAAGTTGGTCATTCCAAGTGGGAGATCTTGTACTAAACAATAATCAAAAGAATCTACCTAATCTAGAGAGCACGACAAAGTTCAAGCCTAATTAGTTAGGACCATTTGTTATCATATCAAGCTATGGTTATGGAGTTTATCATTTGTAACACTTGAAGGAGAACCCTTATAGGAACTTGTCAAAAACTCACTTCTAAAACATTTTTATGCTTGGGCTTGACAGGTATAAATACAAAAGTATAAAAATAATAAAATAATAAAATCCAATAAAAAATTGAAAGAGGATTGAAAACAATAAAGAAAAAAATTATCCTATAGTGTAAACCACTTTGGTGACTCATTGGGCAAGTACCTTGGTTAAAACTTGGTAGATGGGAGCCTTGCATAAATAAGAGCTATCCATCCACCCATGACTCCTTGGATTGCATTTCTTTTCTATCCATCACATTCATCTTCCATCCTTCATCCTATGTATTCCATCACCCATCCACATCTGTATCATAGCTAGATATTATGTAAGTAGATCATGTTCCCATTTGGTACTACTTGGCACATTCCTAAGGTTAGTTTATCCTACCTATATTGGGGTAGTCTATTGCATCACACTTGGGGCATCTATCTATACATGCATTAGATCTAGTTCTTGTATATCTTAAGGTTATTCACAAAATTAGAAAATCCAAAACAGAAGTCATAAAATCTCAAAATCCAAAAACATCTAAAACATTTGTATAGAGAAAAACCAAAAACATCTAAAAAGTTGTAGAGCTAAAAATCCAAAAACAACTAAAATCTTGTACAAATTAAAATCCTAAACATCCATTACATCATCAAAATCTAAAAACATCCAAAACATATCAAAATCCATAAATAGGTCTAAAATATCAAAAAAAATTAAAAAATGGTTGTTGAACTATGAGTCTTTGAGATTGAATGTAGCCAAGGCCATCATTGATGAGCCCCTAAGATGCATTAGGTTATTCCTTTAGGAGTCCATCATAATAAATAAACTATCCATCATTGTTCATATCTCATCAATAAACAGTTATTGGTTGGAGTCAGTAGAACTATGTGGTCTTTGCATGTATAATGTAGGCAAGACTAATCTTTGATCAAACCCTAAAGCCCTAGGCTAGTCTTTCCTTAGGTCTTAGTCTAAATCTTAAAAAAAAAAAAAATTGAAATATTAGAAAACAAAAAAGCATTTAAAAACCCTTGAAGACTCCAAACAACATCAAATATGTTCAAAAATCCTTAAAAGCCTCAAGAAGTTTGAAAACCAAAAAATTAAAATAACCCAAAATACCAACAAAAGCCTAAAAAAATATTGCAAAATACCAAAACATTGAAATATTCCAAAAAAGTCCAAAACCACCCATCTCATTTCAATTTCACCTGCAATAAAATTCCATCCATAATAAATTGATCGTCACTTCGACCTTTGGTAAAACAAGTGAAAAAAAGTGTGATAATTTGTGAAGTGAAAAACCTAAATGAAAGATCTAAAGTCTAGATCATGGGTAAACATGTTGGTAACATTTGTATCAATAGCCTATCAAACAATTAGTATTAGTAAAAAAATCTGATAACATTTCCTAGGATGCATCCTTTCTACAATAGACATCAACATCAGTAATCATCTTAGGTTGTCTTTGGCAATAGATATGAATGACATTGACTAATTGTTCATTTTTATCTTTTCTTCTAATTTACCTTATTGACCCATTCTGAGGACCTCTCGATGATGTCTATTAAAATTATTTAGAGAAAAAAGAATGGGGCATCGATCATTATCTTTTTATTACTATGCTTGTTGGATGTTCTTGTAAAATAATTTGGCAAATACTTTCTTTGTTGTGTGTAGGGAGGTTGTTTAGAAAAATTTGTTGACTATTGTGTATGGTTTGGTCCGAGATGTTTTAAACTTCTAAGCTACATTCCAATGAGGTTTTTGTATGTCAAGTGTGAACAAGGATTACCCTATCTATTTTTTTAGTCAAATTCTATCACATTAGATTCAATGTTATCCTAGTTATCAATATCTTGATGCATCGTGTATATGTGTTATATCAAAAATAAGGAATGATATGAAGTTAGTATCCAAATACTTGAAACAAGAAAATCATCTCTCTCATCATAATATCTAATAAAGTCTCAAAGAGTCATAGGCTTGTTGGAATTTTGAATCCATCTCAAAATCAATGGTCAAAACCATTCATCCTATTCTTTTGTCTTCTTTCCACGCTAACATGGTATCATGATAGTAAAAATAATGCATCCATCCTATATCCACTAACCATCAGCATACATACATCCTACATAATCATCATCATATCATAAGAATAACATAATGCATGAAAAATACACAAAAATAAATGCATCCTTCACATATCTTGAACTTACTACATCCATCTCGTAGCATATCATATAGAAAAGATACTAAAAAAGTGAAGTAGACCATCAATCACATTTGCATTCATAAGATAAACCATACATTGCATACATCCATATCACATCACATCATAAATCATAATAAAGGTACACATAACACATCCATAACATATCATTTACATCCATACATACATTTAAGAATGAATTAAAACATCACATCATAAGCATTGAATCTCTTGACATCTCATATATATCATCAAAATTGAATGTCATGATTCACAATCTAGATTAGTGTGTAATATCATAAAAAATGGATATACAAGAGGCTATCAAAATTAGCTAATGAATGTATATGCATATAATTATCAGGGTTCTACAGCAAAAAGGTGTCTATAAGCACAAAGCTAGGTGCACCCCCTAAAGTATTGGGTGCCACCCTACTACGATATGAATAATCTAGCTATCACCAGTGAGGAAAAACCTCTCTATAATAAAAAGTGTGGTAATAGGAGGCCTCTATTGTAGCCTATCCATATATGTGTGCTAGGACCTATCCCTATGCCTATTGTACCACAACCTCAAGCTAATGTTGGTGACCAGTCTCTTGACCTAGATGGATGGTGAGCTAATGGACCTGCTGTTAGTCTTGGTCTCACTTTTTTATCACTTGAACTACCTATTGTTAGGCTACATCATGCTCACCAATAACCACCTATACTTGTTGTAGCACCTGATTGCACTCCTATATAAGCTTGTCTCACTATGTAGTGAAAGCCTGAATCTAGGCATCTTAAGGGTTTGGACTTTGTGATTGTTGCTACTGGTGTAGTTGAGGTGGTGGTGGTTCCTGTCTCAAAGGATCAACCAATGGGGGACCCTAATCCTGCTGCTAGTTACCATCGTTGGGCACCTGTCCATCATGTTGTAGCTAATTGCTAACATGAGGGAGCTATGATTGTCCTCTAAACTAACTTGGTCTCTATCACCTCCCTTTTCCTAGTACATGTCCCCCAACTAGATCTATCAGCCTAATCGAGGCATGTTGTTGAAACCATGTGTCATAATTAGGTGTGGTACTTGCATCATAGGGCCAATTAGCATATACCTACAAATATGGGATGATTTGTCTAAAATAATCAATGACCACTTGAGGTGGATTCTATGGACCCCAATCAGTCTCTCTAGTCATTTGTGAGAATATAGCTCTATACTCATGGGGTACAACATCCTAGACCTCACCAGACTATCAAGCAAACCGATTAGGAAGGTATCACTCTATCATGTGATGCTTCCAACCCTACATGCATCTTGTTTGTTCGACATAAAGTAGTTGTTGCTAGTCATTGAACCATGACACAACCTGCAACCATGGTCTCCATAAAAAAAACTACCATATCATCAATAACCTGTCTCTAATATGGAATACCTACTATCCCTATTTTATGGAGTGTAGTCATAGCTTTGTATCTATATAATATGGGGTCATTGGCATCAACATATGCTAGAGAAATGATTATTTTGAGCATAGCTATGTGATTTGAAGCCTAAATGTGAAGCAATGTAACTCCTGCTACCAAACTTTTCCCCTACATATAGACAATTTGAAGCATATTATGCTACAATGATGTGAGAATCATGGGGCCCCAAGTAAAGAGAGTCATATTGGCTATCATCTACACCCAAAAAACTCTCTGACACATGTTGAAACCTTGAGATCACTTTTTTGGCATGAGCACTTTGAAAATCAAAGATCTGATAATCAAAGTCAACATAGGTTCCTAATCTTAGTAATCCTCCAAGTCAATCTAGGCACTATCTACCCAAAGGGTATCTACATCGATCACAACATAGAAAGCATCCTCCTCAGTGTCCACATCATTTATGATTCACTTGCCATGAATCAACACTCACAAGATGCATCACATATCCTCTAGTTTGACAGTCACCTCTTTGATGGGTAGATGGAATGAAGAGGTCTCACTATGTCAATGCTCTACTAATGTTGACATCATCACTAGGTGTTTCCTAATCTCTAGCATGCATTCCATGAATCCTAATCCAATAGCTTCAAGGAACATGTTTGATTGGTCAGTCAACTATTGAATGTGGGACATCAAGCTAAGTTTGTGCTCCCTTGAATATAGTGGATGAATGATCTCCTACACAAATGAAGTGTATTACATCAAAATTACTTGAAAAGTGATTAAATTCTAAGTCTATAATCCTATATTTGCAAAAGCATGATGTTATATCAAAATCATTGCTATGTGATTTTTCAAAAGCATGACCCTTTAGAAAAAAGTGTCATTCATTGCAAAAGTGAGTTGACATTTCAAAAGCACCTCCTAAACCAAAGTTTCAAAAGCGCTGCTATCTGCATTAGTGTGACAACATTTCAATAGCGCAACTATAACAAAAAAAATTAAAGCTCTACTATTTGCAAAGGCACATCAACATTTCAATAGTGAAGCTAAACCTACATTAGAAAAAGTGATGCTATCTACAATAGCACCACAACTCTAGAAAAAGCACCACCAACTGAAGCAAAAGAACCACTATATAGCAATGCTATTATTTGGCCTATTTGACCTAGCATTTAATGCACAAAAATAAGAAAAAAAGAGGAAAGTTTGGATTTGTGTATCAGAGGTCTTATGTTTGTTGGCCACTGGTTCTCTCATACCCTATCCATGAGGTGCTAGGAGAGTTCACGATCATCCATTTTTCCAATGTGACAAAGCAAAATCAATAAAATCTCTCTAAAGACAAGTGTATAAATGAATTGAAAATGACCAAGTCTCCTCTATTTAAGCCTAAAAATTAGGGTTTTTGACCTTATTAAGGTGGGAAAATGACATTCCAATCCTTTTAAATCATTTTTTTGAGCTATGCAACTTATTTTGAAGCATTTTTTATGTTTTTGAGCATGTTTTCATGTCCCAAAGCTTATTTTTTGTGGCTGAACCTATGTTGAACCTTTGTCGCTATCTCAACCTAAAAATTAAAATTTCCACTTGATCTCTCAAGGGGGTAGGATACCAACTCAATTCCTTCCATTGGAGCAATAGTGGGGCATCCAAAAAAACCAAGAATTTTAAATTTTTTGATCTAAGCAGTAGTATTGATTTGAAAAAGTGTCATTCTTTGAACTAATGTAACTGGTACCTCATTCAAAAGAAGGGAAAAATATAGACACTTAAAATTGTCATGACTAATATTACACAAATGAATTTGATTACTAACACCATTTCATCCTGAATTGCCCGATTTTGACCATTTAATTAAATAATCTTTATTTTTTAAATAAATTCATAGGTTTCTCCTATTAATCAAATAATCAATATTATTTGGCTAATTCATCCTCTTTCTTACTAATTTCCAACCTATTTAATTAAGTAATACAATTTATTTAATTTTATTATGTATTCTCATTTGATTAAATTATATTTATTATTTAGTTAAATTTACTTAAACCTCTTTTTATTAAATAAGTTAATTATTTAATGAAAATCCTAATTTCATCTATCTTGTATAATTAAGTAATTTATTAAGTTACTTAATTGGATAATTTCACTCACCCTCCCACTTGCAAGGGAATATTCCTATGGAATATTCCTCCTTTGTACTCATTTAGAAAGGGAATATTCTTGCAACAAACTTCCTAGCAAACTCCTAATTTTTAGGGATTGTGCTTGTTGAAATCAAATTTGGACCGTTGATTAAATAATTGATCCTTGTCAACTTTCATTATCATCCATGATGAAAATCATTCATCCATGCCATCTCCTCTTATGGATCCTCATCCATTGATTGATCAAATCAATCCCGACCATTGATTTGAATTTTTATTCTATAAATACTCTTCATTTTGAAAAGGATCCACTTCCATCTTAGCAAAGTTAAGTAATTTTTTAAATTACTTAATTGGCTAATTTTATCTCACCCTCCCTTTTTCAAGGGAATATTTGTCCTTTGCACTTATTCAAAAAGGGAATATCCTTGCAACAAACTTCCTAACAACCTCCTAATTTTTAGGGAGTGTGCTTATTGAAATCAAATTTGGACCATTGATTAAATAATTAATCCTTGTCAACTTGCATTCTCATCCATTGATGAGAATCCTTGATCCATGACATCTCCTCTCATGGATTCTCATCCATTGATTGATCAAATCAATCCTAACGATTGAGAAAAAGTTCCACTATATAACATCACTATATAGCGATGCTATTAACTAGCCTATTCAACCTATCATTTAATGTAAAAAAATGTGAAAAAATAAGGACAGTTTCAATTTGTGTGTCAAAGGTCCTATGTCTACTAGTCGTTGGTGCTCTTGTACCCTATCTATGAGGTGTTGGGGGAGCTCATGATCAACCATTTCAACAAGGTTTCAAAGAAAAATCAGCTAAATCTCTCTAAAGGAAAGTGTGCAAATGAATTGAAAATGACCCCTCATCCTCTATTTAAGCCTCAAAATTAGGGTTTTTGACCTAGATGGGAAAATGGAATTTTAAACCTTTTTAATAATTTTTTCAAGCTATGGAACTAATTTTGAAGCATTTTTTTTATGTTTTTGAGCTTATTTTTATGTCCTTGAGATTATTTTCTATGCGAGAAGCTATGTTGAGCCTTTGTCACTATCTTGACCTAAAAATTAAATTTTTTGCTTGAACTCTTGAGGGGGAAAAATACTAGTTTAATTACTTCTGCTAGGGAAGCAGTGGGGCATTTGAAAAAAGTAAGAATTTTTAAATTTTTGATCTGAGCTATAGTATTGATCTAAAAAGTGTCAATCTTTGAAATAATGTAATAGGTACCTCACTCCAAAGAGGGGAAAAATATAGACACTTAAAATTGTCCTAACCAATATTACACATATGAATTTGATTACTAACACCATTTTCATTTTGAATCACCCCATTTCAAATGTTTAATTAAATAATCTTCATTGTTTAATTAAATTCATTAGTTTCTCATATTAACCAGATAATCGATATTGTTTAGCTAATTCACCCTCTTTCTTACTAATACCTAACCTATTTAATTAAGTAATGTGAATTATTTAATTTTGTTTCTCATGTCTTCTCATTTGATTAAATAATCTTTATTATTTAGTTAAATATTATTAAACCTCATTTTATTAAATAAGCTAATTATTTAATGAAAATCCTAATTTCATGACATAGCTTATTGGAAACATATGACCTGGCATAGGGCTTTCCGAGTAAGCTCTTGTGTCCTCTTCTTCTACTTTAAAGAAATTTCTCATAGTAGTGGTGTTCACAACCACTTTAAAATGGGGGCATACACTGACACTAACATTTCATTGTGTGATTTTCTTTTCCTTGTGATTTCCTCTCTTTGAAACATTAGGTACAATGTTGCCTAGGATGAGATATTGCACTTGTCCTCTCTTGGAAACAAGATGAGACCATTTGCACTTATCCTTTCTTGGAGACATTAAGCATGATGTTCCCTAAGATGAAAACTTGCATGAACTAAGTAAAATACCTTTGAACATATCTCTTTCTTGTTGCATTTTTCTTTTTTCCTTATTAAATTCATGGAGGTATGGCTTTGATATGGACTTCCTGGGGCTCACCTAGTGAACACATAGCTTCACTAGCTTGTGTGAGCATGCATTTTTTCTCTTTGTATCTTATTAAAGTCATAGAGGTATGGCTTTGATATGTTCGCTTAGGGCTCACCTAGTGAACAACTAGCTTCACTAGCCCTTGTCAGTGTGTGTTTTGTTTGCATAGTGGACAACGCGTTCCACTTGTAAACCTTTTTAGACAAACAACCTAGATCTGATCCACAACGCATTGGACAAATAGTCAACTTGATCTACCTTTTCATTTTTCAATTTTATCTTCCTTATAGTTCTTTCCATTGCATGATTTCATATATATTTTTTCTACACATCATCCACCATTTTGCGTGTTCTTTTGTACTTTTTTTGGTTTGACTTAGGATCTTGGATCCTAGGGGATTGGTTACCTCCATCTGTGTTATCCTAGACCATATGCATTGGTACAATTGTACCCCTTCTTGAATGTCTACTTTAGTGTGAGTTTAAAGCAAGTTCATCCTCTCACTAAATTGGGGGCTAAGTATGGACATGAAAAAAGTATCCTTTTTTTCTTGCTTGATTTGGGAATAATTAATGACAAATTGGACTTATGAGGCCCTGATTTAGTGCTGTGAGGTGTTTTACACATCCAAACTAGGTCTTGGAACCTTGTGAACAAAATAAAATGCATCTAGTGATGTCTTGTAAAGGTGTTGTAAAGTGTTGTAAAATAGTTTCGTGCTTCTATAGACTTAATGGACCCATCTATCCCTAATTCAACATTATAAAATGTATTTAATTTCATCTTCATATTAATCTAGAAGTCTTGTGAATTAAACTTAACTCTAATCTAGTGTTGTAATGTGTCTTACACATTCACATTGGATGTTGTGCCTTTCTAGGCTATGTGGACCCTATTTTAATGGTGTAAAGTGTATTTAATCACACTTTCACATTAAATTTTTTGTACCCATCCCTAATTGACCTTTCCATCATCATTAATAGACCCCTGTTGTGCATCCCAAGGAATAATTTAATAAAATACCCAATGAAATCAATATAAGAATTGAAATTCATCATTCCCCAACATTCTAGCTATCAAAAGGACCCCTTTGCTACTAATTTTCCCATCTGGGCTAATGAGTCCTTGCCAGGTGGGACTAATTCACCCAGGGTGGTGAATTAGTCCTATTTGGGTCTTTTTTGAGTTTTGAGGAGGAAATTTTGAATTTTAAGTTTTATTTTCATCCATGTCAGCCTTGTGGATCAAAACAATGGGTAAATAAGGTGAATTGCCTATAAATACAAGTCTTTAAACCCTAATTCACATCTCTTAATTCATATTCATCTTATCTTAGCATCATATGTTCATCATTTGTCTTCCACTCCAAGTCATGCAAGCTAGGATTTTAACATTCAAAGTCATTCAAGATCATTTTTCAAACATTCAAGGGAAGAATCTTCATCTATCACTACAAAAAATCAAGATCAATCATCATGGAAAGTATCTAGCTCCATTGTTGCATGTTTCATTACATTATTCCTTCATTCTAGTTTAATTACCTAAAAAAGGTGCTTAACCAAGACAAACCACCATGTCCTAACATTCAAAATTTCTCTCTTTTTTTGTGTGTTTACAGATTTAGGAATCTTAAAGACTTGAATATCATTAAAAGATTAGGTCAAAGACATGTTGAAGACATATTTTTCCTTGCAAATCCAAAATTTCCACTAAAAGTCACTTTCAGTGTCAAAAATCAAACTTTCGAAGGTGGACACCTATCAAGAACTAAAGTGCAGACTGAGGGCTTGAGTTTCCACTTTTGGATTTTTAGAAATTAAAAAGTGGACTAATTTTAAATTAGTGGAAAATGAGTCCAAATTCCAGGCTTGAAATTTTTTTTCTATAGTTTTGGATACCCATTTATTTGAAACAGGCTTCATAACAGTTTCCCAGACCTGGGACTAATTCGCCCAGAATGGAAAATGGGTCCTAGTAGGCCAAGTTTCTAGCATCAATAGCATTTCAAAATTAATTTCCAATCTCCAAAAATTTCTCAGGTGTACACATTCAGTTTCATTCATTTTTGTTATAATTTACTTTCATTTCTAGGTGTTTTGGCATATCACAATGTGTTTTCAAACAACATGCATTTATTAGTTTGCATTCAATTAGTGGTCTATCTTATTATTTCTTTGCATTTATATCATCTCATTTAGGTGTATCGTAATCACATCACATTAATCTTTGAATGTTTACATTACATTTTTTCCTCAGTCTTTGTCCTTTTAGGCACAAAACCCTAAAAGGACAACAAAGCATTAGGGTTGCCAAAATATTTGTTTACATCCATCATTTTGTAGAATATTTAGTGAATAAAACATTACCATTCACACATCTCCTTAAGAAAGATGTACATTTTGATTGGAATGAGGTTGTAAACAAGCTTTTGAGAGTTTGAAAGAATATCTTATCAGGCCACCTGTTTTACAACCTGCTATACAAAACAAACCATTCATCCTATATATAGCAGCATCATCCCATGCTCTTGCAACATTTTTTTCTCAACAAGATAAAAATGGTAAAGAACATACTATTTATTACGTTAGCTGAACCTTGATTGATTATTAGCAGTGATACACAATGATAGAGGAACAATGTTTGGCTCTTGTATTCACTACTAGTAAGTTGCAACATTAATTATTGAATGTTGAAATACATGTGATGATGAAATTTGACCATTTAAGAAATCTTTTCAATAAAAAAACTTATTAGGACACTTAGCTAAGTGGGTGATGTTGTTAACTGAGTTTGACCTTAAATTTGTTTCGTAAAAATCAATTAAGGGCTAAGACTTGACCAACCAACTATCTGATGATCCATCTCCTTTAGCATTACCTAGCAATGATTCTTTCCATGATGATAATGTGTTGATAATTGAATCTAATACATGGGAATTATATTTTGATAGATCTAAGTGTATAATTGGCTCTGGTGCGGGGGTTATAATAATCCTTCTCACATGAGAGCCTATTCTCTTGTTGTATCAATTAAACTTCCTATGTACAAACAAAATTTCCAAGTACGAAGCATTTCTCCTTGGATTGTCATTGCTCCTTGGATTGTGCACCACTTTAATTAATATAGGAACTAGAGATATTAAGATATTTAGTGATTCAAAATTAGTCATTAAACTAATAAATGGAGCATATCAAGCAAAGCATGACAAATTATCAAAATATAAGGATCTTACAATGAATTTATTAGAGAATTTTGAATCATTTACCATTGAAAACATCCATTGAAAAGAAAATTTACATTTAGATGAAATGGAAAGTGTAACCTCCCTTATATCTCCTCAAGATGCTTCAAAAGACTTCACCTTAATTTTGCATACAATTAGAGTTAATAATGAACTCGAGCACCCAAGAAGATGAAATGTTGGAATATAGTGCAATAATTGAATAATGATATTATCACACTTCAAAATGATGCAATATGTATCAAACATGCCTTAAACTAACTGAGTTGATATAAACACATGTGGAATAGATAGGAGGGAGAGGTGAGTGTTGATTATATAGTAGAATATGGGCATATAATTCCATGAGGGGTAACAACTCCCAAATAAGAAAACTAGATGGGAGTTATGCCTACTTGGAAAATTTTGAACATGTGGCATAACCTACTTAGAAAGAGACAACATAGTGGTTTTGTGAGGTGGCACAAAATTCCAAAAGAAGGTGTGAAATTCAACCACCCAGGTGTGGGTGAGAGTGACACATGTAATCGATGGATTACGCCATGTGTTCTTACATAAACTATGTCTCCTATAACCTAACGTATGCTTAATAATGTGTAGGAAAAATAAATATTAAAAAACCTACACTAACACCCCTCCTTAAGCAAAGCTTGGGTGGATGAAAGGATGAAACAATGCAAAGATGTGTCTCAACTACAAGTCCATGATAGGTACCCATGTAAAATGATGAAACCTCTCAAAATATGAGAAAGATAATACCTGTAGGAAAAAAATTCCCCCAAGAGAGAAGAAGAAGACAGACCATATAGTCCCCCAATGTAGAATCTCCTACATTGTTGGTGAATGATCAACACAAGAAGCTGAAGATGATCCAAGATTTTCGAACAATGTTCCTCCCCTTAGGAAGAAAGAAAACTATGGATTTATGTAGGATATCTTCCCATTCTTGAAAGGTATATGAAGGAAGAATGATGAAAATGTATGATGTCTCTGAACTCTGCTCAGGTGTCTCCATGTCAATGTCGAAAGATGTCACCTTCACATCAGTTTTCCTAGGCCACACTATAGAAGATGACAATCCAGAACCTAGTGGAGATAGATGTAGAAAAAAATACAAAAAAAAAGATATCTTCTCTGAAGATAAAGGATTCTCCTCCAAGTGGTGCTCAATAGTAACCACCATCATGTCAAATTGCAAAGAATGATCATGTAGAGAATGAACAAGAGGGTCAAAGTGTTCCCTCACAAAATCTGCAGAAGGATCTTCTCCATCAAAGAGAAGATGAATGCTATCAATGATTTCCTCCAAATATGCAATATGAGACTTGACAAACAAGTTTGAAATACCTATCAAGAAGCCATCACAAGTAGCCAAATATGAAAGATAATGTATGTCCTGTTGCACTGAATCACAAGGAGCCAAAATTGTTGGATCACAAGCATCCTTAGTTACAATAGTAGATGAAGGAGATGAGCTCTTAGTGCATGTGATATGAATACACCTATCATCCCTCATTGTGTTCTCAAAACATGATGAACTAAGTGATTATATGAATGCTCAAATAGAGGATCCCTCAGCCTCAAGATGTTAACTCATAGATGAAGAAGATGAACCCTCTAAATATGGATTAGGAGCCATAGAAACTAAAGTCTCAATAGATGTCTTTGCAAGAGGAGAAATTTTTGTGTCATTAAAACTACCATACCTTCCCCAATCAGAAAGTGTTTCAACTATTTTATCATCAATAGGTCAAAATTCTATAAGTGGAACAAGACAATCTACAACAAGATCCTCTAGGAATGGAGGTTATTTTGAGTCTCCACACATCTCCCAAAGTTTCGTCATAAGGTCACAAGGGATCTCAAAACCATCAGTGACCATTTGTGTATCAATATCACAACTACAACCAATTACTCCTAGGATATGTTCTATTTTTATGTCCCACAAAACTCTCTTCAATTTTGATGAAGGTTTAGGAACTAGTCCATATAGATATGGAAAAAGATTAAGCCACCTACAATGTGTTAGGATTCCATCTTACCAAGACTTAAAGTTCCATCAATTTAACCTTATTACAAAAAGATGTGTTTTGATTCCAATTTTAAACTCCTCAATTTTAGTCACACAATAGACCAATCAAGAGACATAAGACAACAAAGGCCAAAGATTACCCCCCAAAAAAATATGATGGTGGAACCTTATAATTAGTGTGTTTATAATTTTGGCATTGTTACCAGTGTTTCACAATGTCCAAAATTGGACCCAAATAATGAAAGTACAAAATAATCTCAAAATAAAAAACTCAAAATAACAATAATGTGTAGTGCTCAAAAAAATATCAATTTTCAAAAGAAGAATCACTCTGATCTAAGCTTGTATGTGAATTTACAACCGTTTGAAGTTAAAAAAATTAGAACTATCCTTTAGATCTGCTGTGAAAATTTATTTTTTGGAAAATCTGGATCACTTGAGAAAAAATGGATCACACTACTGTGAGCCTAGTGAAATTCTACCCCAAATAAAAAAAATTACTCATAGAAAGGCCTATATGGCTAAGAATAGGCCTCCCAAAGTTGACCTCTAAAATCAAAAATGCAAATGAAAGGGGGCTATAAATTTTCAAACCAGTGTTGATGTCAACAAACCTTTGTACTAAATTTGATGGTTATTTTCCCATCATGCATCTACAAGGGCTCAATTTTGATGATTGTCTAAATGTCACACACTTTCAAATCCTTTGACATAATATTCTGCAGTTTATCAGTATATTCCCTGGTCAATAGAATCTAGATATAATCTTTGAAAAATCTAAGAATATGTTGCCACCCAAAATATTTGGGGGAATCTTTAGATTCCTATCAAAATCTTTGAAGGATGTTGATGTTTATATATAATGCTCAGTGATTTTTTTAAACCTCCCACTAGTGTTTGTGTGGTGGGGACACTGCCATGTGGAAACTAGCGAGACAGGGAGGAGTACTTTGCAAGGGGTATGATGTACCCTACCGTAGGTACTATCAGATCTACATAGATACTACACAGGTAGTACCTACTGCATTTTTTTATTTTATTTTTTAATCAAAAAAACTTTTTCAAAATGATTGTTTCTAATTAATTCAAAAAACAAATGATTTTTCAATTTTATTTATTTATTTATTCAAAATTTTCAAAAAAAAATACAACAAAAAAATCTACAGAAACAATTTTGAAAAAAACCTCGATATACATGTAAGGGGGTCTCTAAGCAAAATTTTTTTGCCCCAAATTCAACTTTTTCTAAATTCAACAAATTATATATGAAAATGGGGGTTTTTGAGCTTTCTGGACTTGATGGTGCAATCCATTTTGGCTAAAAAAGCACCTAATAAAAGCTCAATGTTGAATTCTCCCAAATCAAGAATGAGCTTGTAAATCTAACTACTTTGATACCATGTAAGAGTTGTTGATGAAATTGAGCACCCAAGATCACCTGCAAAACCAAGATTGACCTTCTACATGTACCATAGATTTTTGGAACCCTAGATCTTTCTAGCACTTCTAGGGTTTTTCATCTAAAAGGAGAAAGTAGGGAAAAAAGATCTAGCTAGGTTCATTTAAATTAGGATGTGTATGATGTTATTATGCCTAAATGAGATGATATAGATGCAATAAAGTAATGAAATTGATTGATTAAACATGAAAAACTAGTGAAACATGAAATTTTTGAAAACACATTGTATAATGCAAAATCTCTTAGAAACAAATGCAAAACTAAATAGAATTGAACCAAACTGAAAGTGTGCACCTGAAATCTGGATGAAGATTGGAAGTAGCTTCTGAAATGTTGATAATCCTAATTTTTAGGCATGGTGGGACTCATTCGCCATTTTGGATGAATTAACTTTCCAATTCTACAAAATTGAGCTAGAACCCATTTCTAACAAAAAGGGTACTTAAAAATATAAAAAACTCAAAATTGATCTTGGAGAGGGACTCATTATCCACTCATTGATAATGAGTCCACTTTTGAATTTTTGATCTTCCAAAGTGAAATCTAGAGCTTCCAATCTACACTTTGAATTCCTATAGGTGTCTACTTTTGAAACTCTGATTTACGGGCTTGAAAATGAGTTTGTGTTGATATTTTGACTTGATCAATGAAGAGAAGACCTAAACAACTTTGTAACTTGATTCTTAATTATTTCCAATCTTCCAAGAGTCCTAAATCTGCAAACAAACAAGATGAGAGAGAGATGTTGAATGTTAAGGCATGGGGGTTTGCCTTGGTCAAACCCCTTTTAGGTAATTAAACCAAAATGATGAAAGAATGTAATGAAACATGAAATAATGGAATTGATTACCTTGCCATGATATTCGATCTTGGATTTCTACAATAATGGAGGAAGATTCAACCCTTGAATTTCTTTAGGAGTTTTCTTGATGTCTTGTAATGATAAAACCCTTAGTTTCTTGACTTGAGATAGAATAATGATGGATGAATGAATGATAAGAGATAAGAGATGTCTAAAATGAGTTAAAAGACTTATATTTATAGGCAATTCACCTATTTCACCCATTAATACCTCATCACAAGCTAACATGTAGTGAAATTAAACTTAAATTTCACTTTTTTTCCTACTCAAAGGTCAAAATTGGGCCAAATGGGGCTCATTCACCATGCATGGAAAATGGGTCCCACCTATATGGGAATGATTCTCCATACATGGAAAATGGGTCCCACAGGGGCCAATTTGATAGCTCAGATGCCAAGAGATAAGGAAATAAGGTCTAAAATGAAACCTTGTCATGCATTTGATCAATTTGAGCTTTAGGATGCACAATATGGGTTAATAGGTTCCTATTAATGATTATGTGAACATCCAATAGGCTTGGGACACATAAATCAATGTGAAAGTGTGATTAAATACACTTTATAACACTAAAATGATGTCCACATAGCCTAGGAAGGCACAAAAATCAATGTGAATGTGCAAGACACTTTACAACACCAGTTTATCATTAAGTTTAATTTTAGAAACCTTCTATATTGATGTGATGATGTTATTAAGCACATTTTATGATGTTGAATTGGGGAGAAATGGGTTCATTAAGTCTAGAAAAGTGTGAAATTCCATTACAAGACTTTACAATAGCTTTAGAAAACATTGTTAAATCCTTTTTAAGGGTCCAAGACCTAGTGTGGATGCATAAAGTGCCTCACAACACCTGAATCAAGGCCTCATTAAGTCCAATTATCATGAATTATTCCCATGTCAAGCAAAGTGTACTTTTTTCTACAGTGCATTTAGCCCCCACTTTATTGAGAGGATGAACTTGCTCCAAACTCACACTAAAGTAGACATTCAAGAGAGATCCAAGTGTATAGATGTAGATGACAAAGAATGAAAAAGATCAAAAAGGTAGTCAAGCCCCTAGGATGCAAGATCCTAAGTCAAACCATCAAGATACACAATGATGCAGTGACAAGAAAGAGAAAGATGGAAATGAAAATGTGGATCAAGCTTCAATCATTTGTCTAGCTAGTTATGGATCAGATCTAGGCTTGTTTGCTTATAAATGAAATGTGTACTCACTTTGGGGTGAAAAAAATGTTGCCTATCTGTCAGGTGAGAAAACCCAAAATTATACTCACTTTGGGGCCATGGAACTTCTGGTTTTCTATGAGGTGAGAAATCCCAAAAGGTGAAATATATAAGTTAGTTGGTATGCACTCACAAACACATAGGTGGCTATGGGGAAAGTATTGCAATAGAATGGGCTTCCCACTCAATCATACCAAAGTTATATCACCTGATAACTTTAATAAGGCACCACAAAGGAGAAATTATTTTTGAGTTCTATGCAGTAAGCAAAAATTTGTATGCTTGACACTCATAGACATTGTTAATGCATAATAGTGTAGGGATTGTTCAAAGGGATTTTTCTTCATTCATGCAAGGTCCCATCTTAGGGAACATCATGTGCTTAATTTCTCCAAGAGAGGATAAGTCAAAAGAAGTATCACACTCTTGTAGGGGATCAAGCCCAATGACTCCACCAAGAACAAGATGCATCACAAGAAGAAATAAATATCACAATGAATTATGAGTGGTGATGTATTCCCCCACTTTAAATCAGTTGCAAACACTAGTACTATGAGAAATTTCTTTAAAGTAGAAGAAGAGGAAAGAAGACATGAGAGCTTACTCGAAAAGCACTATGCCAGGTCATGTGTTGTCGATAAGCTACTTCATGAAAAAGGAATTATGTCATATGTGAGCCAACTTAAGGAATGTCATCCACATCCCAAGCTTTCTCTTATATGTTCATGAAATGTTAACAACTAGCCAAAGGAGACAAGCAAGCGTGACATATGAGGAAAAGGCTTGATAAACCCCTCACCTCCACTAAGTGTAGGACAAAGGTGAGCCGAAATGTTTGATGAAATGTAGGCAAGAGTGAAAATTAGTATCAATTAGAGGAATTAGGTGCCCCCATAGAGGAAAGCATACCAAACTCCTAAAAATGTTGGATTTTACAACTCAAAGCTTTACATTCAATAGTGGAGTGACCATGAACACGATGATAGGCATAGAATGAAGTTTTATAAAAGCATTTCTTTCAAGTTCTAGGAGGGAGGGTGGTCAAGTGATCTTGGAGGAATCTTGAAAAGATACTCTCTTGATCAATGGAAGAAAGTGGTCTTGTAGTTTGCAACAAAGATACCCCTTGCTTAGTATTTGTTATCATATCTACACAAGACTATTTAGATTGCGATATTTGGGTTTTTCCATTATAGCAGTGTATAAAATATAGTGAATTCAAATCATGAACAATTTGTGAGATGACATTGGCATTAAGCGAAGGTGTATTTGTTTGTTTCATATTTTGTAAAGGATGATTTTCAATTGATGAGTTCATGATGGATTACTGTTAAGGTTGATTTAGGAGTGTGTTGTGTGAGATTGTTGATGTTGAGTGAAGGATTTTGATCTCAATCAAATGGAAATAACCAATACCATGAGTTGTTTGTTGTGTGTTAGGCTCTATAGGATTGTTGATACCTTGTTCTTGAGTACCACATCCTTTTCCACTATAGCCAAATTGTTTCATGAGGTCATAACGTTTTCCATAAAGTTGTTTCATTGATGTGGAATCGGGTGGTTGTTTGTTATTATGTTCATCAAATATTTTTGTGTATGTTGTATTTTATTTCAAAGTGGAGGAGATAGATGGTTGAGAAGATTGTGTATAATTTTGAATTGTCATGATGGTTGGGGTATGTGCAGGATCATGATGGGCCAAAAAGTGGCAATATTATGGGTATTTGTAGGGTATGTGGCTGATGACTTTTTTTTACCCAAAATTGATGAAACAAAAAGGGTTTTTAGAGGAGATTCTCAGATTTCCACCAATATAAATTATGCTTTAATTTGAATTTAATAAATAATTATTATTTATTTTCTATTAGAATTATGACTAAAGTCCTAATTGATAGGCTGCTTGAAAAACATCTATAACATTCAAACGGTATCACATTTTTTGAATCTGAAACATGTGTCACATTATATGCTTCACATACTATAGGATTAAAAAAATAAAAATTAAATTTCATGAAGTTTTGACCAAGTTAAGGTGGTCCGACATACGAGTTTTTATATTTTTAAAAGTTGTAATAAAAAATTCATAATTAATTATTTACTTAGAAAAAATTACAAAAAAATATGCATCACATCTAGACATGAGTCCTCTACTTATATATCAAATTTAATAATTTTTTTTTATCATTTTATTATGGTTAGGGTGGTCAGACAGACACCTACTTCTTATTTTTTCCCTGAAATTTAAGTACTACTGCATTGAAATTTCAAATTTTCACCAACTAGATTTTATTTATTTTTAAATAAACCTATTAGTTTAGAAACTACATTCAATTTTCTACAAATTCTATTCTTACATATTTTTGAAATAATATAGATAACTTATTCAAATTTTTATGTCAAGTTGCATAACACTGATTTTTCTAAATTTTTTGCCATTTAAGGGCCTATTTTTTCCATGATGATCCTGCACATACCCATTGGTTGTTCTTGTTTCTCATCTTTCTTTTGTGTGATTATGCATTCGTCCATATATTATGGTGTGAATTCCAAGGATCCCCAATCATCACCAAATAATTTAGATACCAATTCCATTGTTTTGTTCAATTTCAATAGGATCTATGTTGGATGTTGGAATTAATGTTTTTAGAGGACTTGTAGCTCCTTTGTCAAGGTGGAGGTAAATTTTAGTCTCAGGGTCTATTTCTACTTGATAAATGTGATTGTTATATAAATATTTCATTATACAATGAAGGGTTGAAGATAGTGCATTCATCTCATGAATCCATGGTCTACCTAAAAGAAGATTATACGAAAGATCATAAGGCATGACATGAATAGTAGTTTGCAAAGTAGCCACCCCAATTATAGTAAGCAAAGTAATTAAACCAAGTGGTTGCTTTGTTAGATTATCAAATCCTTGAATAGATAAGGAATCGGGTTTTATTTGTGACTTGTCAACACACAATCTATCAAGGAAATTCACACTACACACATTAAGGGCATAACCATTATCAATAAGGGTTGGTTTTATCCCTATCCAATTGTATTGACCAATGATCATGAAAGCTTCATTTTGTTTTTGAAACTCTAAAGCAGGGAGCTCATATTTATGGAAAGTAATGTCAAGATTTGTGCTATGGATTAAATTTTCCACATCATTTGGAGTTGTATGAGGAGGAATGACAATTTGTTGTAAGGTTGTTTGAAGAATAGTGTGGTAATTTGGTGAGTTCTGAAGTAAGTACCAAAGGTAAATCTCTGTAGGAGAATTCTTTAGTTTTTCAACAAGATCATACTCCTTTTTGTGTGAGAGGTAATGAGGGGCACTAGGTGGATTGGGTAAAGGCAAAGAGGGTGGGGTTGGTTGTGGTGGTTGTGGATTATTTTGAGTGTTATATGTATGAGCAATAGTATTATAACTTGATTGTTGTGATACATTATTCTTAGGTGGGTAAAGGACAAGTTCAAGTCTTGTTTGAGGTGGAGGTTTATGTGAATGGAGGTAAAGGATGAGTTGAGGTTGAATTATGTTAACATCCCTTAGCAAGTGAGAGTCTATATCATTATTGTGGTTCTTATCTTGCACCATGATATCCTTCCTAGGAAGAGGGTTTTTAGGAGAACTACAAACCAAATTTTCTTGAAATTCTAAGGTTGGTTCTTCTAAAATGACTTCATCACTAGTGAGAAAATGATCAATGGTTGAACTGTATTTCCCAAGAAAGTTTTTGTTAAATGAAGAGGGACAATGAAAATTCTCATGGTTGTCATCAATTGTGTTTTCTAACAACAAAGTATCTTCTTCACAACTAGGAGAGTTACTAGGAGAAGGACAAATGTTGTTGTCATGATTACCTATGGTTTTATTGTCTTCTTGAAGAATAATTTTGTGAGGTGAAGGGGGACAACTAATATTTTCACGATCTTCATAAAATAGGTTTTCTAACATCAAAGTACCATCTTCACAACAAGGAGAGATACTAGGAGAACAAGAAATTGTAATGCCATGATCATCTAAGGTTGTGTTATGTTGGTTTTGAATGTTTTGTCCACTAAGAGAGGTAAAAGGAGAGAAACAACTAGGATTCTCAAAACTCTTATTAATTGATTCTTCTACTAAAATGTCTTGTTACTAAGAGGAGATATATTATGAGAAGAACAAGTATGATCGTTAGGAATGGCCCAAGTTGTAATCTCTTTCACCAAAACACTCTCATAGGGAGGGGATAGGAAATGTTTCTTAACATGTTTACATATGTAAGGTACTACTAGGATTGTTTGAATTAGAATAAAAAGCATATGTTTAACCATTTAATGCAATGTTTTAGCAATATGAACAATGTATATGCAAAGAAACAAAACACTCTTATCCAATGTATGAAACTCATTAAGAATGTAAACATGTATATGTAAGAATGAAAATTACTTTTACCAAACTAATGCATAGCTTTATGAATAGAAATATTGTGTATGCAAAAGTGAAAAGTAATTTTATCAATGTTATGCAAAATTGCAAAAATGGAAGCATTTTAAGATGTAAGGATGTGTGAAAATGAAGTGGTTTGAAGAATGAGTAATCTAAAATGATGTCTTTGAGCTGGATGCATAAAAAAATTCTCCAGAAATGTTCTATACTTATACTATATGATGCTAGGAGGCTTAGGAAGCACAAAAATGAGGTTTCTGATGTTGTAATAGTCCTTTAAAAATCTAGATAGGGATTGATTCGCCCAGCATGGTGAATGAGTCCCAATACTATTTTTTTCCAAAAATTTTAAAAATTTTGAATTGTTTCTGATATGTTTGAGGTTGTAAGGTGTAGAACTAAGATGGAGATGCATACTTTCAAAAACAATTAACAAAATTTTATGCAAAAATGCAAGCTAAATGACCTTTTCACTAATGCAAGTTTTTGAAATCCTAGAATGCAAAACAATGAAAAATATAATGCATGAAAGCTATTTGTAGGATGATGGTGGATGAAAAATAAAAATAGAAAGTGTTCAAAAATCAAGTTCACCAAAATGAACCATAGATTTTTGGCACTCTAGATCTTTCTAGCACTTCTAGGAATTTTCACCTAAAAGAGAAAGTAGGGCCAAAAGATCTAGCTAGGTTCATTCAAATTAGGATGTGTATGATGTTATTATGCCTAAATCAGATGATATAGATGCAATAAATTAATAAAATTGATTGATTAGACATGCATAACTAGTGAAATATGAAATTTTTGAAAACACATTCTGTAATGCAAAATCACCTAGAAACGAATGAAAAACTAAAGAGAATTGAACCAAATTGAAATTTTACACCTGGAATGTGGATGAAGACTAGAAATAGCTTTTGAAATGCTGATACTCCTAATTTTTAGGCCTGGTGGGGCTCATTTTCCATTCTAGGAGAATTAGTCCCATTTCTACAAAACTAAGCTAGAACCTATTTCTAACAAAAGGGTACTTAAAAATGCAGAAAACTCAAAATTGACCCTGGGGTGGGTCTCATTCAACACTCGTGGAAAAAGAGTCCAATTTTTAATTTTTTGATTTTCAAAAGTGGAATCTAGAGCTTTCGATCCACACTTTGACTTCATATAGGTGTTCGCTTTTGAAACTCTAATTATGGGTCTAAAAATGAGTTTTTGTTGATATTTTGACATGATCAATGAAGAGAAGACCTAAACAAATTTGTAACTTGATTCTTAATTATTTCCAAGCTTCTAAGAGTCCTAAATTTGTAAGCAAACAAGATGAAAGAGAGAGACAGAGATGTTGTATGTTAGGGCATGGGGGTTTGCCTTGGTCAAACCCCTTTTAGGTAATTAAACCAAAATGATGAAAGAATGGAATTGATTACCTTGCCATGATGTTTGATCTTGGATTCCTACAACAATGGAGGAAGATTCAACCCTTGAATTTCTTTAGGAGTTTTCTTGATGTCTTGCAATGATAAAACCCTAAGTTGCTTGACTTGAGATAGAAGAATGATGGATGAATGAATGATAAGAGATAAGAGATGTATAAAATGAGTTAAAATACTTATATTTATAAGAAATTTACCTATTTCACCCATTAATACCTCATCACAGGCCTACATGAAGTAAAATTAAACTTAAATTTCACTTTTGTTCTCGCTCAAAGGTCAAAATTGGGCCAAATGGGACTCATTCTCTACACAGGGTGAATGGGTCCCACTTGGATAGGACTGATTCTCTATTCATGGTGAATGGGTCCCATAGGGGCCAATTTGATAACTCAGATGCCATAAGATAAGGAAATAAGGTCTAAAATGCAACCTTGTCAACTATTTGATCAATTTGAGCTTTGGAATGCACAATATGGGTTAATAGGGGCCTATTAATGATGATGTGAATGTAAAATAGGGCTTGAGACACAAAAAGCAATGTGAAAGTGTGATTAAATACACTTTACAACACTAAAATGAGGTCCACATAGCCTAAAGGAACAAAACCCAATGTGAATGTTCAAGAAACATTACAACACCAATTTATCATTGAGTTTAATTCAAAAAACTTCTAGATTGATTTGATGATATTATTAAACACATTTTATGATGTTGAATTAGGGAGAAATGGGTTCATTAAGTCTAGAAAAGCATGAAAGTCCATTACAAGACTTTACAACACCTTTACAAGCCATTGTGAAATGCATTTTAAGGGTCAAAGACCTAGTGTGGATGCATAGATTTACTCACAACACCTAAATCAAGGCCCCATTAAGTCCAATTTATCATGAATTATTCTCATGTCAAGCAAAGGGTACTTTTTTCTATAGTGCACTGCATGAGATAAGCAAGATGATGAAATGTTGGAATACAATGTAGAAATTGAATAATGATATTATCTCACTTCTAAATAATACAATATGTATTTGCACTCCCTTTAACTGATTGAGTTGATATGAAGTCATGTGGACTAGATAGGAGGGAGAGGTAAGTGTTGATTATATAGAAAATTATGGGAATATAATTCCAAGAGGGGTAATAACTCCTAAATAACCAAATTAGCTGGAAGTTATGACTACTTGGAAAATGTCAAACATGTGGCATAACCTACTCAAAAAGAGACAACACAGTGGTTTTGTGAGGTGGCATAAACTGCCAAAAGAGGGTGTTAAACTCAACCACCCAAGTGTGGGTGAGAGTGACATATGTAATCGATGGATTATGCCATGTGTCCTCACATAAACTATGTCTCCTATAACCTAAGGTATGCTTAATAATGTGTATGAAAAATAAATATTAAAAAACCTACACTAACAACCATTAATCAAAGATAAAGTAGAAGAAGTATTAGCAACAACCATGGAAGACTCAAGTGAATGGTATGATATGATATTAAATTATTTGAATGATGGTACCTTTCCCAAGCCAAAAACTAAGAACATTCAATCTTTCCTTTGAAAACTCACTTCTAAGTATATAATTCTCACCGATATGTTGTATCAATTTAATTTTATGGTCTCTTACTTAAATTCCTAAAAAAATTGAAATACCCACAACAATTGAACAAGCTCATGCAATTTCTTGTGGTGATCACTTTGGAGGAAGAACAATAGTTAAAAAAATAATCCACATAGGATACTATTGGAGACATATGGAACAAGATTGCTTAACATACATAAAAAATGTCACAAATGCAAAGAACATAGCAATTTGATTCATGCTCCTACCTCTAAATTTTGAGCTTAAGTTCCTATTTGGCCCTTTGCAATTTGGACATCATTGGAAAAATATCACCACCTTCCTCCACTAGACACACATTCATAATCACCACAACATATTACTTCATGAAGTGGGTAGAAGTGATTCCCCTTCATTCAACAATAGCCGATGTGATAAGTCATTTCATATTGGAACACATTATTGCTCAATTTGGACTTCCTTCCACGTTAGTTTTTGATAATGGAACACCCTTCAAGAATAATGATGTGAATAAGTTATTGAAAATGTTTAACATACAACATTGCTTTTCAACCTCCTACTATCCAAAATCTAATGGTCAGGCCAAATCAACTAATAGAACCCTTGAACAAATCTTGAAGAAAACCATTAGTAAACATAATAAGGATTGGAACACACAGTTAACATATGCACTATTGGCCTATCAAACAAATGTTAGGTTATCCATAGGGACTACACCTTATAACCTCGTCTATGGTACTGAGGCAATAATTCCCTTGTAGTTAGAGATTCCTACATTAAGAATCTCTCTTCAAGGACTTATTGATGACAATAATTATAAAGAAAAAAAAAATCATTAGCTTGAAATGCTTGATGAACAACGCATCAATGCTCTTGAGCACCTTCAGGCTTACTCTTTAAGAGAAGAAAGCATAGCTACAATGACAATGTCATCAATCATGTATTCAATAAAGGTGATTTTGTGTTATGTGATTATCAACTAACATTAATTCTGACCCAACTGATAAAGGAAAATTTAGCCCTAAATGGTTAGGACCTTATATAATTAATGCAAGCTATGGGTTTGGTGCATACACATTAATAGAACTAGATGACACATTCCTTAAAGAACCTATAAATGTCTTGCATCTACACTGATACTATGTCTAATGGTCTTGAATAGTGTGAATGATAAAGCATTGGTGTTAGAGTTACTAGATGACATTCTTTGTGCTCTCGCATTGCTTTGTTCTTGACAAACAATTATTTGTGTCTTTAATACTAAAGTAATTATTTAAAATAAATTTTAGATTGTTACATTAGGTTTCACACTATTCAAGATAGTCTTGTTTGTTATGTTAGATTAGATCCTTGTATGCATTTAATGTTCTTTAATTAGATCATAGGTGCATTTAATTTAGCAGAACATACTTAATCACAATGTTGCATCTAAGAGAAACTAGAATATGTTTTAATTAGATCACATAAAACATGTTAAATCATGGAGATATTCATTAAATAATATAACAAAGATTATTTAATGAATCACATTGCCACTTAACATTTAACACATAAACATAAATAACAAAACATCAAATGATCAATATATAGATATATATCAAAGTTTTGTGTACATCTAATAAATATATACAATACTAATGAGGTCTATGACTACTAGATCCATCAGGATTTGGTGCCCACATCTATCTAGAGGGGGCCTATTGGGAGATGGTGGTATATGATCATGATCGTAAGCTACTTAGTACATTCAAAGCATACTGTAAACCCTGCACCTTTCCAAGGGCCTCTTGAAGCTCCTCCACTAGTTGATCTCTCTCTGCCTATAACTTGGATACCTATGAATGAATTCTCTCAACCTTTGCTAGGGCTCGAGATGACTAAGCATCCTGGGCAACCTCAACTTGATAGAAGTGCCCCTTGAGACTCTCATATGTTGCCTGCAGTTTGATGTAGGGCTCAAACAACTCTGAATCCCACTCAACAATGGGTGGGGGCATATAGTGTGTATCAATAGCCTCCTCATAGATTGATCGGGGAACTATCTCAATAGCCACCTAATGATAGAGATCATGAAGGTCTCTCACAACTCCTACATGATAGAAATCATAAATATAAATAGTATACATCATGATATATATGGACATAAAATTAAAAAATAGAGCATAAGCATAAAGCATAGTAGTAAATAAAATATCATCACCTAGCTCTCTCGCTAGTTGTGTAAAGGCAACCTTATCATGTGTAGGGGGCATGGAGGATGTGCTAGTCTCTCTATGACTATAGGTCTTGGTGCCTATTGCAGTTACTGATCATGATCTAGTAACATGAATGGGAGATGGCTCTCCCCACTCATGGCCCATTGGATCCTCATTCACTTTCACATCACCCTCACTCATCAAATGATCCTCATCCTCCTCCTCCTTCCCATCATAGTTAGGTTCTACAAGCTTGTCATACTCATCTATCACATCTATGAATATGTTTGCAGCCTTGAACCATGTCTCCTTAACTCTGTCCTCCTCCTCGTCTCCCTGATCTAGGCATGGATTTGCATCACCTATCGACTCATCCATTGAGAATACAAGAGTTGTTTGTGCTGGTAACCACCACTCCTCATAGGCATCTATGGTACTGATGTCATCAGTGTCAGAGACTGGAGGAATATCATGATACTCATACTCAAAGTCACCATAGATGACATCATCAATAGTGAACATCTAGCATCTTCAGGTCTTTGGGCACTCCGTACTGATCTCCTAAAAATGGGTCATGCCATGGGTGTTATCTAGACCTTTCCAAACTATTGTATGACGTGAGCATAGTAGAAAGGTTGTACTATGTAATCGTGTCTACCTATCAAAAATCTTTCCATTTGCAATCTCCTCATCGAACAGGTCTCATTTGGCCACTATGGAATAAGCTAGTAATGTCTCCATATGATCTCATCTTCATCCATTTGGTTGAATTAGACTATAAAAAATGTAAGTCACCATACTACCATAGCCATCATAGTGGATAGTTGAATTCCTAAGGATACTGTCAGGCTAATGTGTATGGAAATATTGTTGGTCTGGTGCATGTGATATTGTCCATGCACCACACTTGTACCAACATATATTGTACCATATTATCAATCTCATGAAATAAAAATTTCCCAAGATCATAATATAGGTGTGCAAGAATGTTTCACCCCCAAGCATCCATGGTCCTGTGCTCTGCCATCCCCCAAATCATATGTACTAGTCCTTCCTCTAAGTGTGCTCCCCGACCATCAAGGACAAGAACTAGTGGTACAATGAACATCATAATTCATGCAACAAATGGGGCCTGAGAATATAGTACCATAGCTAGATCGATTTGTGGCCTCACCATACTATCATGAAATGGACCTCCAAGGAAATACTTCATATCATATTGTGGCATAGAAAATTGGAAACTCTTGAGAAAAGAGACAATTTCATGCTTAATTTGGACCTACTTTTGAGTACCCATGCATTATTCATTCTTAAAAACAACATTTATAGGCCCCTAAGACCCATTATTTTTGATCTAGAGGCTCATTTCACTTAAAAAATCATCTAAATCTGGACAAACAACACTTAATTCATTCATATCCAAAAAACCAATCTCCAAAAATCACTAGTGGGACGCATTCACCACCTCGGGCTAATGAGTCCACTCTAGTGGGACCCATTCACCAAGGGTGGCAAATGAGTCCCCTTTGGGGAAAAACTCGAATTTGAGCAAGAATTTCACCATTTCAATTTATTTTTTCAGTGGATGTCAACATCTTAGGTCTAAATAATAGGAAAATTAGGTGTTGATGCCTATAAATATACATTTTAGGTCATTTTCACGTCTCTTATTCATATTTTCAAAGAAAAATCAAAAGTCAAGTATTAAGAGTCTTCCAGAATAAGTTTCATTAGAATTTATCTACAATAAAGTTGAAGCTTTAGGGAAGAAAACTAGGGATTTTGTAGGTCTTCAAGCTCACTTCTTATTCAAGATCCGAGATTGTAAAGAGTTGATGATGGATGCCTATAGAGAATCATGGAGAAATTTAGGTTGGGGAGATGCAACTAGCCATCAAATCACACCTAAAGACTTGTTTTCAAAGTGATTCCATCTTCCATTTTCTCTCTATCTTCATATTTAAGGTTTGCATTACATTTTCATGTCATTTACATTCATTTGAGATGTTTTAGGGTTTCTAGGATTGAATTCTTGCATCATTGAAATCACATTTCGACATCTTATTCTAACACATTAGAATAGGATTTTGTCATACTTTAGATTTTCTTAGTCTTTTAAAAACTTAAGGCTAGGGTTTAATGCAGGTTTTATCCATTCAAGGTTTGATTACGAATGTAGGGGTTTGACCAAGGAAAAAACCCCATTAGACAATAAACTTTAAGCTATTTTGTAAGGATTTTCTGAGATTATGATCCAGGTTTCCATCAAGAAGTGTTGTGTAGGTGACAAGGTATAGGTCTGAGATTTGAATTTGTAGAAAAGTGAAAAAGGATTGATTCACCATGGATGGAAAATGAGTCCCACTTGAGGTAGCTATCAGACTTAAATGCATTTTCTAGTACCCATTTAGTAGAAACAAGTTTCTAGGCAGAAAACCCTAACTTAGTACTGATTTTCCTAGGGTGGCAAATGAAGCCCAATCAGCTAAAAAGTTAACTTTTATAGATTTTCAGAGTGTTTTCCAATTTTCATCAGTATTATATTTGCACACATTTAGTTTTAGAGGTTTTTGTTTAGTTCTTGTTGCATTTTTTTCACCTTTTTAAGTCTTTTACAAACGTCACTATGTTTTCAAACATTACATATTTCATTAATTTTGGATTCATAATCAACCAATTTTATCAATTAGTTGCATTAAGATCATTGCATTTAGGCATAATCACATAATACATACCTTAGTTTGAGTAAAAAAAATCAATTTTTGGGGTATATCTCTCTCCTTTTAGGTGAAAAACCCTAAGAGTGCAAGAGAAGTTCATAGCACAACTAAAATTGATGGTTCATGTATTTCATCTCTGGAAATGACCAATCCACTAGGAAACATGCCCTCTCACCCCAAATCAAAACTTGGAGTATGCGATGGACATCCTCTAATGTGATGGTCATCTCGCCAGTGTGAAGATGAAATGTGCATGTGTCTGCATTCCATCACTCTGCTAGTTGCATCAACATAACATCATGGTACCTCATGGGGGGCATAAACACTTTTCTATTATGGTACAACAATAATAAAAAAAGTGTACTAAAGTTGTTCTAGTGTAATTTTCTAAGATTCATAAACACTTTAGACCCCTTTTGGGACAATTCATGAAGAAATGAGACACTATGAAACAAAAAGCAACACTTAGTGACAAAAGGGGACACTTTGTGACAAAAAGGGACACTTTGCGAAAAAATGGGACACTTTGGGAAAAAAGGGGATGCTTTGTGAAATTCTCTTCCAAGACCCTAAATTAACCTAGAAATGCATACAAATCATACAATAAATGCGTAAGGACAAAGCTAAGGTAGAAAAATCAAATCACTTGATAATAATGCTTGTCATAAGCTACATGATCTCATAGGACATCCAATCTCACAGGCATGTAATCTCATTGACTCCGCATCTTCAATCACTCTTCACCAAAATGAAGCTAAAAGAAAGTAAATGACAAAATAGTTAGAAATTACTTCACTTTTTCCTCTTATATAAGTTAAAATTAGGGTTTTTACTATATTAGGATTAAAAAGTTCCTTTCATTCAAATCAACATAATGGGAGCTAGAGAGATTCATTTTTTATTCTGTTTGTTGCATTGGAATTGTGATTCCCCTCTCATCCTCATAAAATTTCTATCATCATGCAATATGATACTTGGAAATACCCTATGATATGACTAACCTTATTCGATGTGGCTAGATTACTACCTTGATTCCAACTCCATCAAGCAAGAAAAATCAAGGGGGCCATCCATCTACCCTCGAATTTGATGAGAAGTTAGATAAAAATATTTTTTTTGGAAAACTAATGAATTTGTGTTGAAGGATGCAGTTCCTAACATTCTGATTTTGTAGATAGCTATAGTGGGGGATTCATTATCCTGTATGAGTATCCTTTTATGAAACAAAGTGTACTATTTATATTCCTTTAGCTTGTATATGCACATAGAGTCATATGGGAGCTAAAATGGGGGCTAAATATGGCAACATAAATTGTACTCCCTTCTTGGAGGTGGTATAATTCCTTTCTTGATTTGGACCCATTTTAGTACCCTTCCATTAATTACCTTTTAAATTATCATTAATAAGCCTCTTAGACACATTATTTTGGATCTCAAGGCTTATTTTAGTTAAAAATCTGACAAAATCATCTAAAACATCAAAAAAATTGAAAAACCACCTCAAAAATCTATGGTGGGACTCATTTGCCACCATGGGAAAATGAGTCCCCCTAGGTGGGACCCATTTCCCACCTTGGATGAATGAGCCCCATCTGGGGATTTTTTAGGGTTTGAGTGGGAAAATCACCTTTTTAATTCAAATTTTTGTTTGATGTCGGCCTTTGAGATCTAAATAATGGTAAATTAGGTGTTAATGCCTATATAAGCAAGCTTCTAAGACATTATTTCATCTAAGTAAGCATTTTCAAGAGCAATTTCAAGATCCAAGCATTCAAAGTCTTCAACCATTCTTTCACAAGAGCATTCAAGTTTCAAAACCAAGCAAAGTTAAAGTCTTGGAGCAACATTAAAGTATTTTTGTAGGTCTTAAAGCTCACTTTCATTCAAGATCTAACATTGTAAAGGGTTGATCATGGTTGTCTATGTTGGAAAAATGAAGAAGAACATCTCATTTTGTTGTTTTGTATTGTCATTGGGGTATGTGCAAGATCATCATGGAAAAAATAGGCCCTTAAATGGAAAAAATTCAAAGAAAAACAAAGTTTGGAAAATTAGCATAAAAATTTGAATAAGTTATCTATATTATCTCAAAAATAAGTAAGAATAGAATTTGTAGAAAATTAAATGTAGTTTCTAAACTACTAGGTTTATTTTAAAAAGAACAAAAATCTATTCAATGAAAATTTGAAATTTCAATGCAATAGTACTTCAATTTCAGGAAAAAAATAATTAGGTGTTTGTCTGACCACCCTAACAACAATAAAATGATAATATTTTTTTATAAGATTTTATATATATGTAGAGGACTCATGTTCAGATGTGACACACATTTTTTGTAAATTTTTTCGAAGTAAATAATTAATTATGAATTTTTATTACAACTTTTAAAAATATAAAACCTTGCATGTCACCACCTTAATTTGGTCAAAACTTCTTGAAATTCATTTTTTTTAATCCTATAGTATGTGAAGCATAGAATGTGATGCATATTTTGGATTCAAAAAATGTGATACCATTTGAAAGCTATAGATGTTTTTCAATTAGCCTATCAATTAGGACTTTAGTTGTAATTCAAATAGAAAACAAATAATAATTACTTATTAAATTCAAAGTAAAGAATAATTTATATTGGTGGAAAGCTAAGAATCTCCTTTAAAAACCCTTTTCGTTTCATCAATTTTGGGTAAAAAAAAGTCGTCAGCCACATACCCTACACATACCCATCATATCGCTACTTTTTGGCCCATCATGATCCTACACATACCCATTGATTTCACCATGATATATGAGTTGCAACTGCAAGATCAAGTCTAAATTTGTTCTAATATTCTGGTCTAGTATTTGAACTGGTATTTTGGTATCTCCTCCCATATTTTGTTCCACAATCCTCTATCGTTGATTGCTAGTATATGTGGTTTTGACAAATGATTTATGGATTCTAGAAAAACGTATATTCAAGATCTCACGTACTCAGATGCTTGTATGGTGTATCGGTATTACTCTTTTTTTCTATTAGATCTATCCCTGGCCGACCTAATGAATGAGTTGTGTAATGGTGAATTAATTTTTGTTATGTGGATCTATGGGAAATCTATCTTAGGTTCATTTTGACATGATGTAGTGTGTTGAGCATTTCAATTTCTATTTGGGAAGATTTTGTGAAGGCTTGAAGCCGATAGTTGGTACTTTGGGAAAAAAGGAACTGCATCTAATTAGGCCAACTTGATTGATGCTCATGGTGAGATTAGATATATATATTGGACAATATTTGAAGATTGAATGTGTGGGTATGATGTGTATGTTGTGAATGTGAATGTGAAGAAGAGTGAATATGATGAAGTGTGTCAAGTTAGTTTATTAAGCTTCATTGGAACTAAACCTACACTCATTAGGTGTACTTTATTAGTTCATTTTTCTAGATGTAAGCCATTTTTTCATTGTAATTCTATAGGCAATGAGCCTTTCTATTTGGATAGTGAGTCCAAGTAGTGAGCCACCCATTTTGTAATATCTTATAATCAGTTATACTATATTGTGAGCTAACACTTGCCATGATTTTTCCCATTTTGGATTTTCCACATAAAAATCCTAGTGTTCGTGTGTTTTGTGATTCATGCTCTATTAATGCTTTTGCTTATCCTTGATGTTGTATACATTGGAATAATTGGATGGTATTTAATCATAAAATTTAAGAAGGTACTGATTCACCCACCTCTCAGTATCTTGGATATTCAACAATTGGTATTAGAGCTCAGTTCCTTTGAAAAAGCCTAATAGCTTGAGGGAGATCCTGAAGATGGAACAAATGAATGATAAAGGAGAGCTCCAAATTGCCCTTGAAGATCTTGATAAAATTGAAATAGAAAATAGAGATCTGAAAGAAAATCTTGAAGACTTAAATGAATGTATCTAAAAATTAAAAGAGTAATTTAAGAAGTTCAAAGAAAGGCATGTGGAATTATCTAATCACTTGAAGGCTAATGAAGAAATTACCGGTTTGAAATGTCAAGTAGAGGAGAAGAAAATTATTGAAGAATGTCTAAAAAATTGGTACAAAGCAAGTCAAATGAGTGTACCAAGCTTGAACAAGAAATTGTGAACCTAAAAGTGGATCTAGAGAAGGAAAAAATTTGTGAAAACCATTTCAAATCTAGCTCTAATAGGCTTGATGAATTAATTTTAAGAAAAAAGCTGAGTAAAGATAAAGGTGGCTTGGGAATGGAAGGAGGTGAAAACTCTCTGGACAACCAAAAGACTCAAAATAATGGAAATTCAACAAACTTTGCTAGGAGACCACCTATGAGATAGCCTAATGCACAAAGTTACCCTTCTTTTAATGGCACTTGTTTTTCATGTAACAAATTTGGTCACATGGAAACAAAATTTAGGAGTAGAATGAATCAGTTTCTTGGTACCTTCATTGGTCAATGTTTTGGATGAAAATGAATTGGACATAGGGCAAGTAAATGCAGAACCTTAATGATGAATCAATTTAATGGAGGAAGAGTGAATCAATCCTTTAATGGCTACTATTATACTTGTAACAAGTATGAACATAAAGTTAATCAGTGAGGAACAAGAGTCAGTGGAAGTCAATCTAATCAATGGAATATCATCTGCTATAATTGTAACAAACTAGGACACATTTCAAGAGTTTGTAGAAGCAAGATGGGTAAGCAGACCAATCTAGTAGAAAATAATGAACCTGTGAAGAAGGTTGACAAAGATAAGATTAAGCAAGAAATGAATAAGATTTGGAGGAAGAAAGAAGAGACTAAGATGATAGATTTGTCTACACACTCATCCAGTATAGACAATTCCTCTAGGAACTAGACCCAACAAGGTCTAAGGGGGAGCTTTAATAGAAAGTCACTTGAACACCCTAATGTTTAGCATGTTAGTCTTTGGCACAGAGATATGTTGCAAGAAATGATAAGCTAGAGGTTATGCAAGTGGAACCAAGAGAAATTATGAAGGAATGATCTTTTGCGAAGAAAATTAGGGTTTTCTTGAGCAAAAAAGAAGAGTTTTTAGAAGCTTTTTGAAATCTATCACATTTAATTCAAATTAGGGAAAATCATTGTTTTACAAAAAAATGGTGTAAGGAATTTTGATCACTCGTCCATTTGAAGAATTTGAAGAGCTTTTTGGAGCATTCTTGAGGATATTTGTAGTTTGATCCATGTAAACCCTAGTTTTGGTTCTTCATGAAGAAAGAGGTATTTTAATTTTTTGAGTAGTTGTGGTTTGTGTGGTTTGAGTTGTTTGAATTCAAAATTAGAAGAATGGCAACCCTTGTAGTCGTTAATGTGTCAAAGAGACCAAGACCATTTTATAGGAAGCATTCCTCAAAAGTTTTTGCAGATGACCCCATGGTCGTATTCTCATCAATCCCTCATGAATTTATGCCACCAGAGGACACAAGGATGCATATTCAAGTAAAGATAAAGGAATTCAATCACACAAAATTGATTGAAATTTGGTAAAATGAGCTTATTGGAGATAATTTCTTGATAAAACCTGAATACTCAAACCTGGTTGCAGAGAGGTTAGATAGATGGAATAATTTTCTAAACTTTAGTTATAAGGTTGATACATTTTTTGTGAAGCTAGTCCTAAGTAGAATTCATGATAAATTCCCATGGACTTACTGATCGCATCTGATAACTAAGGAGGTGATTAGGGCTATTACTAGCCTCTAGGATAAAGGTACAATACTCGTATTCAAAGCTATGAAGAATGAGGTGGTAATGGAACTTACAAGAGCCGCATATGAGAAGAGATCCTTAACAAAAATGTCCATCACTATCTAGTTGTGAAGTATGCAACTATCATAATTGGTCACAAAATATACTTCACTATACACACATAAAAATGACCTAGGCCTGCAAGCTCTATTGTCACCATCTTCTTCCTAGCATAATTAGGACATTCTAACTATGCCCTTGGTCCACTTTCGACTATTAATTAAATAATTTATAATTATTTAGTTAATTCATCTCTGTTTATTCCTCTTGATTATTTAAATATATGTTATTTATTTATTTATTTAAATATATCACTAATTATGTAATGTCTCTCCATGATTAAATAAATTTCTTAATTTATTTAATTATCATTTTCCGCTAATTCCTCCTGATTATTTAAATAGATGAATTTTATTTATTTATTTATTTAAATAAGCCATTAATTCATCTCTTTTTATTCCTCTTGATTTTTTATTTTTTTTTAGACTGCAGGAATCGGGTAGCACGACCCCCTATAAACTGCAGTGCGCCCGGTAAACTTTTTAACATGACCGGCGGCGCTGGCGCGACATGCCCTCTGGTACCACGGGACGGGGGAGACTAGAACTCGTGACCAGCAGAGCCGCAATGGAATTTCTTAGCCAACCGAGCTAGGGCCCCCGCCCATTCCTCTTGATTATTTAAATATATGTTATTTATTTATTTATTTAAATATGTCACTAATTGTGTAATGTCTCTCCATAATTAAATAAATTTCTTAATTTATTTAATTATCTTTGACCACTAATTCCTCCTGATTATTTAAATAGATAAATTTTATTTATTTATTTATTTAAATAGGCCATTAATTCTTAAAAGACTTATAATTAAATAAATTATTTAATTTCCCACCTTGGCATCTTCCCCCATTTTAAATAAAATTATTTATTTAAAATAATCACACTTTCCAATTCCCCTCTTTTAGTAAATAATTTAAATTAATTATTTACTATCATGTGACCCCACCTTTTGAATTAAATTAATTTGTAATTCAAAATAGTCTTTTTCCTCCAAAAATCAAGAAATTTCTAATATTATTTGATTTCCAACCACCTATTTTTATGTGCCAATCTTATCTCCTTGTCACATGCATTGTCGACCCTTGATTTGATTTTCTCAAATTGAATCTTGTCCACTCATTTCAAATTTGACCTAATGTTGCCCTAACCCTAATTGTGGGTTGTCAAATTGAATCTTGTCCATTTGATTCTAGGGTACTTGTTAATCTTCAATCTTGGCCATTCATTCAAAATTGTATTTTCTATAAAATGGAAATTTTGGTCTCATTTCCACATCTCATGCCATCTTTCAATCTTGTCACTTCATGCTATCTAGATCTCTTGCAATCTTATCATTTTAGTTCTTGTTTTAGGCATACTTCATCCCATTTGGAATTTTGGCATACTTTAGTCATAGTTTTAGTTGCTTACTAATTGCATAGTTGCATTGTAGTGCATTTCATATCAAATCCTTCAACATTTTGCTTTGGTCTTGGCCTAGTCATAGATTGCTCACTCAAAATCTAAGGGAAAATTTCATATTTCAGTAAATAGAGAAATTGTAATGGAGGTCAATCATGGAGGTTGAATACTTAAGGTGATATCTTTATTTTTTTCATGTTATTTCCTCTTTTGTGCTTCATTACTACTTTGGGTTTGAGTTTATTTAGCTATTAATCTGATAACCTAGATTTTTCCCATATTTACATTCACAAAAAGAGAACTTTGTTTCAGCCACAACAATCTATACTAGTTTTGATATGGTTGTAAATGGTGTATACTATGACTTATGTGAGCTTCTCTGGTAAAAGTTGCTTGAGAAATTGAATTCGACAAAGGAAAGGAAGTATGCTTTCAAATTTGGTTAATCGATTGTATGTCCGATGTTCTATTTTATGAAGAGACTTCTTGGAAAGAATGATGAAGGATTTTGGGACTCATCCAAACCAGTGGCACATCAAATTTTTGATTATATGCATAGTTTGGGTAATTTTAATGCTCAAGAAAATGTTCTAATGACATTCTTTGTTGTATTTAAGAGCAACATGAATGAGAGAGAGGATTCTAAGGAAAATTGTTGAGAAATACAAAAATGACATCATATTCCATGTTTCCTTTGATGAATGCTTGATTGAAGTAGTAGAACCCTGGACTATATGGATTCAACCATTGGGATATGAAATTATAGAAGAGGCTAAGGGTTATGTACAAATGTTGCTAAAATTTTCTAAGGATCCAAATGAACCCAAAATTAGTACCTATGCTAAAAAGTCTATGGAAATCCACATGGAACTCCAAAAGCCCAAAATCAAAAAGAAAGTGGAGAAGACACTTAAAGAAGGTGGATTAACTAATGAGGAAATTTCCCTTGGAAGGGCTAAGGTAGAACATTTGGAGGAAGAATCATCTAGGCTGAGGATATGTGATAGGACTACTTCTACTAGATCCTCTATAGCCCCTACAATAAAGATTGAACCCAAAACTGCTGATAAAGGAAAAAGCCTGGTTTCCTCTAGACCTACTACTAGATATAGGAAGAGGAGAAAAAATCCTCTGGTGGCCCCTAGAAAAAGAGGAAAGAAAGAGAAAGTGACAAGGGAGAAAAATATTAGCATTACAGATGATTAGGATGAAGAGGAAGAGGATCTTGATAGAAAATTGGTGAGGGGAAGAAGACAAAGTTTATCCTATGATGAAGGTGCTTCTAAGGAAGTTGTTGGTTCCAAGAGAGTGCATGTTGTATCATCTTTTGATGATGAGGAAGAGCAGGAATTTTGTGTTCATGTGCACACCAAACCAGAGTCAAAGAAGACTAAGGTGTTTGATGAAGCATTTGTAGGACAAAGCAAAGAACATGACAATCTGATAAGTTCTTCTCATCATTTTAAATTAGAGGCAAATCTCAATAACTTGTTACATTTTGGGAACATGCTAAAGCCTACAACACAATATTATGATAATGTTGGTGAAGAGGATAAGAAAAAAATGCTTTTAGCTATAATTCAATTTGTTATCATCTTAGAAGTTAAGTGGGATGATATAAAGAAAGATGTACCTAAGGTTCTGAAGTTGTTGAATTTGAAGAGAAAATTAGGAATGATGCATATGATAAGATTGGGTCTTCTTGACCCTGGATGATCTAGAGACCTTGAAAAATATTTGTGCAGAGATGTTTTGAATGAAGAAAAGGGTAAATATTTTATGGACAAGGAATAAAAACCTAAAAAGGAAGATAAGGAAGGAAACAACAAAGGTGATCTGGGATAGAATAGAGAAATATGACATGCTTATGGCTAATAAATATGTTTCTACTTAAAATACTGAGGAAAATATTCCTCTTGATATAGTTAATGCAAATATTTCTAAAGACATTGATGTTGAAATTGATGCTGGTGGTAAAAATGATCCTACAGAAAGTGAGAAGTAGAATTAAGTTGAAGCTAAGCCTAAAAAGCATAATGATTCTCCTCAGGAGCACACTGAAGGTGAAAAATATGATAATGGAAAAGGTAATTCTAAAGAAGAATAAGATAATCTAGAAGAAGAGAAAAATGAAAATGGAAAATATGGAAATGAAGAAGAAGATAACAGGGATAAAGATAAAGATGAAGATAAAAGGGAAGAAGAGAAGGAAAAGGGAGAAGAAGAAAATAAAAATGAGAAATCTACCAAGAAAAATGAAGAAAGTCAAAATTAGATTGTAAAATCTCTTAAGAATCCTAGAGAATCATCCTCTGGTAATGATGTTCTGAAAGGCTTGTTGTTCAATCAGATCATATTTTAGCCAATAATCCCTTAGGAGCTTCTACAACTTCCTATGATTGAAGGGTTTGTGGATATGGAGAAGATGTCTCTAGTGCATAAAGTGGTGTTAGGAGATGCATTGCAGACATCCGAAAGGAAAGAGATCCTTGAGACACATCATAAAGGAGAAAAATCATAGAAGATGCTCTTAACGGATTACAGAAGGTCACACTTGGTGCATCTATTGATGCATCCCTTGCTCCTATTGAAAATTTGAGATTTTTGTTGGATTCTTTCAAGGAGTACACCTTTGAGCTTGGAGAAAAGACAAAACAAGAAGTTGAGGAGAAACTGATAGAGAAAAGGCTATTGGCATTGCATGACAAGTGTGCTCTTCCACACTCAAATGTTGAAAAGAATCTGGAAGTTATGAAGATCTATGAGTCTAAAGAAAATGTTGTTCTTACCTATTGCTTGAACTGTTCAGATGCCACTTAGAACATTAAGGTTGTTATGGACTCCATTGAGTATCAGTTGACTGTTGTCTCTAGTACTTATAGTATATTTAAGGACACAGATAAATTAACCTAGAACACCATCATTATGCATGATGAAAAAAAAATTATCTTGCAAAAGTAGGAGATTATCAAAAACTTTAATTATTTAAGTGACATTATAAGAGTCAAATACACTCTAGTTGGCAAGGCTTTGGCAGACACATAAAAACTTGAGAAGATAATCTTGGCTCCTGATACTTCAGATGGTGTAGAAGAAACTCTAGTAGAGTTGGAATCCCTAAACAGGATGTTGATTCCTACAAAGGATAGTTGGGAGAATGGTAAATTAGTATGGGAAGGTATTCTAAAGGAGCTTCAAGGCTCACCATCCTTTGGCTAATACATGTTTCTTTATTTTCTTTTTTTTCATATTTCAATTTCAGTTCTTTTTGGGACACCCTTTCTCTTTGATGTCAAAGGGGAAGTGAAGAATGGTGAAATGTTGGTGTTAGGGGGAGAAGTGTTGCAAATAAGAGGTTTTATAAATATATTTTTCTAGCACATGCTAAAATCAATGAAAAAGGGGGAGATTGTTAGAATAATGAAGAACGTCTCATTTTGTTGTTTTGTGTTGTCATTGATGTCACCATGATATATGAGTTGCAACTACAAGATCAAGTTTGAATTTGTTCTAGTATTTTGGTTTGGTATTTGAACCAATATTTTGGTATATCCTTTTATTTTAGTTGGCAATCCTTCACCATTGACAGCTGGTGTTTGCAATTTTGAGAAATGATGTATAGATTCTAGAAGCATGTATATTCAAGATCTCACATACTCAAATGCTTGTATGGTGTATTGGAATTACTCTATTTTTCTATTAGATTTATCCTTGGCCGACCTAATGAATGAGTTGTGTAATGGTGAGTTATTTTTTGTTATGAGGATCTATGGGCGACCTATCTTAGGTTCATGCTAACATGATGTAGCATGTTGAGCATTTGAATTTCTATTTGGGAATATTTTGTGAATGCTTGAAGCTGATAGTTGGTATTTTTGGTAAATAAGAAGTGCATCTAATTAGACCGACCTAATTGATGCTTGTGGTCATATTAGATATATATTGGGTATTTTTTAAAGATTGGATGTGTGGGTGTGAAGTGTATGTTGTGAATGAAAATGTGAAGAAGATAAAATATGGTGAAGTGTGTCAAGTTAGTTTACTGAGCTTCATTTGAACTAAACCTGCACTCACTTGGTGTACTTTATCAGTTCATTTTTCTGGCTGTAAGACATTTTGTCATTGTAATTCTATATGTAGTGAGCCTTTGTATTTAGAAAGTGAGTCCTGGCACTGAGCCACCCATTTTGTAATATCTTATAACTAGTTATACAATATTGTGAGCTAACACTCACCGTGGTTTGTCCCATTTTGGGTTTTCCATGTAAAAATCCTATTGTTCATGTGTTTTTTGATTTCATGCTTTGTTAATGATTTTTCTTATCCTTGTTGTATGCATTGGAATAATTGGATGGTATTTGATCAAAAAAATTAAGAAGATACTAATTTTCCCCCCCTCTCAGTATCTTGGATATTCAATAGTCTATGGTGAACCATGATGGATTCTAGGATTGGAAGAAGCAACTAGCCATCAAGCCAAGCCTAATGACTTGTTTCCTAAGTGATTCCATCCTCCATTATCACTCTACATTCAACCTAAGGAAGGTACAAGCATTATTGAGGCTCATTCTGGTGATTAGAGATCTCTCAAAGAGAGTAATTCATTTTTATATTTTATTCATACATTTCATTTTTACACATTAGAATAGGGTTGCATTATGTTTTAGATTTTCTAGTGTTAGACACACTTAAGGAAAGGGTCTATGTTCACATTTATATTCAAGTTTCATTGTTTCTATAAAGGTTTAATTACCAAAATAGGGTTTTATTGAGGAAAACCCCCTAAAGAAAATCAAGTTTATATTATTTTTTGTAGGTTTTTTCATAGATTCAGATCTAGAAATCAATTTGGGAGAAAAGTGCAGGTGTTGAAGTGCAGATCTAAAATTTGAATTCCTAAAAATTCAAAATGGGACTGATTCACCAAAAGTGGTGAATGAGTCCTAATACATGTGTTTTCTAGGATTTTTACTGACTTAGATACCCCTTTTCTATAAATTTTCTCTTGTACAAAAACATAGATCTGGGAATGATTCACCCAGATTGGTGAATGAGTCCCAGTAGGTCAAAACTTAAGATTTTTCAATGTTCTAGAATTCATTCAAGTCTACTTTAGATTCCCAAGTACACACATTCCATCCTAAAACTTGTTATTTTGTTCTTTATACATTTCTAGGTCATTTTGTGATTCATTACACCATATTAAGGGTTTAGTATTACATCTTCCATTGCATTTGTCTTTCCAAGATCTAGCTTGTTGGGGAATCCCTCATTAGTTTACATTCAACCCCTAGGACAACCCTATTACAAGATCTCTTTCTCCTTTGCATTAAGATCTCTAAGATTATCCTTCAATGAAGTAATGGGAAAGTGGGTGTGCTCTATGTCCCAAACCATATGAAAGCACTCAACCCCATTTTATGTTGTTTAATTTTGCTTCATTTAGTGCATTATCAAAATTAAAAACTATATTTACAAAATTTCACTTTCAATTTATTGTATTTTGTAATTAGTAAATTGCATTATTTGAATTCTAAAAATTACATTTCATTCTAGGTTATTGCATTGCCTCTTTCCATTTTGGGTTTTCACACTAAGTTTTTAAAACTTATATGAGCTTTACAACTCAATGTCCTATTATCAATACTATTGTAAGAGTAGTTTTAGGTTCATGTGATCCCGTAATATCTCTCACTATGGATCTTGGGTTTTCTAGATCTTTTTTTTATAGTGCTTACAATCAACCCTCTATGGCTCATAGTTTCCACACTTCATTTCCCATGACTTCACTTCCTACAACCAATGTGCTTAGTGTTAACAACACTATCCCAACCATCACTAGTTCTACTGAAGCTTTGGGGTGTACTCAAAGCCAAGGTGGAACTTCAATTCCATCTTCTACAATACTGATGTATATTCCTACATACACTAATACTCAACCTACCACAACCTTTCAACCTTCCACAACAATCCAACCTACTAGCAATGTGAACACTTCCTTACATATTTCCACAAGGAATCCTATCTTTGTGCATTCAAATACAATATCTCCTCAACCATCCACCTTCACCAACTTAAAATTCACTTTCCCTCTACATACATACACCACTCCACCATATTACCCTCCATGTTACAATCAAAATGTTTCTCTCATTAACTCATTTATGTAAACCATGACATCCCTTCAACAACAAGTTGCAACCCTAAATCAAAAGAACAATGGTCAACCTTCACAATACATCAAAAATAATCCATTATCCTTGGTGATATTAAGATCACAAATGCCACAAGGTATAGAGGTTCCTTGATTTGACAATATGGTGAGAAAGGAGATCTTGTTAGCCATGTTTCTACTCTGACAACCTTGTGTAGTGATTTCATCTTTGAAGAAAAACTCTTGGCCAAGCTATTTCCTAGGTCCTTGAAGGATACCACTTTAGAGTGGTTCTCTTCTTTACCAAATAATTCAATCAGTTCATTCAATGAACTTGTTGATTTATTTTACAACAACTTCCATATTCACATGGGTCCCAAGATGACCCTTGCTTATTTAATGACATGCAAACAAAAGGATGATGAGAAAGTGACTGATTTCATAGCAAGATACCAAACACTTTATTCAGAAGTAAACATTAAGATTCCTAATGTTGACCTTCAATGTGTTTATTTCCAACTTACAAGAAAAACTAAAAATTAAACTTGAATTATTAATATTTCCACCCTTTACATAGTTATGTATATCCCTTTATGATTATTAGAATATTACTTAAGGTCCTGATGTGAAAACTCCCCCTAGTCATCCTGAAAAGTTTGAATCCACAACTCAAAATAATTACCAATCTTTCAAGAAGTATAATAAGGGTTTTTTACAATTTAATTCCCCTCAGCCAAGTCAATAAACTAATAACTAAGTGGTCACTATAACAACAAAAAATTCTTTTGAGGTCAGGAATAGAGAGTTCACTCCTCTACTTGATACCCTTCATAAAAGCATGTTGCAACTTGTTGAAAAGAATATGCTTACCTTACCTCCTATTAAAGAGCTTGATCCTAATATACTATTTCCCAGAGGATTTTGAAAAAACTCTTATTTCCATTATCATAGACAAAATGGACATGGTACAAAATATTGTAAGCATCTTAAACACCTTGTGCAAGACCTTATTGACAATAATCAACTTTGAAGTAGAGGTGTGAATGATCAAGGTAATAAGTATGTAGCCCCTCCTAACCAAGATTTACAAATCTTTAACAATCCCATGCCTAATGAAACTATTTCATTTATCAGAGCTAGTGAAACCAAGAATGATGTGATGAATTTTGACACATATGGTGAAAACATAAAAGATGACAATGAAGAAATGATTAAAAAGGTAGCATTTATCCAAGCTAGACCTCATATGGGATCAACTAAAAAGCCTCTTGATATTGATTTCTCAAAAAATGACATAATTAAACATGCACCTTATGGTCCTCTTTACATAGCCAATCAAATCAATGACAAGCCTACTAATGGAATATTCATTGATCCCGTCTGTGGAGAGATTGTGATCACTGAAGAATTCATGTTTGTGCATGAACTCTATAGAGATACATATGATAAAAAAAAAGCATGGATCAAGATGCATAAAGGTTTTTCTTGTACTACGATGGGATCAATAGATCTCCCTTTAAAACTTGGACTAGGAACATTAAATGTCTCATTCACTATCATCCCACAATCGAACCAATTTCATGCAAAGTTATGTTTTCCAAGGCTTCGCTCCATGAATTTCATCCCCTCTATTGTGCATGAATGTTTAAAGTTTCCATTTGGAAAGGATATCTTTATTGTGCATCATAGTGGGTTTAATCCCATGTCTTCCTGATGGCACTTTTCATTAGATTTCTGTTGGCTTAGACCTATTGAACCTATTAAACCTCGTGAGGAATTATTTTTCAAATCATATCAAAAGTTCAAGGAAAAGCATATAGAAAAATTATCCCTTCGAAACATGCCTCAACCTATGACTAAACCACCTATCCTTAATGAAACAACGATTGAACAGAAAAACATCCAAGAACAACCTATAACAAATCCTCCTGCAATTTCTTATAAGAGATCGCGAGACAACCAAAACAATCAATCCCTCCTAAAGTTAAACAAGTTTACAAAGCTAAAGATAAAGTGGTTGAACAACCTCTTATTGTTTCTTCCATTCCTCCTAAGGAAGAAAATAAACCTATGATTGACAAACCCGCTCTTACACAAACATAAATTGATAATAGATTAAAATTAAATAGAAGTGCTAGAGAGTGTAGGCATAGATGTTGTGTTATCGCTCATATGTTACAAACTAAAGAAGACAAGAACAACATAGAAAATAAAAATCTGAACTTACCTAAAGAAATGGATGATGACTCTATACCCTCGCCACAACATAAATAAGAAGCTTCCATGGAAATTATCATTTGACTTCCATTGTGAATAATTTAGATGTTGGCATTGACATTAAAAATATTGATGAACAAGTGCATAATGAATCAAATAGATTATTTTCCACTTCTATGAGCTTAAATGAAAAATCTCCTAAAAAGAGTGTTAAACTTAGTGCTTCCCCTATTTCGACACTTGTTGTTGTCCCTTTGTCTAGTTTTCTTGAGATTGGGATGCGGACAACTTGCTATAGGTTGACATGCATGTGCCTTACTAGTCTTTTCATTTTTCATGTTTATTTATGTGGTTGCATGTGTGTAATGTGATCCCTCGTGATGTTTTATTTGATGTATCTCTCTCTCTTTTCATGCATTCATCTATATGTACCTACCTTCTTATATATATTGTAAACCCTTTATCTTTTTCATTTGTCTTGTGTTTTCCTTTTGGGGATGACGCAAGGCATTGAGAAATTTAAGTCTCTTCTATGTTTTCCCAAAAAAATTCCTTTAAAATTTTTCATTTTTCTTGTGTTCTCCTTTTGGGGATGGCACAAGGCATCAAGACATTTAAGTCTCTTCCATTTTGACCCAAAATATTTCTTTTATCCTTTTCCATTTGTCTTGTGTTTGCCTTTTGGGGATGACACAAGGCATCGAGACATTTAGGTGTCTTCCATGTTGACCCAAAATCTTTCCATTATCTTTTTCCATTTGTTTTGTGTTTTCCTTTTGGGGATGACACAAGGCATTGAGACATTTAGGGCTCTTCTATGTTGACTTGAAAGACTTTTTTTTCTCTCTCTCTTTGTGTCATTCTTCAAGTTCTATGAGTATTTGGGGAATGATGATAGTTTTGAGCTTTGTGAAAATATTGTAGCAAAGACATACTGACCCCAAATCCATAGATCCTTTATGTATTTTTGGGGGTAACCCTTTCTTTTTCATGATAGCTCTATTTTCAAAAGAATATGACTTTGCATAGGGTTTTTTGAGGAAAGCTCTCATGTCTTAGGAGAAAACATTGACTACTTTAATGCAGTTGATCATAGAAATGGTGTTAGCAACTACTTTAAGGTGGGGGCATACATTGATGACATCATTCAACATTTTTCATATTTCATAGCACGATTTTTTTCTTGTGGAATGTCCTTTTTCTTAGTAGTGTCAATAGGTTTGATGTCCTCTAAGAGTGTGATATTTCTAAGAATATAATTTCCCTTAGTGGCATGATGTAAAATGAGAGGCATCCCATGAGTAGTGATCTAATATTTTTTGACTTTTCCTCTCTTGGAGACATTAGCCATGATTCTCCCTAAGAAGAAGACCTAGCACAAAGAAAGAAAAATCCCATTTTGTAACATGCCAACTATTCACTGAAGTAATTTTTCCTAAGTTTACATTTTATAAGTAAATAAAATATGTAATATTTAATATTGCAATAAAAGTTTTCTTTTCTTTATTAAGAACAAATGAACATAGATGTCATCAATATACAACAAGGTTTATATTTTAATATAATAATTTCAGAAATTACAATATTCCAAGAATGTGTACAAGTACATACATGGCTCAACCCAGCTTCAAAGCAATATATATAGATGGTCAAGGATCCACCTTTCAAATCTTGATCTTTTATCACTTGTTGAGGAGGAGAAGCAGTAATCAAGTACTTTTCTACCAACCAAAAACTCATATGTGATCCCCCACACATCTATCATGTGATAGATGGTCCTAACCTTTTCCAAAGAGATTGGTGGAGTAACCTCATAATGAAAACCATACTAAGCTTAGTGTTGTGTCCTACATGACCATAATTTGTAAACTCACAATCTAGGAGTAGCATACATAAATGGATCATGGTGAATTGACAATGGTGCCAAAGACAATCACACTACTTTGGCCAAATTTTTCTCACTTAGTACTTCAAGTGATAGTCATCCTACTGACATACACAACTCAAACTCAATTTGAATTTAGGTCACCATAATCTATACATAGGTATTTCCTCCTATGGGAAACTTTTTATACCATAAATAACTATACATTTTTTACAACTTAATGGTATTTCTACTCAAAAATCATTTTCACAAGTTACCCTCCCTTTAATGGAAAACCAATTTCTAGGTGTATCTTGCAAGCTATCTAACTAAAATAACTTTAGCAATGGATAAGTCCATAGGCTATCCTTGTTTAATCATATCTAGTATAATAATACTATGACAAGAAACTCGTATTATGGAGTAATTACAAATATTTTCAAAGAAAGTCATAAAAAACTTCTATTTCCTTTCCAAAGAAACTGTTATATTTTCCTAGTGAAAAAATAAAAAGTAGATCCAATACAAAACATAAAATTCCCAATCTTTCACAAAAAAATACAACTAAGAGAAGGTTAGATCCCCATGCATGTAATACACTTAACCAATAAGTGGTCTTAGCACTCAGCCTTCCAAGCAACAACTTCCTAGTTCACTAAGCTCTCTTAAAGATAATATTGCACTATATTTCCTTACTCAAAACTATATTATGCACTCACAAGCTAACTCACAACTCTCACTAAATAATCACAACTCTAGGAAATTTTAGTAGAATAAGTTTGAAAAATAATGCATAATAGAATGCATCCAAATGAGAGAACATGCCTCTTTATTTATACATCAAAAAGGAGATATTGTAGTCTACAAAAAAGGCATGCAAAATGACAACTTATTCCATGCAGGTTGACTTACTTCACTCAGCTAAAAGGTGGAAGAAAACTAAACACAAACTCAACAAAAAATGCTACAGGTCAACCCATTTGTTTGACAATAGTAAGAGACATAAATTCATTTTTTCTCATGTTAAAATGATGACAATCAAATTGCATAAAAAATGGATTTCTACAAAAAAATAGAACTCCATATTCTAGAACCAAAGTATACAACCATTTTGCCTATTGTTTGGCACAACTTTGCCTATTGAAATAGTCTATAGTCACAATGTAACACATGCTTAATGTTCATTAAGTCCAAGCTTTTTAGAAAATAGAGTAAAGAGTCACTTGGCTCATAAATGATATTTTGACCAATTTCTTGTATTGTCGTATGTGTTTCCTATTCTCATGCATTTCACTTTATTTTGCAATTGATCTCTATTCCATCACTTCATTTAAAAAAATTCAATATTGAGTAAATTGTTGTTTACTAATTAAAAAATGTATTGCCCATGGTATTGACTATGGTTCATTATCTATATCAACCATATTGTTGTGCAATATACATAGCATGTAATTTGACCTATATTCAAAGCCAATATAAGTTATATTCAGCGTTTACATTCTTTGTATATGTTATTGTGTCATAGAAAAAGGTACCCTTTTCTTGATATGGGAATAATTCATGATTAAATGGACTTAATGAAGTCTTAATTTAGGTGTTGTGAGGCATTTTATGCATCCACACTAGGTCTTGGACCTTTGGAAACTAAATAAAATACATTTAATGATGTCTTGTGAAAACGTTGTGAAGTGTTGTAAGGCATTTCCACATTCTTCTAGACTCTATTTAATGCAATTTACCTAAAAATCACCTTTTTACTCATCAACAAGTCCTATTGTGAAGTTTTGTAAAGTCTTGTAACAAGCTTTCACGCTCTTCTAGGCATATTTTCACTATTTACACCCTTCTCATGCTTTATTTTGTCTCTTTATGCCCTCATAAGTTATAATTAAGGGTATTTTTGCATATTATCTTTGCAAACAACATTAAATACAACATTTTTCCCAACACATGTTTTTAGGTCCTAGGTGGGACCCATTTGCCATGGGTGGAAAATGAGTCCCACTTGGCCCCAAATTCAAAATATTTCAAATTTCCTTTCAGTATTTTATTCAAAATCACTTGATGTCAGCCTGTGATGAGGTATGAATGGATGCTAAGGCACAAGAATTGTATAAATGTGTTTTTTTCATTGCATTTTCACACCTCTCTCCATCTCTAATCAATTCATTCATCTGTTCTTCATCATTCATCATCTATCTTCTCAAACAAGCTATGGTTTTCACATTGCAAGTCATTCAACTTCTTAAGGAATTCAACGGTTGATTCTACATGTTATGTTGTAGACTTTCAAGATCAAACATCGTGACAAGGTAATCCATTCCATTGTGGCATGTTTGTAGATTGAAGACTCTTGGAAGCTTGGGAATCATTAAAGATCAAATTGTAAGCTTGTTAAAGCTCTCTCTTCATTCAACAAAAAGTCACTTTCAAACCTGAATATGACAGTTTCAGAAGTGGACATCTATAGGAAGCATAAGTATAGATCAAGCTCCATAGAATCTACTCTTGAATTTACAGATTCCTATAGGTGGAATAATTTTCCACCTATGGTGAATGAGTCCCATTTGTAGGCCTAAAAATTTTATTTTGTCAAATTTCATCTTTTGGCAATCAAAAACTTATTCCCAAAAGTTTTCATTAGGAGGACTAATTCACTATGCACAACGAGTTAGCCCTAGTGGTCATCAACAATGGTTTTTGAGACATTACAAAATCTTCAAGCAACATCAATCTTCCTCCAGCTACACTCCATTAAGTCTCATCAAATTCTATTTACATTTGTTTGAGTTTCTAGTTCATTATTGGAATACATAATGTGTTTTCAAACAAGTCATTCTTCTTTAATTTCCGTTGAATAACCAATTAGTTTCATTAGTTTCTTTCATTCAAACACATATACACACACTTCACACCCATTTCCTATCCATCCTCATACATTAATCTTGAATGAAACATTATGCATTTTGGCCTACCTCTCTCCTTTTAGGTGAAAAACCCTAGAAGAGTAAAAGAGTTTTGTGGTGCCAAAATCCTTTGTTTCAATTACATACAAATCAGCCTATGTTCATGTAAATAAATTATCCTTTTATCATTACATATGCTAATCGATCTCCAAGCATATATAAATATATAAATATATACTCATATATGTACATATATATATATATATATATCACAATAATACACACACACACATATATATATTTAATAAAGTAAGTATATATTCAATATACAAATGAATAAAAAAAAGTTAGCATTCACATAGTAATAATAATTATATTGATTGTGTACATATATATATTCCTCTATGTACATTTATATGTATGTTTACATATATCAATACATTCATATGGGCATGTCTGTTTTTGAAACATATGTGTGTATCGATACATTTATACCTATGGATTTATGTATGTATCATATATACAAATTCAATTTCACACCAAGCATGCATAGGTACATCTACCTATGTACTCTCATGTACGCGTTCCTTCATGTGTATGGACTATCGTTGACATGCAAATGTACACATATGCATATATTCCACGTGTGTTCACCTCATCTATACAAGTATAGTAATATAGGGAAGAAATTATAAGCTCTAATAGATAAACTTCACCTAGAATGCATTCAAAATTAATCATAACCCTTACTAATCTAAACATTCATACTAAGGATGACTTACCAATTCCCAACACAATAACCTGACTCAACCATTCTACTACGAGCATGTGTAAGATTAGATAGGTTACGTTATTGGATACTTGCCCAAGATCTTCTCTAGAGTGATACTTCCCCTTGCACTTGGATGATTGAACATATACTTGCATCAAATAACATATTCCCATAGTATTCATTTTTTCAAAAAATTATGTATTACACAATATATCTCAATAGTTAGAATACAAATTCAATAACCATTCATTTCACATCTATGCATTTCTTCACATATCATTTAAATGAAACAACATTTATTCATAATTCATTGATAACAAAGTGCAAGCACATTTTATTCACATTTAGAATTCAAATTGCATTCACATTTACCCAACATAGTAATAGTAAATAGTAAATACACAACTGTGGTATAACACCTTAAAAAAAAAAGGTTTATAGACATAACATTCATAAACATTCATAAAAGCATAGCATAGTGGTGCCTTATCAAAGTTTTTAGGAGGATAACTTTGGTATGGTATGTGAGACTAATATGATTCTCTCATTTGCCACCTCATTGTGATAACTCACCTAGTGGATGGCTTGAGGTTTCACTACCCCAGAGTGAACAGGAATCTTATAGAAAAATAGCCTAGATGTGTTCCACATCACATTGGACCGTCAAAGCTTGATCCTTTTTCATGGACAAACAACCTAGATGTGTTCCACATTGTGTTGAACCATCCAAGCTTGATCCTTTTTCATGGACAAACAACCTAGATGTGTTCCACATTGTGTTAGACCATCGAAGCTTGATCCTTTTTCATAGAAAAATAGACTAGATGTGTTCCACATCACATTGGACCTTTGAAGCTTGACCCTTTCCTTTATCAAACAGTTGTGTTCCACATTGCGTGGGAACAATTGAAGCTTAATCCTTTAATTTTTATTTTTCCTGGTCTTTTATAGGGTATGAATATGTATCTTTGTTATTTCTACATACTTAAGTGTCTTGAATTTTTACTTTAGTGTGATTTTTACATGAGGGAAAACTCTCAATAAAGTGAGCCCAAAAAATGTAGCATCGAAAAAGGTAACCTTTTTTCATGCTTAGTTTTGGAATGAATAATTAATGATAAAATGTACTTAATGATGCCTTATTTAGGGTGTTGTAAAGTGTTTTCTTACACTTTCATAATAATATAGGGCTTTATTAATTAATTGGGGTTAATTAGAGCTTAATTCACCCCTTAAATTAAAATCCAAGCCTTATCTATTGCATTTTTTTAGGGATATCTCAACACTCATTAATAATATTACATAACATTTAATTTTCAAAGGTTTGAGTCCTTAAAAACTATGCTAAGACCCATTCACCACCTTGGATGAATGGTTCATCCTTACCTAGGACATCCCTTTTCAAAAATATTAATGGTGAGATTTTAGTATTTTTTCATCTCCCTGAATCTTGGTTCTAGAAAACTGTGCTAGAAACTATTTTCCCAAGGTGGCAAATGGATCCTCCTTAGGACACCCCTTTTTGAATTTATTTGTGGAAGGATTTATTGATTTTGAATCCTAGATCTAATTTCATATTGTTTTATTTGAATTTCGGTGTTAATTCTTAAGAAAATATAAATATAAGGTTAATTCACATAGCTTCATAGGCAATCAAGAGTACATTCACAAGAGAATTATAGATCATTTCAAGAGCATTTTCAAGGTATTCACGAGATGCTTATCAAGGTTTTATTGTAGCATTTTGATGTAGAGTAGGGGTGGAATAGGTTCACACTACACAAAACAACACAATTCAATTACCTTTCAAGCCTCAAGACTCCAACAATGGTGATTTGCACAAATTCACTTGTATTCACTTCGAGGTCTCCAAGTCTATGTTTTCAAGCATATATTTTAGAGAATTTTGTTTCATCACAGGACCAACACCTTTTCAGACACCCATTAGGCTTGAATTCAACATATCTAATTTGTGACCAAGGTTGTTTTGGACCAAGTTTCTCCAATCAAGTCTATTATGCCAAAAATAAGGCCAATTAGGCCACTTTTCCAAAGCATCTACAAGGAATTCAATCTCTAGAAATAAAAAATATTCACCAGTAGTCTTCATAGGTCACATAGGGTCCCATTCAATAGGTTTTATCATCCACCAACACTTACAAATTGCTATTCTAAACTATCACCACTCTACCTAAGCCTAAAACATAAGGATGTTAGGCTAGGGCTTGGACAAAAACACTCCAAACTCTATCCCCTACTGCAAAAGACAATAAAAAAACTAAAAAAAAAACCAAAAGCCTCCATTCCATCAATTTTTTCCAAGATTCAATGATGGAATGGGTTGTTATTTACATTTCATAACTACAAACCCTTGAAACTAGGGTTTACAAGTAGTCTCCAAAGAAATCCTTCAAACTTGCTTCAACCACAAAAAAATCAATGAAATCAAACCCAAACTATAGATGATTCAATACTCCAACTACTCACATGATTTTTAGACCATGGGTATGTGTAGGATCATGATGGGCCAAAAAGTGGCAATTTGATGGGTATGTGGCTGACAAATTTTTTTTACCCAAAATTGATGAAATGAAAAGGGTTTTAAAAGGCTTAGATTCTTAACTTTCCACCAATATAAATTATGCTTTACTTTGAATTTAATAAATAATTGTTATTCATTTTCTATTTGAATTATGACTAAAGTCCTAATTGATAGGCTAATTGAAAAACATATATAGCTTTCAAACAGTATCACATTTTTTTAATTTGAAACATGTGTCACATCCTATGCTTCATGTACTATAGGATTGAAAAAAAGAAAATTGAATTTCATGAAGTTTTGACCAAGTTAAGGTGGTCAAACATATGAATTTTTATATTTTTAAAAGTTCTAATAAAAAATCATAATTAATTATTTACTTGGAATTTTTTTACAAAAAAATATGCATCACATCTGTACATGAGTCCTCTACTTATATGTAAAATATTATAAAAAATACTATCATTTTATTGTGGTTAGGGTGGTTAGATAGACACCTACTTATTTTTCCCTTAAATTTAAGTATTATTGTATTGAAATTTTAAATTTTCACCAAATAGATTTAAAAAATGAAAATAAACCTAGTAGTTTAGAAACTACATTCAAATTTCCACAAATTCTATTGTTACATATTTTTGAAATAATATAGATAACTTATTCAATTTTTTATGTCAAGTTGCTTAACTCTAATTTTTCTAAAATTTTTACCACTTAAAGGTCTATTTTTTTCATGATGATCCTACACATATCCCATGACACAACTGTATGGAGCTATATAGGGCTAGTAAACTATAGAAAACACAAGAAAATTATAGAAAACATAGTAAAATATTATTGTTTTATCCTCCGAAAGCTTCAAAAAACTTGCCTTGATGTTTGTGAGGCTATTTAAACATGTTTCCACTAAGTCCCAATGGTTTACAACTGAATTTCAAGTAGGTGACCATTCGCCTTCCCTTCAAACAAAAAATTGATAATGTTGCAAAGCAACTTTTTACATCATTTTAGCAACTTTGACAAAACAATACTAAAAGACCATACATGATTCAAATTCATTGTAAATTCTCTTCATTCAACCTTATTACATCAAAAAATGACAAAACACATGAAAAAAGCCAACCTAGAGACCTAATGACAACATATGAGCAAAATTGCTAGGGTGCCCCTACACCATACGCCTGAAGAGGAAAAAATTCTCAAGTTCCACTTGAGATCAGCTCTTGTACTAAATTCTTGTTCCTTTTAATATATTCTTTATACATCCATGTTGCATCCTCAAGAGGTAAACCATGTCACTTGACAAGATACTCATTGTAAACTTTATGTCTAGTCCTTTTCACCTCTTTTGTATTCAATTTTTCTTTGAGCTTCAATGGTTCAGAAGGAGGTAGATCTCTAAGCCATTCTTCATCAGCAACATCAACATCAACACCTATACCTATATCCACAAATATCTTGAAAGGGTAGAGGTCAACAATATTAAAAATAGGGGAGATAGAAACTCTAGGAGGTAGTTCTATCTCATATGCATTGGCCCCAAACTTGTGAACCACTTTGGAAGGCCCAATTTTCTTCATTAGTAGCTTGGTATACTTTCCCTTGGGAAATATTTCCTTCTTCAAGTGTGCAAGGAACAAATCTCTCACCTTGAAATGTACCTCTCTTCTCCTCAAATCAGCTTACTTCTTGTACTTCTCAACACTTTTCTACAAATTTTCTTTAACTTGATCATGGATCTCTCTCATTTCTTTTACAAAAGATTCCCCTTCAACACTTCTCTTCCCCATCCCTATCATATCTCTAAGCTCAAAGACACCTCTTAGTTTCAACCCATACACCACTTCAAATGGACTTTTCCCTATGCTCCTATTAACTGAATCATTGTAGGCATATTTAGCTTGAGGAAGAACTAAGTCCCATTGTTTCCCATGCTCCTTTGTGAGACACCTCAAGAGGTTTCCAAGTGATGTATTGACCACTTCAATCTACCCATCCATTTGTGGATGGTCAGAAGTATTGAAGGTCAAATTGGTTCCAAGCTTTTTCCAAAGTGTCATCCAAAAGTGACAAATGAACTTTGAGTCCTTGTTTGAAATAATGATTAGTGGAAGACCATTAATCCTCACAATTTCCTTAAAGAATATCCCTGAAATATGAGAAGCATCATTTGTACACTTGCAAGGAATGAAATGGGCCATTTTACTAAACCTATTAACCACAAAAAATACACTATCATATCCACTCTAAGTTCTTGGCAGCCCTAACACAAAATCCATACTTAAACTTTCCCATGGCTTGTTAGGAATTGGTAGGGGCTGATAAAGTCTTGCATTAGAAGTAGTTGCTTTGGCCCTTTGGAAAACTGTGCAACTTTCAAAAAACTTCTTACCATCTACTTGCATTTTTGGCCAAAAAAAGAACCTTCTTACCTGATCCAATGTTTTATTAATTCCAAAATGGCCTCCAAGACATCTATAATGTTTCTTTTTTATCATATTTTATCATAGAAAACCTTGGTATACACAATTAAACTCCTTTAAATAACAAACCATCTTGCAAGAAAAAATCAGAATAATCATCATGGAAAGCATGTTTAAACTAAGTACAAATAGAAAATAACTCCTTGAAGTCATCATCTTCAACATACATGTCCTTCAATGCATTTATGCCTACACTATGAAGTTGTATCTTATGCACCAACATTGAACTCCAACTAAGAGAATCAACAACCTTGTTAGCTTGGCCTTTCTTGTGTTTGATGTTGAATAAATGGTTTTGTAATTATTCAACCCACTTTGCATGTCTATGATTCAATTTGTCTTGACTGTTTAGAAATTGCAAGGAATTATTATTGGTGAACACTATGAATTACTTGGGAAAAAGGTAGTTCCTCCACTTCTTAAGAGCCTGCACCATGGTATACAACTCTAGATCATATAATGAATACCTCCTTTTAGCTTCATTAAGATTTTCACTAAAGAAAGCCACTGGTCTGCCTTCTTGGCTTAACACTACACCTATTGCAAAACCACTTGCATCACATTCTATGGTGAAAACCATGATTGGTTTTTGTGCCACTCTAGTTTTTAGATATTCAGAGCTCTTCTCTGCCACATTAGTCCACTAAAATTTCTTTCTTTTGGCTCCCTTAATGGTGTCAATGATAGGTGAGCAAATGTGACTAAAATTCTTGATGAATTTTCTATAGAAACTTGCAAGCCCATGAAAACTTCTTACCTCTACTACTGATTTTGGAGTTGGCCAACTAATTATTTCCTTGACTTTGGTGGGATCCATCTTCAATGAACCCCTGGAGATCACAAAACCAAGATATGTTAGTTCTTCTTTCATAAATTCACACTTTTTGAGATTTATGATTAATTTCTCCTGACGTAACCTCTACAAAACCATATCAAGGTGTTGCAAGTTCTCTTCCTTTTTTCTATTAAACACAAGTATATCATCTAAATATAAAACAAATTTACCAATAAAAGTATTGAACACTTCATTCATAAGTCTCATAAAGGTACTTGGATCATTTGACAATCCAGTGGGCATCACCATCCATTCATATAGGACTTCATTAGTTTCAAAGGTAGTTTTCCACTCGTCACCTTCCCTTATCCTAATTTGATGATACCCACTTTTCAAGACAATATTTAAGAAATAGCATTAAACTCCCAAGCATTCCATTAGGTCCTCCATTCTAGGTATTGGAAACCTATACTTCATGGTTATTTTTTTTATATCCCTAAAGTCCGTACACATCCTCCAATCCCCATCCTTTTTAGATGCTAAAAATGTTGGAACAACACAAAGCCTCAAAATTTCCATAATTAGACCTTGATCCAACAATTCTAGAACTTGTTTCCTTATTTCCTCATTTTTTTAGGGGTCATTTTATATGCAGCCTTATTTAGAAAACTAGAACTAGGGATCAGATCAATATGATGACTAAAATCTCTCATGGGAGGCAAAGAACTTGGCAATTCATCAACTATAATATCTTTATATTTATTCAACAAGGCTTGAACTTCACTAGGTGTGTCTTCCATCTTATTTTTTGCTAAAATACAATTGGACTTAGGTCTAATCGCTAAGGTAAATCCCTAATCTCCTTCATCCTTCAATTTTTTCAAAACTCCTCTCCTACTACTATGACACTAGAGCCAACTTGCTTGTCAAACTCTTCATCTTGTAGTGGTGTCAGAGTGTATGAGGTACCATATTTATCTATCAAATATACATTCTTATGGCCATCAAGCTTGGAATTTATATTATACTACCAGAGTCTTCCTAGCAACAAGTGACAAACATCCATGGGGATAATGTCACAAAGGATTTTGTCTTTATAACCCCCAATATTGAACTTTACCCATGACTGCTCATTTAGCAAGACTTGTTGACCTTTGTTTAGACATGAAACTTTTTATGGTGTGGGATGAGGAATTATTTTCATATTCAATTTTTGAACCATTTCTAAATATGCCAAATTATTAGTAGACCTTGAATCTACAACTACTTTGCATACCTTTCCATGTGACTTGCATGCGGTCCTGAACAAGAATTTCCTTTGTAGAGGTTATTTTGTTGTAGGAACCTTAATAAGTGTTCTCCTCATCATTAATGACTCACCTACCTCAAGGGAAACATGTTGAGATGGTGAATTAACACTTTTAGTGTCCTTTTCATGCAGAATTTGAGTCCTTCACTCACCACCATGAGAACTTGATGCTTGCTTGTTTGGGCACTTAAAAGCTAGGTGTCCAAATTTATTGTAGTTATAACATCTACTTGAGAAGGTATTGGATCCTCTCCCTTGTCCACCAAACCTTCCTCTACCACCAAATCTCCTTCCTCTGAAGTTACCCTTGCCATCTTCTCTACCTCATCTTCAGTATGTCCTACCCTTATGCTCAATTTATGGAATTCCTCAGTATATGCCATCACATCTAGCTCCTTTTGATTCAATTTTTTTATCTTTCTAAAGGTTTGTATTGAATAATCTATAGGTAGGAATTTTTTCTTCACTTTGGCTGCCATCCAGTCCCATGAATTTATCTTTTCCTTTCCATTCTTGACTCTTTATCCTTGGACATAGTTCCACCATGTTAGGGAAGTTCCATTCAATTTAGTTTTTACAACTTTCATCTTCTTATCCTCTTGTACCTCAAATTCAAAGAAGTTGTCCAAAGCATCTATCCAAGCCAAAAATTCCTCATACAATTTCACCTTTGGAGTACCATCCCCCTTGACAACCTTTAGCATCCTAACCATTCTCATTTCCTCAAGGTTCAATTCCTCCTCTTCATGGACTCCTACTGGAGGGTTTTCACTCTCACCCTCATCCTCCTTATCAATTTGGTCACCAATGACCATACCTCTTCTCCAATTCTTCTCTAGGGATGCTATTGTAGAAAGGGTTGCTTCTTGAGACTCCTTGTATAGCCTCTCCTTTTGGAGCAACTATTCTTTTATTTCTTTAACCTCTTTTCCCATTGGATTGTTCTTTGGAGGTATCTTACTTATTCCAATTCTCATTCACTTTCCCACTTTCAATCAAAACCTATGCTCTGATACCACCTGATGTAGAGCAAGGGTGGCATAGGTTCACACAACACAAAACAACACAATTCAATCACCTTTTAAGCCTCAGGACTCCAACAATGGTGATTTGCACAAATTCACTTATATTCACGTATAGGTCTCCAAGTCTATGTTTTCAAGCATACATTTTATAGAAGGTTGTTTCATCATAACACCAACACCATTTCAGACACCCATCATTTGTGACCAAGTTTCTCCAATCAAGTCTGCTACGTTAAAAATATGGCTAATTAGGCCACTTTTCCAAAGCATCTACAAGGAATTCAGTCTCTAGAAACCAAAACTTTTAAAAAATGGCCTTCATAGGTCACATAGGTTCCCATTCAATAGTTTTTATTGTTAGAATCCAAGATCACCTACATGCAAGATGGATACCTGTCACATGCAAAAGATATGAAGAACCAAAAAGATGTTCTCTGTAAAACTCTCAGTAAAAATGCATTAAGAGAATCAATTATTACAAAGTGATCAATCCTTATGAAGGAGATCAAGAAACCCTAAAAGGGAAACCCTAAATGAAACCCTAGTGTGCACACTTAATAATTAATAATTAATTATTAATGTACCTAAGTTTAACTTAAGTAATAAAGAGGAATAAGTGACTTAATTAATTAATCAATGTGATGTAATTAATTAAGCATAATAACTTATTACTCTAACACCCCCCCTTAAGATGAACTTAGGAAGTAGCTAAAACACTAAGAAAAAGATGCATGAAAGCAAAGATGGGTCCCGGAAAACAAGGCCAAGTAAGGTACCCATGTACAAACAGAAGATCTCTATAAAGTGGAGAAATAGATAAAACCTCGTGGGAACAAAACTCTACTCCAAAAAGAGATCAAAGGTGATTGAAGGACTGAAAAGCCTCCAAATCAAGGAAATGTCTTGAAAAAGAAGAACATGTAGAACATCACAGAAGCATGAAGAAGTTGC